>CM066996.1:73002548-73602548 GCA_033977485.1 Hydrangea macrophylla
GGGATGCGTGTTGGTACTAACTCGCCCTCTTTATTTGGAATGACTGTTATGCCAGATTTCTTTGGCACTACTTGGGTCGGACTAACCCAAGGGCTATCAGAAATGGGATATATAATCCCAACGTCAAGAAGTTTTAAGACTTCCTTCTTGACGACCTCCTGCATATTAGGATTCAGACGCCTTTGCATTTGTCGCGAGGGTTTGGCGTCTTCCTCCAGATATATTTTATGGGTACAAATGGATGGGCTTATGCCTTTAAGGTCGGCAATAGTCCATCCTAATGCTCCCTTATGTTGTTTTAACACCTCGATTAACTTACCCTCTTGTTAAGCATTCAAAGTTGATGAAATTATGACAGGGTAAGTCTTTTCAGTCCCTAGGAAAGCGTATTTGAGCTCTTTTGGAAGCTCCTTTAATTCCAATTCGGGGAACTGCATGTTCGAGGGCATGACTAACTTTGTTTTGGGAGGCAGTGGTTCATATGGTGTTACCCACATGCATTCAGCTCTATCCTCCTCTAGTGTATCCAACATGAGGCAAGTGTGATTTAAAGCAGCATTCAATGGAGTAGACTCTTTAGGTTGATAGATAGCATCGAATTGTGACACGACTACCTCCAAGGGATCTTTATAATCAACAACATCTGCCTCATCCTCGATGACTGTCTCGATGTAATGAGCTTCTTCCTCATCTTTGTACTCTTCAGGTCTAGGATTGGAGAAGATTTTTATGGTTGCAGTCATGTTCCCGAACACAATGGTCATTGTACCACTTCTTATTTTTATTGAGGCATTGATTGTGTTTAGAAAAGGACGTCCGAATATCACCGGGATTTATGTACCTGGGTTAGACACAAGTTCGGTGTCTAAAATTACAAAATCAACCGGGAAAACAAATGAGTCTATCTGCACAAGGACGTCTTCCAACACTCCTCTCGGGTATTTGACCGACCTATCTGCCAATTGTAATGCAACTCGGGTGGGTTTGTATTCGCCTAGCCCTAGTTGTTTATAGACTGAATATGGAAGAAGGTTGACGCTTGCTCCTAAGTCGAGGAGTGCGTTATCTATTCTCTGATTCCCAATTTGACATGAGACAGTGGGAATACCGGGGTCTTTGAGTTTCGGAGGCAATTTGTTTTGGATGATTGAGCTTGCTTGGCAAGCAACGTAAGCGTGTTTCTTCATACTTTGCCTCCTCTTTACCGTGTATAAATCTTTAAGATATTTCGCATAAGCCGGTACTTGTTTAATTGCATCAAGGAGTGGGAGGTTTATTTTTACTTGTTTAAATAATTCCATGAACTCCTGATTCTTTGTCTCATTTCTGGGTTTCTTAAGCCTTTGAGGGTAAGGCGCAGGGAAAGGGCATTTTGGTAATTCGTCATTAATGGGCTCCTTTCCGGGCCTTCTCTCAACTTCTTCCACTACTTTAGGAGCTTCAGTATTTGTCCCTAATGGTTCATCACTAGTAGTTGGCTTCTCTTCTTGAGTAGCAGGTTTGTTTGTATTGACCACTTCGTCCTCCTCATACTCTTCGGGAGTAGAGGTAGGCATATTTTGCCCTATAATCTTGCCGCTTCTTAGAGTCGTCACGGCTTTAGCTTGTTCATGATTAGGGGGACCGTTGTTGTATCCCTTAGGGTTTTGAAGTGGTTGGGCAGGAAATGTTCCACCCGATCCCTCTTGTCGTGCATCCATCCTATCTAACGTCGCAGACATTTTACTCATCATTTGAATTAATTGTTGCGTTAAGTTGACGTTAGACATAGGATCTTCCTCTTGCACCTTTTTGTGCGGAGGAACGTATACATTAGATTGCTGATTATTAGGAGGTTGCACTTGGTTATAATTATTAGATCTGTTTTGATTGTATGGTTGGGACTGCCTATTGTATTGCCCTTGATATTGGTTATTGTTATTGTAGGGCTGCTGTTGTTGGTGTTGATTTTGGGTCCCAGCATCATTTTTCCAATCAAAACCAGGGTGATTCCATCGATTGTTATTATTTTGTGAATTATTGTTGTTATAGGAATTCCCTGTCCCCCTATACCCTTGCATGGCATTCATTTCCATGGGGGGTTGTTCTTGAAAATACGGCACATTGGGACAATATTGGGTAATGTGCCCCAGCATATTGCACGTGCCACATGGTTCTTCAGGTAAATTCTACCTCGAACTTCCTCCTTTCATACCTAACTCCTCTACTTTCTTAGCTAGTTCTTCGTATTTAGTCATGAGTTGATCTTCATTGTTTAGTTGATATAGGCTTTTCTCTTCTACACAGGATATCTGTGAGCGTGAGATATCGTCAGAATTCGACCATTCATGAGCATATTCGGCCAACCATTCGAAGTGGGCTTCCGCCTCTTCGGTATTTTTACGGAGAAATGGGCCTGAGCTCATGGTTTCAACCAACTTTTTCGTCTCACCGTTTAACCCATTATAAAAGAAGCTGATTGTTCGCCATTTCTCGAATCCATGGTGTGGGCACGAGAGAAGCAGATCTTTGAAACGATCCCATGTTTGAGTGAAGGTTTCGTTGCTCTTTTGTTTATAAGAATTGATTTGGCGTTGAAGATCAGTGGTCATGCGAGTTGGATAAAATTTCTTAAGAAATGCGATGTTCATCGCCTGCCAGGTGAAGATTGAATTAGGTTTTAGGGTGAGTAACCACGCCTTTGCCTTATCCTTCAAGGTGAAAGGAAATAGCATTAGACGTGTCACGTCCACAGGACAGTTTTGTGAGAATGTTTTGCAAACATCCTCGAAGTCCTTGACATGTAAGTACGCCTTCTCATTTTCCATCCCATAAAAGGTGGGAAGAAGTTGGATCATCCCATTGCGAAATTGAAATTCGCCATTATGTGGTGGGATTAGAATGCAAGAGGGAGTAGGTGCGTGTTCTGGTTGCATGAGATCGCACAAAGGACGCAGTGAGTCGTCCAATTGTACCACCAAATTGTCACCATTTTCACTTTGATTATCACCCATTGATTCAGTAGGAGTAGCTACAGGGTTAATGGAACTAGAGGAATCTGATAAGTAGAGCGAATTTTCGAAAATTCCTTCAATGGAATTGTTGGACATGAACTAAGAGGGTTCCTAAGGTGATTGTTTTACCTCAGGGACTAAAAGAAAAAGGAGAATAAAAGCAGAAAAATATTAAGAGAGATTGAGGTAACCTAAGTATTAACTCGTCGCCTTTCCCGGCAACGGCGCCAAAAACTTGGCACGAATATTTTTCTGTGTGCGCTTGTGTGCTATACCCAAGTGTAGGTAATCGTGCAAGTAGTAAACTGGATTAAGTCCAGGTCGATCCCACAGGGAAGGATGAGAATTAATTTACCTAGATTAAACTCAAAAAGAAAACAAAATTCAATGTTTTGAGAGAAATGTAGAACACAAAGTTCTACGATTAACAACTACTAAAATTAAAAGCAGCTAAATTAACTTAACTAACGATTGACTATTTAACTAAAGAAAGATTTTAAAAACGTTTTTTCTTAATAAAGGGAAAGTGTGGGGATCACACAAATCCACTATGACCCAGCCATCTACCATGCAATTGCAGTTAAGCTCAATGGAGTACAACTTCTACAGTATTCCGTACTTCTCTAAGGATATAGAATCAATAGTCCTTTCATGGCCGGGACTATATCATCTCAATTAAGTTTGAAATACACAAAGGTGGTTTAATTCAATAGTTAAGACTCGCACCTACAATGGTGTTAGCATTGAGGGTGGTTTGCAAAATATATTGAAAGAAAATGCCTTAAGGCTTAGAGTTTAAAGATTGTTTTGACAAACTGAGCATTTGGGGACAGTTTGATAACGAATCAGTAAAGCAGAAAGTCTTGGAATACTATATAAGATGTTCTCAAGAATCAGAGGGTTAGATCGATCGACGCGCTTTCGATCGATCGAACTAACTTCATCTCTCGATCGATCGAACAACCTTCGATCGCTCGACTAAGTCTTCGGTCCGATCGATCGGACTACATCCGATCGATCGAACACAGGAATAAAAATATTGCATGACAGAGGCCTGAAATCACAGTTTCATCGTGATTTCCCAACCTCGGACTACTCAGACATGGTCTGGGAAGTCTCAGATCTATTTTTAACGTAAAGGTTCATTACGGTATTGTTTGTTTGTGAGTTTTTCATTAAAACTACGAAAACTAATGATTTCGACTTATCTAGCATGCAATACTATGAGATTGAAGGCTAAACTACGATTAACTAAGTGCAGAATGTAAACAAAACAATAGTAAATAACCTGGAATGAAGAAACTTGTATTAAACTATAGAAAATCCAAGCTAACAATGATGAATCTTGATAAAACCTACAAAAACACAAGTAAAACTCTCTTCTCTCTATGAAAACTAATGGAAACCAAGTGTGGACGTCCTCTGGGACGTAAACAAAATGAGTATATATAGTAGAAGCCTAATGCTAGGGTTAAAAACCCGTTTCTGCTACGTGCGCGTATAATATGATAAAAGGCATGTTCGATCGATCGAACAACTCTCGATCGATCGAACTTCTTCGAGCGCTTGAGCTTTACTCAATCAATCGAACTCTGAATTTCAGCTTTTGATTGTCTTCATTAGAATTCAACACTTCCTTTTATTGTTATCTTCCAATCTGGTACACAGCAGCATTAACATGCACAAATGACCACTAAAACAATACCACTTATCATAGTTCAATCACAATGTGTAAAAACTGGTATTGTAATTCAAACTGCAGATAAACTGAGGAGTTGTAGACTTTTCTAGTGTATTTTCTTCTTTTAGCGCGGTTGTATTTTACAAATACCCCCGCTTGTCACCTCTCATTAAATATTAATACTCTCTCTCTGTGTGTGTGTGTGTGTGTGTGTGTGTGTGTGTGTGTGGTATTTGCTTTTCTGTACGTGTTGGATTTTACTAAAATAAATATGTGTGTCACTAATATCTGTGGTATCATCGCGCAGATGGGGTTGGACCGGTTTGTGATATTAATTAATGGTGATTTCTATGCTTAATTGGCTTTTCATTTGTTCTTGTTGCACTTTATTTCTTTCTTTTTGGATGTTTTCCCCAATGTATTAATCCCCCATTGTTTTTTTTTTTTTTTTTTTTTTCGTTTTGTTTTGAATATATAAATAAATCTTGGGGTTTGTAATTCACATCTCCGCTTTTGAATCTGAATTGTGGATCATTTATATTCTTGGAACTGCTAACTGTCGAATTAATCCAATTTCACTTTATTAACGTAGCTACTTATAATCTGTACATAGCGAGGCTTTACTTGTTTTCCAATTTGGAAAAAGTGAAAGTTGAAAGGAAGGAAAACAATATAATTCACAATGTTTTCTCATATTTAATAAATTTTAAAGGGTTAAATTTTTATTTTATTTTATTTTATTGTGAAAATTTAGAAGGTCTTTTAGTTCTAAGTCCAATTTTTGGGAATTTTTTGGCCAAAGGCCCCTCGATTAAATAGATTGAAAATGTCTTTCTCAAGTCAATTATACCAAAATTAACTCGAATCCATTTTTACATGCCAACCGAAGATTCAAATCCAGGACTCATATTCTGTGAAATTTCTTACTTATTTTAGGGATTGATTCTTAAATATATACTCTCATCATTTCACTAATTACTCTCTTCGTTCCTATTTTATCTTCAATTCATTGAATCAGCATGCTTCTATTTTTGTGCCTTTTCAACTTTAATCTTATTTGTGTGGATTACTGGAAACTCCGATGAAAGTGTCTAGTTTGCTCCTTATTCGGTTCTTAATTGTCCTTCATTGCTTTGCAAGAAAAATAATTATGCATTCTTTTTTTTTTTAATGGAAAAAAATAAAAAATAAAAAGCATGGTTGATATTCATTAGGATTTGTAAATTTCATAAAACTTGCAACCACTCAAGTTCGTATATTTAATTAGGGCCTTTAAATTTCACAAACTTGCAAGTTTTCGATTGTTTTGAGAAAATCACATAACAAGTGGTATATTTATAAATTTCACAAAAAAAAAAAAAAAAAAAAGCATCTGTCTTTATATGTTTGAGAAATTTCTCAATTTTTTCTTCATCGTTTAAAACTAGTTAATTTTGATAATAGTTTTGAGAAATTTCACAAAACTATTTTGATATATTTACAAAGAATAATTTTGTGAAATCTCTCAAAACTATCAAGATCAATCTAAAACTATAAAGACAACTTCTGAGAAATTTCTCAAAATTAGCAAATAAGTTATAACTTTTTCACATATGGCCTTACTCAAGAATTGGACAAAAAAAATGTTGAAAATATTAGTGTTAAATAAAATTTCATCAAAAACTTAAAATTAAACCCTCATGCTAAAAAAATACTAAGTAAAAGATCATTCATAAGAATATTCAACAATTCATAACTTTTTTCTTCTTTATAAATAAAAGATGTTGAATATTTGTACTATACATGGTTTTTACAAACATTAAAATATCAAACTTAAAGTTAATTTCATCCCACTAATTAATTTGATTGTTCAAACCAAATTAAAAGTGCCAAATTAAAAGTGAAATAATTGGCATTTCATTCCTTGGAATTTAGCCAAACAAAGGAATGGAATGGAGTAATACTTGGGACACAACCTTCGTACAACTTTCCTAAAAGATGTATCTATCTCTCTCTTGAGATGTCATTGGACCCTACAGTGACACAGGAGAGAGATAGACACAACTTTAAGGTTGTGTAGAAAAAGTTGTGTGAAGGTTGTGTCACAGGTATTACTCAATGGAATGATAATTCATATTTTACTCGTATCTCACCAAACGTAAGGAGCAACGTTGCTCTTTCCGTGTAATCCATTTGAACTGTTGCTCTGTCCTTTAAACTATCAAACAAAGTTGACTAATTTTTCATAATCCCTTCTTAAAACTTGGGTAAATTACACTCACATCCCCTGAGGTATGACCTAATTATACGAACCTCCCTCGTGTTTTAAAAAATTACATTAACCTCCCTTATAAGAAATTGTTAGTAGACGGAAATAACGGATTACTTAAAGTTACTCTTTTGCCCTTGCAATCTCTGTTGTATAGTAGTTCATTGTCTACTTTCGTAGGGTTACAAACCCTTGCATTCCTCATGCGACCAAGAAAGGTAAACAAGTCATTTTAAAAAAGTTCACTTATTTAAACTTATTGTTTAGTCAACTAACAGTTAACTTACGAGAGAGGGGAGGTGAGTGTAACTCAACTACAAAGTACAAATCTCAAGGGAGGTTAGTGTAATTTTTTAAAATACAAGAGAGGTCCGTGTAATTAAATCATACCTTAGGGGAGGTGAGTGTAATTTACCCTTAAAAGTTTTAAATAAATAAAATTTAATGTGTCTGAGCCCGGGTTCGAACCGGGGACCACTAGTGTGTGAGACTAGCGTGATAACCAACTACACCACCCAGACAACCCGAATATTTTGTGCTAAATAAAATATAGAAAGTGTGCGCATTGCAAACCCATCTTCTGCTTCATGAGAGCAGCGATTAAAATTACAAAAAAGACCTCACGACCCTTTCAAATTTTCCAAATTTTGAAACACTTCAAAAACTCTCTGCAAAAAATAACGGATAGTACCAAAATAGCCCGAATTAGATCGAAGATGGCCAACGGTCTCCAATTCCTAGAACCCAAAAGCTCCGAAGGCCGCGAGTTCGAAGAACTCGAGAAATTGGAGGCTGATGTGAACGAAATGGCTCAGAAAATACTCGAATACAGAGCCACATTGCCAGATCTACTCATCAACACACTCGCCTCCATTGTTGCTTCTCAGAGACCTCTGTTTGTGACAACAAATTCCGGATTCGGGTCCGAACCCGGGTCCTCCGGCTACCCCAATCCAGGTACGTTTCTGGGTTTCTATTTTTTCTTTTTGGGTTTCTTATTGTTTGATCTCTCTGATGTGTGGTCTGTTCATGAGGTTTAGAATTAGGATTTGAGTATGTAATTGTGTATTTTTCTAATTTCACTTTTAGAGGCTCTCTAATGGGAATGTCTGATTCTAAAGTTTGAAATTCTTCTTCCTAGTTTAATGTTTGGGTGTGCAAATCAGTGTTTTTTTTTTTTTCTTCCAAAATCATCAAACTTTAGGTAAATTTGGGTTTGGATTCCCTCTCCAAAACAAAATCTCTCAATTCTCTCTCTAGTTGAGTAAGTGGTAAATAAACAATCTTCACCATTTTCTTCTTTCTTTGATGTTATGGCTATGAATGAAGTGTATATTTTGAAGAATAAATTGGGGTACACCATTAACAAAACAAGTAAAAAAAGAGGAAGGAACAATGCTATGCTTACCAAATTCAAATTTGGTTCCCAAATGCTTAACTGGCAAAGGATTTGGGAAGCATGGCATTACTCAGAGGAAGTGACACTTTCTAAAACTAGACACTCTTTACAAAGCTAAACTAGATACTGGGTTTAGTGAATTGCTGGATGAATATGCTACTGACCTTGGAGCTTCTCCAATGCACCTTCTATCTATAACTCAGTGTTATAGTCAAATTATAGCGTAAATGCGCTCAAAAACACATCTTCGATACAACTTCTATCCCTTTCTCTTGAAAAATCGCAATGCTATTCTTTCTCTCAAATTTGGCACAAAGGAAAGGATAGCATTGCTATATTTTTTAGAGGAGAGATTGGCACCCATTCGAGAGGGTCGTCGTGCATTTTTGCAATAATTTGACTTTTGCACTCATTCAGACGAATTGGTGTACAAAACACGCTACCTACGGTACAACAAGAATAGTTATTGTGCTAAAAATGACATTTTTCATGAAATGAGCCATTGGAGTAGCGATGTCAAAAAAAGATAGTAGTATTTTGACATGATACCAATGCCAAATTATAGCTTTGGCATGAGGAAAATAGCATGTAGCATTGGAGATGCTCTTAACGTAAGGAAGCTTGTGTCAATGTTGTGGCGAAAACAATGATTGTTGTGGGAGTAACAAGAACAAAAATGAAATCCTCTTTCAGAAGCAAAAGCTATTGCGTGTGTCAACTAAAGTTTCTAGGAATCTACTCTCCATTGTAGTATCAATAAGTTTGCGTCTAGTCGATTTTTTTTTCCTCATTTCTAAGACGAATAAGCATTCTGAATTTCTGAGTGCCCTTAATTGATTTTTGTACTTTCACTCAAATAAAGCTTTATTTGGACATAAATGGCCACTTGAGCGTCATTTTTTTTTCCTCTTTATGTTCTTTACATGTACGGAATATGATCATTTCTGTTCTTAAAGATGCAGGAGGAACCATTGAATCGGGTAACAACGCTTCACTAGAAGAATATGAAGATCAACAGACAGCTAAGAGAACTCATTTGCTTAGACAGAAGATTTGTAGTAACATCTCTTCAATGCCTGTTATTTTGAAGAGGATCAGAAAGTGTATATCAAGGATTGAGTATCGAGATTCATCGAATGGAAACTACCCTCCCGCTTTTAGAAGGAAACGCATTGGCTGACTCGATCGATTTCATGTTTGCTTTGTGTTTTAGTATGCTGTTGATTTGAAGGAAAAGAGCTGGCTTCTTGTTACAATTGACAGCTTCAATATGTATGATTTCATGAATCCAAATGTTGAGAAAGAAAGCTGGTTTACTAACAAGATTTGTATTCCAATGCTGGATCCTGCCATCTTCACTGTATTGTAACTTACTCAGAAGCATTGAGTTAGACATGTAATGTAATATGGAGTTTATATTACTCAAATCAGCAATGCTTACATGACCCTAGAGTGCCACCCAGAAGAGCGATAGAGTGTTTGTGTAAAGTGTTTGGGAGAGCGTTTGTGTCCCAAACATTACTCTTACTAGAATAACTTCTTTGTGATAAGTTATATGTGACACAAGTACATGCCACGCAGTGATTGATTATTTTTGATGTGTTGTTTATCTTCTTCCTTTGCTTCTTGGATAATGAAGAGCTTCTGTGATTCAATCACAAAAAAATATGCTTTTGACCAAAAGCTATCCGCTTTTGTCGAATCACAAATTTCACTGACACACACTTATTTTTTATTTTTTGCAATTGAATCACGGATCTAGTTTTTACCAAAAAAAAATTATAATCACAAACAACTTTCACGCTTTAGGTTTTTTTTTTCCTCCCATGATTTCATAGTCAATATTGATATCGTTTTTCTGATTCCAAAACATCAAAGTTTACCCAAAAAAAAAAAGGACTTATAAATTAAAAGTTATGACAATTTTAATTTTTGTAGGCATAAAATGGTATTTTTTACCAAATCAATTGCAAATGGGTTAAGAAAAAGAAACATGGGTTTTTGCTAGGCCATGGGAAAAAGATCACGAAGAAAAAAGTAATTTCTAATATTAAAAAATAAAAAAAAAATTAAAAGAAGAAAAAAACAGAAAAAGACAGACTACAATTTTCTAGTCATTCTTGGGTATATGGGGAGAAGTTTTTGGGTATGGATGACACCACGTGGCATGCCTACGTGTTGTGTTATTTTCTAGCCAATAGGAATGCTATTTTTGGTGGGACTCATGCCCCTACATACAATAGGGTCCCACTTTTACATGTGCATCACATCCAAAAAAGGTATCACGTAAGCATGCTACATAATGTGCTCCATATACCCCAAAAATCGTGCTTACTGCTAACCATGGGCAGGTAAACCAAAAGCAAATAAGCAGATGAACTCTGCAAGGAAGCAGATATTCAATTGTTCATTGGATTGATGATGAACAAAGCAAGGAAGGAGATATTTGAAAAAAATTTGGTTTCAATCTTTTATTTATTTTGATCCCAAGGAAGTTGCTAGATGATTATATGATTGGACTTTGGAGTAACGAATATGTACTTACTCCTAAGGAATACTGATTTTATGATAGGTAATGTTTGGGACACACCCATTCACACAACTTTTGGAATACAACCCAAAAGATGTATCTATCTCTCTCCTCTCCCGTGTCACTACAATATCTTGTTTCAATACATTTTTTTTTTCTTTTCCTTTGACTAAGTAAAGAAAGATATCACACTTTGTTTTGGATACATTAGAAATAATAGTCCAAAGACTCCCAAAGTAATGGAAGACTTCAGCTTCCAAAATGAATTCAAATTGATACACATTTACAGCTAATTACATCATCATCATCATCATCAGAGTGTAATTTAGCTACAAAGGAACTCACCATCACCCCTCCCATGTTCCCTGCATTCCCAACATCCAACACCACTGTGCTAAGCCCCTTCCCAATGACAAAAATGTCCCTCCCTACCGCTACAAGCTGACAAGGCGGCCTTGTAAGCAGTGTTGAAAGTCTTCCAACAGCCACCCATTCCCTTCTGTCCTTTCGCCACATCATCAGCCGGGTCCCAGAAATCTGATCTAGAACGTAAAGGGTTCCGACTACGACAACAGCCGGACCTCGCCAGCCGGACGTCATGTCGGCATCTGCATGTTGCCATGTGCCACTTGATGGATCGTAAACAACCGCATACACATGAGAAGATACAGCAGAAGAACCGCATCGGATATATATCTTCCCATCCAAAACAAATGAATCTTCAATTTCTGGGACAACGTTAGCGTCCATGTGAGATCTCCAAGTGTTAGTGAAAGGGTCATAAGTGTCCCAAGAATGCGGATCGCTAGAGTTTGAACCTAAGCCGCCAATTGCATATATTTTCTTGTCCAGAACTTCACAGGCAAAATAACACCTGCAAGCATTAGAACCATCAGGTAACCTTTCATTCTTTTTATTTTATTTGTTAAGTCACCAATTGCTTCGAAAGCTTAAGCTGTTAGAGAATGGGTCCAACATGTCTATCAAGCTTCAACACCCTCCAGAGCCAACAAATTAAACAGACCAATCTCTGTCATGAGCCAACAAATTAAACAGACCAATCTCTGTCATAATGGACACACAATAAAGTGCAAATACGCACACACCAGATCGGGACAGAGAGTTGAACCCAAGAACCCGCATAAACAAGGCTATGATACCATGTTAACATCCATCTACTTTAATAACTTAAGCTGCTAGAAATGGCCCAACAGTGTATATCAAGCTTCAACACTATTAATAGACCTGCAATAACTCTAAATTTCATTAATCTTCAACCAGAATTTCTTTAGGATTAGGTAATTTCCTTTTGGAACCGATAATATCACGATAGACAATTCTCCATTCCCCAATTTAGAGGTGTCAAACGGGCCGGGCCGGGCTCGGTCAAAGCGGGGCCCCGAGCGGGCTTCGGGCCGGGTCGGGCTTCACCAAACATCGGGCCGACCCGACTTGGGAGTGGAGGAGGTGTGTCCGCCCCGGACCGGTGGCCCGGGCCTAGCGGGCCAGACATCGGGCTGGGCCGGACGGGCTAGCGGGCTTTCTTCTATTTTTGAAGTGGGCCGTGGCGGACTTCGGGCCGGGCAGGGCTTTTTCACTATTTCGGGCCGGGCCATGGACGGAAGGATGGGTGTCCACCCCGGCCTAGCGGGCCGGGCCAGGCCAACCCGACCCGATTGACACCACTACCCCAATTGGGTATAAAATGTATGACCCACATGCAAATGAGACAGGAACAAGGTTATGAGTTTTCAGCAAGACGCAGCCTCTATCGCATTAAAATATATATATATATATATATATTGTTGGCCCAAGGAGGAAACCTTAGAGGGGGGGTGAATAAGGTTTCAAAAATTTACTTAATTTATTAGATGTTCAAATTGATTGCCCAATAAGAGAAATCACAAAAGCAAAGGAAAGAGCAAGGGAAGAGATACAAAGCAAACCGATTTTTAGGTGGTTCGGGAAACCGCACGTCGCGCCCTACTTCCACCCCTCAAGAACACCTCTTGAGGATTTCACTATCACAATCTCCTTCGGGTGAAGATTAAACCCTTACAATCTCTTCAAGGAAGAAAATCCTCTTCACTTGAACTAGGGTTACACCAACCCTTAATACACACTACTTTTATAAATAGGAATTGATACAAGAATTGAAAACTCTCTCAATAGAGTGGATGAATACAAGATTTTAGCTCCACAACAAATTGCTCTTAAGATATACAAATGAAGACTAGAGCAATAGGATTTATGATCTCACCAAACTAGGGCTCAAGAAATAAATGTGATGAAGTTTTTGGTTGGATTTTTCAAAGAGAGTCTTAAATGAAGTTCAAATGAATGTATTTATAACTTCCTTTTGATTTCCAACCGTTGGGGTTAGTTGGAAGCAATTAATGCTTCATTAAATGCAGTTAACTAGCCGTTACTGTGTTTATCGCAGTCATTCAGTCGACTGACTTCACAAGGCAGTCGACTGCTTTTTGAAAGGGTATAGTAAAATAGAAGGCTCAGTCGACTGTGTCGCGAGGGCAGTCGACTGGATTGTACACATTTAAAATCTCTGTGTACCTAGGTCGACTATTCAGTCGACTGAAACGACTTCACAGTCGACTGCTCTTTGCAGATTTTCAAAGGTAGATTGGGTTAACTATTTGAAACCTTCTTTCAATCAAATTTTGAGCCCTTAAGTAAGATGATCACATAAATAAATTGCTTACATAGAGTCCTAAAACAATGATTAAAACAAGAATCTTCAACTTGTAAAGCTTCGTTTGGCTTGAAACTAATTGAGCACAAAACACCAAGACTTTATGTAAGGAGAGGATATACGACAAGTGAACATATATTTAGGTCTGATGTTTCCTGCGACTTAATCAACTTAAGATCATTAGAAAATACAACTAAGTAGTTTGTTAATCATCAAAATTATTCATTTAATCGAGTGGATCAGCACTTTGGGGCTAACAATCTCCCCCTTTTTGATGATGACAAACTACTTGTTGCCCATGAAAAACAGCAGTGCAAACAATTTATGATCTCACTTCTTCCACAAAACAAACACAAGATAAATATAAGATATTAGTTATTTAATTGTTTGCAACTTTTCTCCCCCTTTGGCATCAACAAAAACAGATAAGGAGGCAGAGCTCCCCCTAGGATGATGCAAGAAACAAGATAAAAACAGGAATCAACATATTTCCAAATAGAACAACAAACAACACTAGAGATTGTAAGAACATAGCAGTTTGCCATATAAACATTTAAAAATATCTACAAAGCCAAAAGACAAACGTATGTAGCCATCAAAAGATTTTTCTAACCTATGAAACACTATATATGTCAAGATCCAAAAAGAATTTGTAAGATCAGTAAATTAGCTAAATCACAATGACCATTCATCTATCCAATATCTTGTCCAACACATCAATAGAGACATAATCAAAAGTGTAAGCGAGTCCGGATAATGCGAATCTCCTCACGAGCATCATCAACAGAAGCCTGAAGAGACGATAGACGACGATCAAGAAGCTCCTGAGTAGCAGCAGTAGAAGTGCGCAAGGTATCTAAAGAGCCACCAATCTCAAAAACATCGGCTCGTAAGGATGCGATGGCGCGCTGATGAAGTTCAACTGCCTCCTGTTGAGAGGAATATAAGGAAAGCCTGCATAGTCTCAAGGGACTCGGCGTGAGAGACAGAAAGAGAAGAGATGGATGTAGAGAGGCTCAGAACCTGAGCGGAAAGAATGGATAGCTGCTCCAAGATGTCAGGAGCGGGTGTATCAACAGCAGGTGGAGGAGGAGGAGGAGCGGAAGATGAAGACGGATGAGAAGAAGGAGTAGGAATGGAAGGAGTAGAAGTAGTAGGGGTTGTGGGATCAGCAGAGACCTTGGGAACAAAAGCATTTCCCACGAGTTTGTATCCCATTAGGGATAGTATAGTGGAAGAGTAGAAGTCAGTGGAAATGGGGTCATGACGATCAAATTCATCCTCCAAGGGAACCTTGAAGTGTCGAAAAACAGTAGTCAAAGCAAAGCCATAAGGTAAAGAACTGGTTTTAGACTTCTTTTGACATTCACAAATGTGGCGGCAAAAGAGATATGGCAAATCATAAGATTTATTTTCTAGAGGACACCAAATTAAAAAAACATCCAAGAAAGAGACAGAATCTCGACCGCCAGCACGGGGCAGAAGGGTATAGGTGAGAAGATGGTGGATAAGACGAGCCTCAAAGGTTAGGGCAGAAGCCTTGGGCTTCACGGGATATGACAACTCATTGTTGCCGGTGATAAGACGACACGCAATGAGAGGATCGAATCCGTGCCCTTGATTCCAAGAATTAATGTTATATTCAGTAATGTCACCACGACGGATATGAAAAATAGAAGCAACAGATTCGGGAGTCAGATGAATTTTAACATCACGAACAAAAGAGTTAAGGGTGTCAGCACGGTGTCCAAAAGTCATATCACAATAAAATTCCTTAACAAGGGTGGGATAGCATGGTTGGCTAAGACTAGTAAAGAGATGCCATCCTAAACGTTCAAGAAGAAATCCTAATCGAAGATTAGCAGATTTAGAAAAAGGAATGGGAAGAATCTTACCAAAAACAACGTTTCTGTGAGAGAAGACTTCATCAAAACTTTCTTGCTCCTCTTGAGTAGGGAAGCGCAAGAAAGTTTTGACTTTTGGAGCAAGAAAGTTTTGTTGAAGTCTTCTCTCACAGAAACGTTGTTTTTGGTAAGATTCTTCCCATTCCTTTTTCTAAATCTGCTAATCTTCGATTAGGATTTCTTCTTGAACGTTTAGGATGGCATCTCTTTACTAGTCTTAGCCAACCATGCTATCCCACCCTTGTTAAGGAATTTTATTGTGATATGACTTTTGGACACCGTGCTGACACCCTTAACTCTTTTGTTCGTGATGTTAAAATTCATCTGACTCCCGAATCTGTTGCTTCTATTTTTCATATCCGTCGTGGTGACATTACTGAATATAACATTAATTCTTGGAATCAAGGGCACGGATTCGATCCTCTCATTGCGTGTCGTCTTATCACCGGCAACAATGAGTTGTCATATCCCGTGAAGCCCAAGGCTTCTGCCCTAACCTTTGAGGCTCGTCTTATCCACCATCTTCTCACCTATACCCTTCTGCCCCGTGCTGGCGGTCGAGATTCTGTCTCTTTCTTGGATGTTTTTTTAATTTGGTGTCCTCTAGAAAATAAATCTTATGATTTGCCATATCTCTTTTGCCGCCACATTTGTGAATGTCAAAAGAAGTCTAAAACCAGTTCTTTACCTTATGGCTTTGCTTTGACTACTGTTTTTCGACACTTCAAGGTTCCCTTGGAGGATGAATTTGATCGTCATGACCCCATTTCCACTGACTTCTACTCTTCCACTATACTATCCCTAATGGGATACAAACTCGTGGGAAATGCTTTTGTTCCCAAGGTCTCTGCTGATCCCACAACCCCTACTGCTTCTACTCCTTCCATTCCTACTCCTTCTTCTCATCCGTCTTCATCTTCCGCTCCTCCTCCTCCTCCACCTGCTGTTGATACACCCGCTCCTGACATCTTGGAGCAGCTATCCATTCTTTCCGCTCAGGTTCTGAGCCTCTCTACATCCATCTCTTCTCTTTCTGTCTCTCACACCGAGTCCCTTGAGACTATGCAGGCTTTCCTTATCTTCCTCTCAACAGGAGGCAGTTGAGCTTCATCAGCGCGCCATCGCATCCTTACGAGGCAATGTTTTTGAGATTGGTGGCTCTTTAGATACCTTGCGCACTTCTACTGCTGCTACTCAGGAGCTTCTTGATCGTCGTCTATCGTCTCTTCAGGCTTCTGTTGATGATGCTCGTGAGGAGATTCGCATTATCCGGACTCGCTTACACTTTTGATTATGTCTCTCCTGATGTGTTGGACAAGATATTGGATAGATGAATGGTCATTGTGATTTAGCTAATTTACTGATCTTACAAATTCTTTTTGGATCTTGACATATATAGTGTTTCATAGGTTAGAAAAATCTTTTGATAGCTACATACGTTTGTCTTTTGGCTTTGTAGATATTTTTAAATGTTTATATGGCAAACTGCTATGTTCTTACAATCTCTAGTGTTGTTTGTTGTTCTATTTGGAAATATGTTGATTCCTGTTTTTATCTTGTTTCTTGCATCATCCTAGGGGGAGCTCTGCCTCCTTATCTGTTTTTGTTGATGCCAAAGGGGGAGAAAAGTTGCAAACAATTAAATAACTAATATCTTGTATTTATCTTGTGTTTGTTTTGTGGAACAAGTGAGATCATAAATTGTTTGCGCTGCTGTTTTTCATGGGCAACAAGTAGTTTGTCATCATCAAAATTATTCATTTAATCGAGTGGATCAGCACTTTGGGGCTAACATATATATATATATACAAATATAAACCTTCACACAGTTCCAAATTATGACAGTGTGGGACGACTCCGAAAAGAGGAAAAATTTTATATGAAAGATCTAATTCTTACAACGGGTCCATAAAAGTACAAAGACAAAATTGCCCAATTAAACAAAGGTAGAAACTGTTATTTATTTCCACATCATCAAGCAAAAAGGGAATGTCTCACTTCTTGTCACAAGACATGAAGTGGAAAAATATACACTTTCCACAAAAAAATCCTTTTATGGTAATTCTTAGATAATTTGATTAGATTGATTGAAAATTTTTCTCGATGGGTTAATTTAAAATCTCCTCATAATTTGTTTATTGTGATTAGTTCATCGGTAGTATATAATTGGCATAATTACACAAGGAGCATGGTAGCTCGTCAATGTTCTAAGAACAGGATAAGTTGTTCTCTACTTCTTCTTCTTTTTTTTCCTTGTAGAAAGAGGGGGGGGGGGGGGGTGGTTGTTGGGGGGAGGAAAGAATACTACTATAGAGTCCAGTCACTAGAAGAGATTCCAATAAATCATGCATGTCAATTTGCTTTTTATCACAGCATAAGATTAATACGTACATACATTAATATATTTATATAGCGTTACCTTGCAGTTGACAAGGGAGCAGCTTCACTCCAAGTGTTCATGGCAGTATCATAGGAATAGACTTCATCAGTAGCATCTTCAACCCAACCACAGCCACCCAACAAGTAAACCTTCTTCCCCAGCACTTCAAATCCCATACCTTTCCTCTTCAAGCTCCGAGGTGGAAGGCCTTGAATGCGCTTCCAATACCTTTTTGACCCGTTTGGATTCAGCACATAGAAGCAAAGTTGCTCAAACTTGTCTCTACACAAAGCATATATCCAAGTCTCATCTAGATTATGCTTTAAACGGTGAGAATGCCACTCCTCGCTGCATACCAAGTCTCTCCACCTTCTTGAAACACATTTGAGAAGTGAATGGTAGTTCCGAGGAACCCTTGAGAGGCAAGAAAGAGCAATGTCATCGGGAAGCCCAAATATCAATGGATACAGAGATCGTCCGACGATCTGACTAGAATCCTCTGATACACTTACCATAAGTTTCACTTGCAGTCTTCTATTTGAAGCCCTATAATTTGAAGAAATGTATCTTAAAAGGTTTTCAAAACTACAAGCTTCAATCTTGACAATCGGATAGTTACTATATTAGATGTAATCAACAACTACAACTACTAAGTTTTGCAAGTTCGTAGGAGAGACCTCAATTACCCCCAAAACAATATAAGAATCCAATTGTGAACCAAGTTAGGGCCAAGGTCGTTAGAACGGCTGATTCCGAATCGATCCATTCAAGCGGGTTCGGATGTAAGCCACAACTCGATACGATTCATGATTCAAAAATTTGAACTTTGAAGTTATAAGTGAAAAACTGTCAAAATTTTGAGCCTTCATATTTCATATAATTTGCAGTCAAATGCAACAAAAATGCTCTTGATATTTCATAAAAATTGGGTTAAACTGTTATTTTTGTTTACTTTTAAGCAGTTGCACAGTGTTTTTGTATGCAAATCATACAAAAACAACATAACAGGGGCGGATCTACAGCTAATTCAGGAGGGGCAACTTTTTAAAATCGTTTAATCTACATTATCTAATCTATACTTAAAGCATTTGCGACCCGCAGTTAATTTGTCAATTTTCCCCTTTTAAACTAAAAAAATCTCACTTTGGTACTTAAAAATTTTTCTAACTTCCACCCAAATAAATATAAGGATTTAACTAAAAAAAAAAAGAAGAAGAAATTAAACATGAATAGTTAGCCTTTGGATTATAAGAGTAATATTTCAGCACTTAACCCACTAATCTATATGTGAAATCCACATATCAACAACCATATTACAATTTTTAAATCCCTAGAAGCCAGAATAGTGAGTGATTGTGAGAGAGAGAGGCCCTAAATTAAATGACTCGGTAGCTAGCGCAGGCGGCTCTCAAGGAAGGAAAAACTCAAAATGGTACAAGAGGAAACTCACCCGAATTTTTGCCGTCGCTGTTGTCGTCGGAGTGGGTGCCAATTTTCTCTCGTCGATATGTGAATCAATGTCCTTAGAGGTTTGGTCTTCAACGAAGAATGTGAATAATTTGGGGGTAGTATTTAACAAGAACAACCCCCTAAACTCTAACCCATTTTCACTAATACCCATGAACAAAAAAAATTAAAGGGTAAATTACACTTTACACCCTTAAAGTTTGGGTAATTTTGCACTTTGCACCTTAAAGTTTTAAATTTAGCACTTTGGTCCCTAAAATTTGGGATTAGTTGCACTTTAGTCCCTCCTAGACTTTTTGTGGCGAAATTTTTACTTTTTTTGACAAATGATTTCGTCACTAAAGGGTTATTTGGACTTATTTGCCATATTTGTGAAACTTTAAGGATTAAAGTATCAACTTTAAAACTTTAGGGTACAAAGTGCAAAATCACTCAAACTTCAAGAGTGCAAGGTGCAATTAATCCAAAAATAAATTGAACAAATGACCTCATCTATCTTAAATCAATCATTACTAACTAACACATGTACGAAAATTGTCAAATGATCAATTTGCCCATGAATGACCCTCTCATCTACCCATGAATGAAATTCACTTTATCTCAAAAAAAAAAAAAACCACACACACACACACATTGACGAAAGTTGTCAAATAACCAATTAACCCATATGCACAAAAAAAATAAAATAAAAATTGCAATTCAGGCTCAATTCTAGCTCGGGCTCTGGTTTTGATACTAAATCACAAATCGCGCTCGAGTTTAAAGTTCAAGTTTATATTGGGCTCAGGCAGACTATGTAACAATCTGCATTTTCATTTAATTTTAATTTGCATTTCTATATTTAATATATATGCTCGGTGTTACTTTAAGTTACAATTCTCACGTGTTAAATCTTAGTTCTTGTTTTATTTCTTATAGAATTTCTGGTTGGGGTCAAACTGCAATTTTTGTAAACTTAGTGATACCTGTGTTGGATTTCAAAATCTGTATTTCAAAACGGTAAAAATATTTACTTTTGACTAAATCGGTATTTTCATAAAACAAGGAAATTATTTCCTACGTTAAAATTAATTTTTTGTGTTTTGTGGTAATCACTACACCGCAAAAATAGCAGTTTATATTCAAAACTGTCCGCACCGCGATGATCTCCCACAGTTTGGAAATCTCCACCAAACATGAAGTAACACTTGCTTTAATCTCATTAATACATCTAATGATTAGATAAGTTTGTTTGGTTAGTGCGTTTGTGTGTGTATAATTCCTAGTGCCATAAGTTGTTTTGCTAAACACTCTAAGTGATTTCTAGGCAACTAGCTTGTGCCTTGTTTGGCAATCCCATACATGTGTGTGTTAATGTTGGGCCTTAATTAACTTTTCCTAAACACCTTATATGACCCTTTAACCAATTTGGGAGGTATCTGTAGTTAGAATCTGAGTATGTGTATATATGTGTGTATATATATACATGCTAATCATTTGTGTATATTAGATTTTTATAACCAAATTGAATTTGTTGAGTATATATCAAAGAACTTGGAGCCCAAGTTCTCCAATTGGCCTTTCTATATATATATATATATATACACACATATACATTCACATATCCCCTCAATCACACACCTTCTGCACTATACTAGGCAATCTCAGAGAGGGTGCAGAGAGTGAATTTCAGAATTTTAGAGAGAGAAGAGGCACCATGTCACGCCCCGGAACGACAAAAATAGAGAAAAATAAATTTCCTTTTTGGGTCCAAAGGCAGCGACGGGTGAAGTCACATGATTGTCCACACCACGCAGTACTAAGCAACAAGAAGTAATAGTGTAACAAGAATGAAGTCTAGGTTCTGATCACAACGTAACACAAGTCAACAGAAGTTACTAACTATTACACATCAGAGTCTCGAATCAAATATAAGACAGCGGAAGTACAAATGCCAAGGCAACATATGCCTGACTACAAAAAGGGGTTCTAAAACGGTAAAGACAATTAGCTACAATTCTAGTCTAGTCTTCAGTTGGCGTAAAGGTAGCCCTCGGCGTAGTAGTCTTCTGTCCGAATCTGACGATACCTCGAACTGGCGAGACTTTGAGTAGTACATGATCTCCAACTGCAAATTCTAGATCTTTCCGTCGCTTGTCGGCATAGCTCTTGTGTCTGGATTGCGCTGTCTTCATCTTCTCTCGTACAATCTGGATCTTCTCGTTGGTTTCTCGAACATCTCGGGCCCAAGTAGTTGAGTATCTCTGACTTCGGCCCAACACAGCGGCGATCGGCAAGGTCTTCCATACAAAGCTTCAAACGGTGCCATCCCTATGCTCGTGTGGTAGCTGTTGTTGTAGGCAAATTCGATCAAAGCGATCAAAGGTAGATGCGTCTCCCATGAACTCTCGAATTCAATGACACAGGCTCGCAACATATCCTCCATCACTTGATTGACTCGTTCTGTCTGACCATCTGTCTGTGGATGAAAGGCTGAACTCAAATTCAATGAAGTTCCCATTGCTGTCTGAAGGCTTTTCCAGAATTCTGCGGTAAAGCGTGAATCTCGATCTGAAACTATTGAGACAGGTACACCGTGCAATCGCACAACTTGCTGTAGATATATCCGGCTTAATCTTTCAACAGGGTGTGTCATGCTGTAGGCGATAAAATGTGCTGACTTGGTGAGTCGATCCACTATTATCCAAATAGCGTCGTGGTTTTGTTGAGACTTTGGCAATCTAACCACAAAATCCATGGTGATGTGCTCCCATTTCCATTGGGGAATCGGTAGTGGTTATAGGAGTCCAGGTGGTTTCTGATGCTCTGCCTTCACTTGTTTGCAAATAAGACATTGCGATACATACTCGGCCACTTCTCGCTTCATTCCTTGCCACCAGAAGTTCCTCTTCAAGTCCTTATACATCTTGTTTTCTCCTGGGTGGATAGTCATCCTTGACTTGTGTGCTTCGTCCAGAATGTTCTTCCTGAGACCATCGTCATTTGGCACAGTCTACCTTTGCATCTCAGTGCTCCGTCCATACTAATACTCCATATTTCTGGTTCCTTTGCAGACATCTTGGCAAACCATAACTTCAAATCCTCGTTCGACTGTTGAGCTTCCAAGATACGGCTGATGAGAGTTGGTTGCACGACAAGACATCCAAAGTGTTGTCCTTCTCCTGATTCCACTGGTTGAAGGTCGAATTCGACTAACGTCTCCAATGCTCGCCATTCCCTAATCAAAATCAAAGAAACCAAAAGGCGTGGCCTCCGGCTCAGAGCGTCGGCTACAACATTTGCTTTACCCGGGTGGTATTGCAAAGAGAAGTCGTAGTCCTTGAGTAGTTCCATCCATCTCCGTTGTCGCATGTTCTGTAATAACCCCCATTTTCTTGCATTGCCATATTTAAAATTAAATATACATTGTCTGCCTTTATTTAAATTCTTATGTGAAAAATTTATTTCTTGACTAATCCCATAATTGAAATTACTTTTGGGGTCAAAATGCAATTTTCCTAAAAACTGGCAATACCTGTGTTAAATTTCAAATCTGTATTTCAAACGGTGGAATTATTTCTTTTAAACTCCAACTGTATTTTTATAAAATCAGAAAACTCTTTCTAACATTAAAATGAATTTTCTGTATTTTTGTGATAAACACCGTGTCACGAAAATACTAGTTTAGGTTTAAAACTGTCCGCGCAGTGTTAAACTTCCACAGAATTTTGGGAGTAATTGATTGGACAAATTTCTTTATACCCAATTATTATTGCTAAAGTTTTCCCTTAGGCCTTGTTTGGCAAATGCTTGTAGTATGTGTGTTGTCCTAATGCCATAAGCTTGATTCCCAAACACACCTTGACCCACACCAACTCCACCTACCCTTTCAATTATCAATGGAGCATTATGAATTGCAAGTGTATATTTACACATCATTGTTGCACTTTCTTTGTAATTAGTGGAGATTAATGGAGAATGAGTGGGATGTTAGGCAAATGTTTTCTAAGTGGAAGTTTGAGTATTTATACACCCAATCACACTACACATTCTACACTCCTAACATAGAGAGCTTGAGAGAGTCACATAGAGAGATAATAATTTCAGAATTTGAAGAGCTCAATCCTCCATAGCCAAGCTTGAAATTGGAGATTCTTAATTCTTGTATTTCTTTCTCAACAACTTCTTCAATCTACATCACGGTGAGTATTACTAACTCACTCAAAATGTAACTCATTCCTTATTTACTGATTTAGGTAGTTAATTTTAACAGTAGCAGAATTTTGTTTTCAGATTTTTGTTAGGAAAACGAATGAAATTTAAGGTTCTGCCCGCGTTGTCCCAAGCAAAACTCGATTCTGCACACTTTTCGTCTAATGCAATTTTCTCAGATTTTGCACCGTTTGGGCAGAAAATGAGGATTACAGTAGCAGAAAAAGTATATTAGAAATTCAATCTAATATTTTCTCTTTTAATTTTAACAGTAGCAGAATTTTGTTTTCAGATTTTTGTTAGGAAAACGAATGAAATTTAAGGTTCTGTCCGAGTTGTCCCAAGTAAAACTCGATTCTGCACACTTTTCGTCTAATGCAATTTTCTCAGATTCTGCACCGTTTGGACAGAAAACGAGGATTTCAGTAGCAGTTTTTAGAATGCTATTAGTTATGTTTAAAATGATTAAGGCAATGAATTACGAATTTTCAATCCCCGTACGCGTATTATTTCTTTAATTCTGTGAATTCCTTTATGTTTAAAGTTTGATGACATTCATGTGGAGTCAGTTGTACATGCATGGTGAGTGTTGGTAGTGTGTAAAAGAGTAATGATAGTGTGGAAAAGAGTAATGATTGTGTGGAAAGAGTATGAGTTTGAGTTGTGGTTGTGGTTGTGGTTGTGGTTGTAATTGTGGCTGTGGTTATGGTTGTGGTTGTGGATGTGATTGTGGTTGGAGTTGAAAAAGAGGATGAGGGTGTCTTTGAAATGCGAAGGTGGCAAAAAATGGACACTCCCTGACGCCCATGGAAGCGTTAAAGTGTGTGAAGCCGAACTTGGACACTCACTGGCACCCATGGAAGTGCTAAAGTGTGGCCTATAGACACTCCCTGAATGACTCGAGTCTGGATACCTGTGTGGGGGTTGCCCCGGTATTTGCATGGCGGTTAGGGTATTCAAAGTGTGAGGCATTGGACACTCCCTGGTACCCCGGACCAAAGTGTGAGGCAAACTGGACACTCCCTGGCGCCCCGTTGCTAAAGTGTGGCTATCTTAGTATTTCAAAGATACCAGGAGTAGGATAGAGGGTTGTTGGGTTTTGTCGAGAGAAAAGAGTCGGTTAGATGAGATGGTGCATTGTTCTCATACACGGTCACATATGTGTGAATTTATCTTTTAATTATTGTTGTGGTTGTTTTTCTAACAAGCTCTTTATCATAAATATAAACTTGTGGTATTTAAATGGAAATGGGAAAAAGGTAAATGGGTATGTTTTTACATTCAAAGCTATGTTTTTAATACTCACCAGCTTCTTGAAGCTGACGGCGTTGATGCGTCCTGGACATTCGTGTCCAGGCTTTGCAGGTAATAACCAAGAAGAACCTTATGATTATGCTAATTGAGATCAGTTGCTGAGAAGAGATGTTACTTTTATATGCTTTAAGTTTATGTGCTCTAAGTTATGATTAGTTTTGTAATAAGGATGACTGTAATAGACTTTAAGTTATTGTTTTATTTCCAAGGCGGTCTGTGCCTTAGTAAACCCCGTACCATAGGATGTAATAAGTTAGAAAAATTTTTATGAGCCCTGATTACCCTACTCTGATTAATGGTTTTATGTTGTTCGACGTTTTGGGACGGAATCGATCCTTCAAACTGTCGCGACCTACGGGTCCATAAAGGAAATTAAACGCTTTCCATATTTATGCTACGTCGGGGCGTGACATGTTCAATTCCTTCTGAGAGAACAGGTACCTTAAACTCTTGTGATCTGAGAACAAGTCGAACTTTTCTCCATACAAATAGTGTCTCCAAATCTTCAGGGCGAACACGATTGCGGCTAGTTCCAAGTTGTGAATCGGATAGTTCTTCTCATGCGGCTTCAATTGTGTTGATCCGTATGCGATGACATTCCCCTCTTGCATTAGCACACAACCAAGTCCTTGGTGTGATGCATCACTATAGATTATGAATCGTTCACCACTCTTAGGTATCGCAAGCACGGGTGTTGAGGTTAGTCTCTCTTTCAATTCCCGAAATGCATTGTCATGTTTATCAGTCCATTCGTACTTCATCTCCTTCCTAGTCAGGCTTGTCAATGGTCCTGCGATTCTAGAGAATCCTTCCACAAATTTTCGGTAATACCCAGCCAATCCAAGAAAACTCCTAACTTCGGTCGCGTTGGTTGGTCTGTCCTAGCTCAAGACTGCATCGATCTTAGATGAGTCTACGGAAATCCCATCCTGTGATATCACATGTCCCAAGAATTTAACTTCCTGAAGCCAGAATTCACATTTGTTGAATTTCGTATACAGACTATTGTCTCTGAGAGTCTGTAGAACAATTTGTAGATGCTTCTTATGTTCTTCTTCCGTCCTTGAATAAATTAGAATGTCGTCGATGAATACTATAATGAATTGATCCAGATAGGGTCTTAATACTCTGTTCATTAGGTCCATGAATACTGCCGGGGCATTAGTCAATCCAAAAGACATCACTAAAAATTCGTAGTGTCCATATCTCGTCCTGAAGGCAGTTTTCGGTATGTCTTTCGGTCGAACTAGCAATTGATGGTATCCTGAACGTAAATCAATTTTCGAGAATATCCTTAATCCTTGTAGTTGATCGAACAGGTCGTCTATCCGGGGAAGTGGATACCTATTCTTGATCGTGACCTTATTCAGCTCCCTGTAGTCGATACAGAGTCGTAGCTCTCCATCCTTCTTTTTCACAAATAAAACTGGTGCTCCTCAAGGTGATGTACTTGGGCGAACAAAACCTAAATCTTCGAGTTCCTGAACTTGCTTCTTCAATTCTAGCATTTTTATTGGCGCTTTCCGATACGGGGTCTTGGAAATCGACAACGTTCCGGGTGCTAACTCAATGCAAAAGTCTATCTCTCTCGTCGGCGGAAGTCCTGAGATACTTCGGAACACATCTTCAAAGTCTTGAATAATGGGGATCTGGTTGATAGTAAGCTCCGTGCTTGAAGTCTTAATCGTGGCTAGGCAGCTTGTTGTAAACATGTCGCTCAACGGTTGGCACCGAAATCTGATCTGCGGGCAACCAGGCATCGAAAAGACAATGGTCCGACTAACACAATCCAAGTTAGCACCATACTTAGTAAGCCAATCCATTCCTAGGATCACATCGAACTCAAACATTGACAAGACTATCAAGTCTGCCAGAAGATTTCTATCCTCTAGTGTCAAGGGACAATCCTTGCACACCTTACCTAACTTAACGGATACTCCCAAGGGCGAAACTGCATTAAGGGTCAGCTCAAGTGCTAGGGGTAGCAAACCCAATTCACGCACCATCTTAATAGCTATGAAAGAACGGACAGCACCGGTATCAAACAAAGCTCTAACTTGACAGTGAAATAAAATGAGTGTACCTTCCAAGTTTTGTTGTTCCTCGGCATTATACCCTGCTTTGTCAGGGATGATGGCATTCACCCTAACCTGTCCTTTCTGTCCTTGAGCAGGCGCTCCATAGTAGCCTCCACGTGGTGCTCGACAATCCTTGCTTATGTGACCAGGCTTGTTACAGTTGCGGCAGACGAGGTCATTATGGCGGTTGGTCTTGGGGGCTGTGCAATACCTTGCAATATGTCCGGGCACTCCACAGTTGAAACATCCATAAGTGTTCTGTCGCTGGGCGACGGGCTGTGCCTGAGGTGGTCCTCGCTGTTGATTCTGTTGTCGAGGAAAATTAGCTTGGGGATTCCTTGTCCCATCCCATGTGCGCTTGGTTCCCTGATAGTTGTTGGTCTGGGGTTTCCATCCCTGATTGTTCCTTGATGATTGCGCGGGAAAGTTCCTTGGTTGGAAGGTCCTGGGTGGAGGTCGATTCACTTGTGGTCCTTGCACAGGGTAAGCATCCTTTTCCAAACTTGAAGCAAGACGGACAATCCCTTCAAACGACTGGTCCAGATGGCCTATCATCATGTGTCGGAGGTGTGGGTTGAGTCCTTGGTGGAATCGCTTGACCTTCTTGGCGGAGGTGTCTATCATATGCAGAGAGAAACGGGAAAGTCGCTCAAATTGTGTAGTATACTCCCTGACTGTCCAGTTTCCTTGGGTTAGACTCAGGAAATTCCTCTCTTGTTGGTCTCTTTCGTCCTCAGGGAAATACTTCTCGAGAAATCGAGTCTTGAATGCTTCCCAAGGCATTCTCCTTGCAGCGTCAATCCCAATCGTGGCTCTCTCGGCCTCCCACCAGTCCGCGGCGGAGTAAGTCAGTTGAAATGCGGCTAGACGTCTCTTGTCAAGCTCACTGCACTCCAGGGCTTCAAAGATTAGCTCCAACTCTCGTATCCATTGCTCTGCTTTCCAGGACTCTGCCATGCCGTCAAACTTTTCGGGTCGCAGGCCACGAAATAGTTCCAACAATTTATCGCCTGTCTGCCTTGGAGGGACAATGTGGTTGTTGCCATTGTTGTTGGTGGCATGATTGTAGGTATCGCCGATGTGCTCCATCCGTTGCATGAAAGCTTCGAAGACTCTAGTTGGGTACATACCCTCGGGAATGGGTGCTCCCAGTCATGCTTGGTTCCTTGTGGGTCCCACAATAGTGATCCGTGTGAGGTGTACCTATGAAGGATCTAACGATTAGCTGACAATCTTCTCGGGAAAATGACCATAATTAAATAACAGAAAGCATAACATGAATCAAAATCACAACCATAACATAATAATGAGATGATAACATAAATAACCAAGAGAAACGATCTGCCATATATATACCCAAAAGATGTACAGCGGAGTACACAACAGATCATCTGTGTACCGCGTAGTACATGATCCTATACAAGATTTAAACAAAAGGAAGATGTACACAAGACCACTACTGGTGGCTACCTATAAAAAAGGCTAGGGTCAATAGCTGTCCATGTAAGCGTCAAAAGTAAGTGGACAACATGTCCTAAAGTCAAACGTAAAAGTCTAAGTCCTAAAGGTACTGGACTCAAAAATTGTCCACATCGGATCCATAGATGGAAGCCTTGTCCTCTGGGGCAACCTCAGACAAAACATCATCCTCATCCATATCATCGTCATCCATCATGTCCTCATCCTCTATCACAACATCCTCGATCAACTCGGCTCCATCATGCTCCACAACAGCTCCCAAATCTCCTGCATCAGCGGCCATGTCAGCCTGGGCTGCATCAAATGCGGCTGCAAGTGCCTCAGCCTGTACCATAGCATGTGCCAACTCCGGTGCTCCAATCTCAAATCCATGGGGATGTGCAGCCACCTCTGCAGCCCACTCAGCTGCCAACTGTGCTATAACTCCTCCTGGTAAGACTGGTACTACTGTATCATCACATGCATCATTATCTGCGGCTACCTCCTCCTCCTCTATCGGATAACCTTCTGTAACTACAATATCTATGCCAACTGGCACGTCCACACCGGCTGGGTCCACGGGGTCCTCCTCCTCTGGATCATAATCCAGCTCCTCATCATCGGTGTCCTCGTCCATATCATCCTCCATCTCCTCATCATCATCCTTTGGCTCATCGTCGCCATCGCTCTCATCATCACCCTCCGAATCCTCATCTGCTAGGGGTGCATCAGCCAAGTCCTCTTCTGGTGGGGTTGAGGTGTCTGGGGTGGTGGCTCTGTCGGGGGTGGGGGAGGTGCTGCTCTAACCTCTGCAAGTAGAACCTGGTACGAAGAACGGTCTCGTAACATCAGTAGAGAATCCTCCTCGATGCGTTTGAATGTTTCCTTACGATAGATCATCTCCTGACGCATCACTTCTGGGTCATGGGTCCCAAATCTCTGATACTCGATCTGTATGTCTCGCTCTGTCTCTGCAATAGCTCTCTGTCTAACCTTCCAGGCATAGTACTGTGGATCTGCTGGTGCAATACTCCTCTCATACATATAGTGTCCTCCGAACTCGTCTAGAACGAACAGCGGCGGTGACATGCTACCTGAAAAGGGACTACCTTAAGTCAGAACTAATCTTAATACTCATCTATAGAATCTCAAGGTTCTAGGACCAGATGGTGTGGGACAATCTGTGAGCGAAAAAGGTATAAAACCTAGGCTCTGATACCAAAAATCCTGTCACGCCCCGGAACGGCAAAAATAGAGAAAAATAAATTTCCTTTTTGGGTCCAAAGGCAGCGACTGGTGAAGTCACATGATTGTCCACACCACGCAGTACTAAGCAACAAGAAGTAATAGTGTAACAAGAATGAAGTCTAGGTTCTGATCACAACGTAACACAAGTCAACAGAAGTTACTAACTATTACACATCAGAGTCTCGAATCAAATATAAGACAGCGGAAGTACAAATGCCAAGGCAACATATGCCTGACTACAAAAAGGGGTTCTAAAACGGTAAAGACAATTAGCTACAATTCTAGTCTAGTCTTCAGTTGGCGTAAAGGTAGCCCTCGGCGTAGTAGTCTTCTTCGGTCTGACCTCCATCGGGGAAATTCTGCACGGGGACATCGTCACTAGCATGGTAGTCTTCTCCTGCGGGCCCTTCACCTGTATAGTCATAATCAAGGTGCGCTGGAACGTAAAAATGTCCAGCGGCATAAACGTCGTCAGCTTACTGAAAGCTGAGTGAGTTAGATACTAACAGGGTATCAACTATTGAAGTTATTACAAGTCATAAGCAGTAAACAAGTTAGAGTTCAGTGAGGGTAACTCCTCTAAATCAAACCGATTATCCGATTACTAACATCTTACTCATTTTAAGACCGATAACACGTCTTGATAGGGGAACAGACTCGACAGTAGTTCAACTCTATAACACACCATTGCTCTGTCCACCGCTTTTAAGAACATATGCATAGTTAACCGCGTGTCATGGATACCACGTTAGTCCATCCCCCGCTTTTAAGAACATATGCACAGTCCACCGCATGTCAGGGATATAACGCTTTAAGCAATAGTACATCATTCTATGCCACGACTTAGCGACGTCTACCAGTGATCACGGTCCACCGCATGTCATAGACACCTTCGTCTGTCTACCGCTTTTAAGAACATATGATTAGATCATCTGGCTATCTTAGGGCAAATGGTCCGGTTCACCGCAAGTCATGGACACCTTCATCTGTCTACCGCTTTTAAGAACATATGATCGACCAAAGCCCGCCCACGCAAGGTTCCCGAATCTTAGCAAACCTACTTAAGTTCAACTCTATTACCGATACATGACAATCCCAATGTGGCCCGACTACTCTGAATGAAATGAACGTTAACTCCAAAGGATTCACGACTATTCCGTTATCTAACATCATAAACATTATCTGTTAAATCTTATTGTTACTACGATCCTACGCCGCATTAACTCATTATCATGACTGTATTACAATGGTAGAGCATGCTGGGAAAATACTGAACAGTAAATAAACAACTAAACAGTTATTATAAGAAAACAGTATTCTGAAACTTCCAATCGATTGGTATAAAAGTGTCATCAATCGATTGGAAAAAAAAGTTCAATCGATTGGTATAGAAATGTCATCAATCGATTGGAAAAAGGTTCAATCGATTGGTATAGAAGTGGCATCAATCGATTGGAAAAAGGTTCAATCGATTGGTACCTGAAAGATGTCAATCGATTGGTAAGAGTATCAATCGATTGGTACTTCGTCTTCTTTACAGTGAAGACTGTCCAACAACATATAAACGGGAATACATGGTTTACACTCCATTTCTTCATTCAAACACGTTCTAACACCAATATAAAGCTACCAAGTGAGTTTAAAACTCACCTTAAGTGTCTAGGGTGTGTTTGGGAATGTATAATGAAGCTTGGAGCTTCAATGGTGGCTCGTCTCTCTCTCCTCTGCTATGTCTTCTTCTTTCTTCTTCTCTTCTTTCTTCTTCTTGATCTTCTTCTCTTCTTCCTTCTTGTCTCAGTCCATGGATGTGTGTGTGTGTGTGAGTGTATGAATATATGTATATATATATATGTATATGTGTGTATATATATATAAACACACACATAAGCACTCCCTCTCACTCTCTAGTTTCTGCAAACAGAAAACGGGCGAGATTAGGTCGCATATATATAGATAGGGAAGTGTTCACGTGGACAAACCCCAGCCAGAGCAAAAGAATCTGCCCAGCTGCCTCCAATCGATTGGTATAAGTGTCAATCGATTGACATAAGTAATCGATTGGTATACTTGCCAATCGATTGGTACCAAAAATAAGGCAATCGATTGGTATACTTGCCAATCGATTGGTATCCAAATTATACCAAGGGTAAGGCCAAGCTCATACAAGTATTGAAAGGAAACATACAAGGTCTAATTTAATATAATCACATTACAAAAATACAGGGTATTACACACCATAGCTCAAGCTTGAGTTGAATTTCTTACTTGCTATTCCTTCTCAACAAAATTCTTCTACCCTTTTACCAGTGAGTATTCTAAACTCACTTTGAATGTGTATTTGTGTGTATTAGTCTAAATAAGAAATCACCATTGATGATTTTATGTTTGAAACTCCATAGCTTGAAAGTCAATAATTTTCAACCTTAATCAAAATCCATTCTTAGGGATGAAAATGAAAGATTAGAGTCCATAGAAGCTACGGTTTAAGTTATAGAGCCTAATTCATTCATATCACGACGTGTATTAAAAATGAAGTTTTGACATTTCTCGGTTTTTTTGTAAAATTCGAGAGCTACTGATTGATTCATGTTAAATTGATTGTATATTCGTAATCCTTGCGAAAAAATGAAAAGAACCATTTATAATAAGACTTAGTTATATCCAGATTTCAAAATGGGTTAAAAAGACCCCCTTAAACTGAAACAGGGGAGATTCAACGAAGAAGATGAAGTCTCTGCCTGAACTCACGCGGGCGATCGCGCGAGCGGCCCGCTTCAACGATCGGCGCGCGACCTGTGTATTTTCTGACAGATTGGAAAAGTTTTAAAAGAAAATAAAAAATGGGCATATCGTGCGAGCAGCCCGCGCGAGCGACCTGGCAGTTTTCAGTTTTTGTCTATTTTCTGTTAAGGGACTGTTTGGATTAACTTTTAAAGGCTGTTAAGGCTCTGTTTGGGGATTTTACTAAATCAGTATCCTACTTGTTATGTTTTGGTTTATGAAAACGATACTCTACGATTAATGTGAGGCATTGGACACTCCTTGGTACCCTGTACTAAAGTGTGAGGCAAACTGGACACTCTCTGGTACCCCTGTACTTACGTGTGGTCATCTTAGTGTTTCAAAGATACTAGAGTGAGAGAGTTGGGTGTTGTGTTGTCGAGAGAAAAGAGTTGGTAAGATGAGAATGGTTGCATTGTTCCCATGCACGGTCACATGCTTTATGAATTAAAGTTTATTAATGTTATCCTTACTATTTTATTATGTGAATTCATTTTTATATTGATAACCTATTGAATAATGAAACTGGGAAATGGAAAATAGAAAGTGAGTATGTTTTACATTTAAGTGTATATTTTTAATACTCACCAGCTTTAATAAGTTGACGGCGTTGATGCGCCCTGGACATTCGTGTCTAGGCTTTTTAGATTTTGATCATGCTGGACCCTATGATTATGCAAACTGAGAATGACTACCCAACGAGGAACTTATTATTATATGTTTTAATTTATGAACTAGATTTGTAATAAGGATGACTATAATAGAGGATAGACATTATTTTGTTTCAAAGCGGAGTGTACCTTAGTTGATCCCGTGCTGTAATAATTATTAAGTTGGAAAAATTTTGTAAGCCTTGATTGTTCTACTCTGATTTATATTATACTTCTGTTCGACGTTTAGGATGGAATCGATCCTTCAAACTGTCGCGACCTACGGGTTCATACAGAAAATTAAATGCTTTTCATATTTATGCTACGTCGGGCGTGACAGGATTTAGTGGTATCAGAGCCAGGTTATCTCAGAATAGTTTAGCCAGGTTAGGGTTTACCAGTATAGACCCGATTCCACATTCTGCTAGCTTAAGCTTTGCTTACCCGATGATACGACAGGAGGATAAACTCATAACCCAAACGCTTAAGATTATTTCTATTAAGATTTGTCCTTATATAAGTTAGTATCTTTTTGTCAGGTATGGATCCAATTCAGCCATTCTTTGTGCCAAACAGGTTTGGAGGGCATTCGATGACTCCAGGGACAGTAGTCCCAGACTTTCTTGATTTATACCACACAGCCATTGATCATCTGGCTTCGGCGACAGTAGAGTTAGACCTATGGCATCAGGTCCATGTCGTGGGCATAGTTGATTTGACTCGTATTTTGTCTGGAGTTCCTCTATTTTACAGAGGCTCAGCGGCTAGTACTAGTGGAGATTGTGTAGTTGGTTAGTAGTGACGCTTTCTATCTTCCTCTTGAGGTTCAGATTGTGCATACTCATCTCGCACAGCTGGAGATGCCCCCACCAGTTATTCCCGCAGAGGAGCCGGTAGCTCCTATCGCGAAGGATGATGATGACGAGGCTTTTCATCTGGTTCCTGTAGGTTGGGAGGATGATGATGAGGAGGATGAGGACAGTATGGGCCTAGATGACTTCGCAGCTGACCTCGAGGAGGAGCTGGCGCTGGAGCTAGTCTTACCCGAGGTGGTGTTAGTTGAGGCAGATGCCCAGAGCCTGGTTCATCGTCGACCTCTCAGAGCTATGATGGGGTGGGCTCTTTTATGTTCAGCGATTTCTCCCTGTCGACTCTCTAGAGTTACTGATGGCCGCCTATGGAGATGACTGATATTTTAGATTTAAACTTGTACATATTAACTATTTTGACTAGTAGCTCTATCTCTTTTTGCAACTATAATTACATGCATTAGAGTATAGGGCAATGACCCTATTTTTGTGACATTAACTCTTGCATGGACAATGTACGTCCTAACCCATACAGATAGGGTAGGCATTGGACTGGTTATACACGTTTTTTGTATCTACTTGACGAGAAGTCATTTATATATAGAAATACTCTTTTGGAATGTAGTTGTCATTTAAACTACTTCATATATCGGCTTCATTTATGCTTCTCATTTTGGTATCATTGACATGCATTTAGAATGGCTGGGAGACCAAGGAGGAACATGAATTTGATTGAGGAAGCACATGTGGCTGCCGATCCCACGGGAATGTTTGAGGCTTTCGTCAGACGCCTCGAGAGAATCAGCAATTGAAATGAAAACCGACGAGATTGACAGACTGGGGATGAGCTGCTGGAAAGATTCTGTGTGCTAAGGCCCGAATAGTTTGCGGGTACTGCAGATCCCTGGAAGGCTGAACAATGGTTAAGGCAAATGGACCATATGTTCGAGGCTGTTCAGTGCAATGAAATGGATAAGAGGAGGTTAGTTACCTTCCAATTAACAGATGCCACCGTAGATTGGTGGGACTCGGTGGTAGCCACTATCGGGAACAATGCTGCTATGGGAATGATGTGGACTGCATTCAAAGGGAGATTTCTGGAAAAATATTTCCCGTCTACTTAGAGACACAGAAGGGAGAAAGAGTTTATAGATTGGACTCAGGGGACTAAATCGGTGCAAGAGTACACCACTCAGTTCAAAAGGCTGTCTCGATTCACTCCCCACCTGGTTGATATGGAGAGAAAAAGATACGTAAATATAACCAAGGATTGATGCCACAAATTTGCCGCCTGACTCTCGGTCACCTAGACAAGTCTTTTGAGGGACCCATTGGCTTAGCAACTGATCTTGAAGAGGACGCTCGGGTGAACCGTAAGCAATTTTATTTTCGGCCACCTCAGAGGGGTAATTTTGGGAATAAGCTACCAATGTATCGTACCCAAGGGCAGAAGAGGAACTTTGATGGGAGCAAGAAAACCCAAGTTGTCACCTATCCGACTCAGCCCCGAGTAGGAGAGGGTAGTAGTACTAGGAAATGCTTTAACTGTGGCAACCCCGATCATTTGGCTCGAGACTGTAAGGCACCGAGGCGTGTTACTCAGCAAGGCATAGTTTGCTATAATTGTGGTGAACCAGGTCACATCAACAAGTTCTGCACTGCTCTTAAGCATGTGACTTATGGTCAATAGGGTCAGACTCACTTAAATGCTATTATTCCTGATGCCACTGTATTTGACGAAACTATGTATAAGGAGGGGAATTATGGAGAAGCCCAGTCCGATCAGCAAGCAATGGAAGGTACATTAACTCTGTTTGACTCCCATGTTAAAGTTTATTCGATACGGGTGCTACACTTTCATTCATATCTGCTAAGACTATTCGGAGATTGGGTAATTTACCTTACCATTTAGAGAAAGCTTTAAAAGCTACCTCACCATTAGGAGCCACAGTCAAGTTAGGGCACGTATGGAAGGATTGCCCCCTACGGCTAGGAGACCGTGAGATCCCTACAAGACTAATTGTCCTTTCGATGAAGGAGTTTGACATAATCCTAGGAATGGATTGGCTCTCCCAGAACCAAGCAACATTGGATTGCGCGAGGAAGAGAATTACATTCTCCGACAATGGGAATCAATCTTTTGATTTTCAATGTAACCCTTTGGGAGATATGTTCCTCACAAGGTGCTTAGCGAACATCGAAGTCATCAGTACAGAGTTGACAGTGTCATCTATACCTGTAGTCAAGGACTTCGAGGAAGTATTTCAAGATATTTATGGTTTACCGCCTAAGAGAAGTATAGAGTTCTGTATTGAGCTTAGACCAGGTACCGCTCTGATCACCAAGGTTCCCGTGGACACGCAGAATCCGGGAATCCACCACCGTTTTCCTTCTCGGGATTTCGGAATTGATTTTCCTTGTTTTGAAATTGATTTGAAAAGGGTCTGTAGAAAACAGATACAGAGTCGCCACTTGGTCTTTAAGGAACCAAGAAACCTAATTTGACTCACCTAAACGGATAAAGGGCACCGGCCTTTCATAACCAAATAACTTGGCTTGGGGTTTTAGTACGAGAGAGGAAGGAGCCTTTGTCACGACTAAAACACCCTCAACTCGCCCCGTCTATTGACGGGCCTCAATTAGCATCCAATTAATCATCTTATACTATATTTGGTTTGACAATTAATACTATGATAGTATATTACATCTCATAAGAATCTTGAAATGGAAGATCAAAAGATAAGATATCATTCATAAGATCTAAGCCAAATACCACACAATGTAAAGTGAAAGATCACACAAACAAACCTAGGAAAATTTGTTTAATCATATATCAAGTAATAAAGTTTTCCTAATATTACGGGACATGGATTGTTCTTGAAACAAATAATCAAATAAATCAAAAAATGCTTAGCAAGCTAGTATGATGCATGTTAATTTTTTAGAAAAGAAGATCTCTCAATCCCCGGGATGGATGAGAAAGGAAGATTAGATCGAGGGGGAGCATGAACGTGTGATCCAGTTCATTCCTTATAATCTTCTTAGATTAGGAGTCACAAAAGCCCCAAATCTTGCATGGATGCAATGTATGATCCTAGAATATGCAAAGGTTGCAATGTGTTTGTGTACATGGACTTTCTAAAGTGGCATAGAAGTCTAAAATATGCATGAATGTATGAAGAAAATCATCATAGGATATGTACAAATATAGTATGGACTACTTCCTAAGATATGAACTAACTTGAAGTACATATAAGCATCAAATCAAAGGATGGAAGTAAAAGTATACTTGCTGTGAATAGTGGATAGAATAGTGACTTGATCTTGTGGAAATTGAAAAGTAGGGTTAGAAATGTTTTTAATGTATGATTTTTTTATGGAGATCATCCTTATTGTGTCTAGAACACATACCAAAAAGACAATCTACAATAACTACCTTCAAGTTAGATCTAGGAGTGCACTTAGTCAATGAAATCTACCTTGATCTTGAGAAAGAGAGCAAGAAAGATAAAAAGTCCAAGAGAGGAGCAATGAGAGAGCCCAAGAACAAATAATAAGAAAACCCTCTTCTTCTCCTAGGTCATGGCTTGAGCTAGGGAACTCCAAAATGAAAAATGGAAACACCAAATGGGAGCTCAAGATGAGGGGAACAAATTAGCCTCTAATAGCCTTGCTCCAATAATAGCTTGAAGGTCTTCAAAAGGAAGCTTTAGAGTCTAAGCTTCCATGAAAGTTCTTGACTCCAAAACAAGATAGAGATGAGAGATATATAGAGAAAAATTGAGAGGGAGAGTGAGATATGGGTTAGTTATATAGGGAGAAAGAGAGGGGGAAGCTTCCTAGGGAAGCTTTAGTGGTGGGGTGGTTGAGAGTTGTTAAGACTAGTTGGGAGTTGTTTAGGGAGGTGACTTGTGGGTTCCACCTTATCCCCTCACACACACACACACACACACACACACACACACACACACACACACACAAACAAATATGTAACATACATATTCACAGATGTGCCAAAACGAATACCAAAGTGATACCACAAGACCAAAAGTTAGGCATGAAAATGTACAAGTTTAAATTGGGTCCATACATTGACCATCAAATTACCACAATACCCTTAATTAAATTCTGAGTTTCTACATCATATCACCTCTACAATTGTAAGTAAGCCCCACAATACGTATTTATGCTTGTATATGCCTACTCATACAATGTCATCAGCTTAATCTTTGTTTGTTTCTTATAAGAATGCAATAGCTCATTTAGACCTGCTTCTAAAAGCAGCACAAAATTTACAAATGCCCCAAATCGTCTGGTCATTTTAGGGCTTGTTTAGAAATGGTGGATTCCCCTGCTCGAAATCATTGATCAAAGTCATGTTCTTGAGGTTCTGAAGTAAATCATGTTGCCATTTCTTTTGAATCATAGAGAGCTTTTTCAACTTGGACGAAATCATTGAACAAAATTATGTTCTTGAGGTTCTGAAGCACATCAAGCTTTTTGAAAGTTAGGAAGATCAAGAGCCTCTTCCATGGTGTATTTCAAGCCAAAGGGGGGAAATATGCTCTGCGGGGAAGAGTGCAACTAGGTGAATTTCTGCTTCTCCAATAAAACAACTCCATGGACCTTTGACAAATATTTCCAAAAAAAAACAAAATTGCAGCATCTTCAATACTTTCTTTTCTCTTACACTTCTATCTACAGTTTTCCATATTTAGCCAAGCAGCTTGTGATGTGTCAGACATTGTTTTGTTTCGCAAATGAATTTTGATTCTGTCTTAGGTTAAGGACTTCTACAACTAGTAATTACATCTATACAATATCCACTAAAATATAACTACCCGAAATTGAAACAGTTGGTGAGAATTTGGGGTAATAAAATGCAGAAATTTCAAACACTCACAAATATACAGCTACTCACGGGCCACAACCACCGAGCTGCGTGCGAAGCATGCAGTGTTAGGGATATATACTAAAAGACATGCTTTATGTAGTTGATTTATTATTCATTTAATAAAATCAGTTAATCCATTTTTATGAGAATCTGTGTGGGCAATATTTGTATTATATTGTTTATTTAATATTATGCATGTATGTCTTTCATTCTACATAGTAGATGGTTTGGTGTGTAGAGTTCGTCTTACACACACAAGATTAGACCATCGGATCTTGTAGAATGTAAGATTTTTGTTTACAGTCTTAGATGGATTGGACACACCATCGATAGGACTGCAACATGGTGTTGTAGTAGGTTTGTCTTGATTACGGGAAATGGTATAGTTTCAACTTACCATGCTGGTACACTTTGTGTATTAAACGAGACCGACTTGGGGTAATTATCTTTATACTGACTTATAAGATAATTAATACCTCATGACTATTATGAGTGCTTATGCTCTAAATCCTAAGTTAATTTATACACACGTACATTTGATATTTACACTTTGATCCCTAAAAGGGTGAGATCCTTAAATGGGTCAATATCTCATTGGATTAGGTGACAATATTAATTGTGTGGTGTATATTAATTAATGATGGAATTCATGTCTCAATTTTGGGATTGATGATATTCCCTTGAGAAAGCTTATAAGTTTTGATTATGTCAAACCCTGCAGGTGGATTTTGTATCCGACATATCAGATAAGTTAAGCAGAGGATCTCAAGGAATTTTAAGAGATTAATTAAATATGATTGTCAGTAATTATATTTAATTAATGGATATCTGTAATCTTAACATGGGGAGATAATAAGCATTTAATAACATGGAGCTCGAAATATATTTTTGAGATAAGGGTAGGAGTGCAATTATAATTCTTTAGTGGTATGAATTATAATTTATGGAAATAGGAATCTGATTCAGTTCGAATTAGGGTTTCCTAATTCCATAAGGAAGCTTATTTCTTATTGACTTCTTATGGTCCCTATCGTAGCCTATATATATGCTGCTTTGGCTCTCTCCCATGTTTGCGTTTTTCCATCAAGAGTATTATAACTCGGAATAGAAAAGAGAGCGTAAAAAGAGAGAGCAGAAACATAAAGGATTTCGAAGGAGCCCATACTCAGTTCGATATTTTGGCAGCAAAGGAATACAGTAGAAGATCGTGAGCTGTTATCAAGCCCGTGTTCTCGATTCATCTACTACAGCAATCCGTTTTAGCAGTTTAAGGTAACCCTAGTTCCGCCCTTATAGGGTTATTGTAGTTTTCACGTAATTTATGCAGTACCAACTTATACGCGCTGTCAACGGATTCTGGGAACGCAGTTTCCTAACATGCAGCCCCCCACAAATAGTAGTCTATAAAAGAATAGAAACCACGGGCATGCGAAACACGAGAGCATTTTTGCTCACTCATTGTTAGTTCACCAGGGTTGGCCCTGAGGCCATGCGGCCAAGCAATCGCATGGGGTCTCATTTTTTAGTCCTTTTTTTTTTCTAATTTCTTCTTAATTTCTATGAAACTTAGTATAGAGGCCCCATTTTTTAGGCCTCTTTTTTTTTCTTTCTAATTCCTTCCTAATTTCTATGAAACTTAGTATAGAGGCCTCATTTAGACCTCTTTTTTTCTAATTTCTTCCTAATTTCTATTAAACTTAGTATAGAGGCCTCATTCAAACCTCTTTTTTTTAATTTCTTCCTAATTTCTATGAAACTTAGTATAGAGGTCTCATTTTTAGGCCTCTTTTTTTCTAATTTCTTCCTAATTTCTATGAAACTTAGTATATAGGCCTCATTTTTTAGGCCCCTTTGAAAGTTCACTTGAGGCCTCGGATAAATTTTTTCATCTCAGGGCTGGCCCTGTAGTTCACCATTGCTCATTCAGGCCTTTATTGGATGACACATGTTCTGTTCCATTCTCATTTTGTCCTTCTACTATCAACATAATTACTGAAATAGAGAGAATTGGGGATTAATGGGGGTGAAAGGTGGTTGTGTTTGGGTAATAGAGAGAATGGCTTTTTTGCGAATTTGATGTGGACCCTACAAATGGTTTATTGCTTAGCCAGTACCCTTATTGTGCTTCACATTGTGTCTGTAACATTTCTGTTAAATTGCTCGCAAGAATTCAAGTTACAAAGGTAGGTCCACCACAAATGGTATGGTAACCAACACTTAAACAATCTGTAACCAAAACTAACCAAACACCTACCTCTTTACACCCCTATAGTTTGAGGATTGTGACAGTTTGATCCTTGTGGTTTCAATTTTGGCAATTTGCACCTTATAGTTTAAAAATTGTGCAAAATCCACCCAATTACAAAAAAAGCAAAAGCATAATGGGAATATCACATTATTTCCAGCCAAAAGTGACCCCATGTGCAGGTGCAGACCTAGGAGTGTGGTTCAGTGGGAGCAAAAGTTTATACGGGGGTTTTAGGGAATATCACTTTATTTTTATTTTTTTTATGGATAGAAATAATATAATTCTATGTAGTTTTTTTTTTTTTTTTGTATAAACTAATCTATCCCATAAATAACTTATAGTCTTTTAAACAATTTTGATACGCTTAAAGCTTATAATATGATAATATCTTACAGTCTATTAAACCATCTGATAATATCTTATAATCTTTAAACAATCTGATACATTTCAAACTGGACACGCACTGCCACACAAATATTAAAGTGATAAATATAAATAACTAATTAAGCTTATAATACAAAAATTTTGTGAAAGAATTATGGGATAGATTAGTTTGTACCAAAAAAAACCCTCATAGAATTATACTATTTCTACAACAAAAAAATAAAAATAAAAATAAATAAATAAAAATCGGGTTGGGGTGCTGCTCCCGAACCCCCATATAAGCTCATGCTCTCACTGAACTACACTATTGGGTCTACCCCTGCACATGTGATCATTTTTTTACTGGAAATAATGTGACATTCCCATTATGCCCTTGCTTCTTCTTCTTTTTTTGTAATAGGGTGAATTTTGCATAATTTTCAAACTATAGGGTGTAAATTGCCAAAATTGAAACCACAAGAACCAAATTGTCACAACCTTCAAACCATAGGGGTATAATTTGCAATTAACCCGAACTTTAATTTTTTTTTTTTTTGCTTTGAAAACTACATGTCGTTAACCAAAAGCAGAACAACAAACCACAGAGGGGCAAACAACAGAAACAAAAAAGAAAACAAAAGTCATCAGCCCACTTTATTATATTCCTCAAAGACAAAGGGAGGAATAATATCAACCGGGATAGACCCAAAAGAAGAACTGTTCATGGCCCACTGGGCTAAATTGTGAGTAACAAAATTTTCAATTCTAGGAATCTTGGAGACAACCCAAGACTCAAAAGCAGAAGAAAGAATTCTCCTACCTTCCAGAGTAAAGCTCTCAAAGGCCCAATCAGGGGGGCAGCTATAGTTGATGAGAGGTTCGCAACAAGGCATGAATCTCCTTCAACAATGACCTTCTTCACACCCTTTGAAGCTGCTACAGAAATTCCAAGGAAAGCGTTATTGGCTTCAGCCAAAGTAGGGTCCATGGCATCCAACACCTTAGTTTCAGCCCAAAGAAATTTCGATTTGTCATTCCTCAACACAACAACAATAACCATGGACTTACTCTGATTGCAACATCAAAGTTTGCTTTTACCCAATCCACCCGCAGTGGGGTCCAACGAACATTAAAGGTTCTCAAGGCTTGGCAGACTTTCCTCTGGGTTCTTTGGTGGTCAGTAGCAATGGAAAGGTCCTTGTGATCCACTGATGTAAATCCAAGGTCGCACCTTGATATAAAACTTGATTCCTCAAAATCCATATTTGGTACAAAACCGTGGCCGCAAAGATGGTGAAGTCTCTAGCTTCCTCTGAGGTGATGTTCATGGTACAAGCTGGTTTCACAATCAACTTTACCTAATTCTTAATACCAGTAATAGAGAAAGACGACGGATCCAAAGGCCAATTTGAAGACCTCCAGGAGATACTAGCAATAGGACAGACTAAGAAAAGGTGTTCCAGAGTTTCAAGGGGTTTTTTACAAAGGGGACATGATGTATCGTCAATAAAAAACCTAGCCGCAAGCACGGCTTTAGTCAGGATTGCATTACTAGCAATTTTCCATAGAAAAAACTTGAGCCTTTGGTGAATTTCGGAATTCCAGAGTTGATTCCAATTTTTGCAGGGGAAACTCTGCAGATGGAACCATCCTAGAATTTTGATCTGTGATGTACGCTGATTTGACAGAGAAGACACCTTTTTTGTCTGGTGTCCAAATAAGCTTGTCCCGGTCTCGACATGTGGGCATCTCAATACGGGAAATAGCAGTCACCGACTCTGTATTAGACACATCACGAAGCAAAGTAAGATTCTATCCACCCTCATACGGACAAATAATCTTTAACAATAGTTGGGTGTAGGCTTGAATCCACTTTTTTGGTAAGTTTGAAGGATGGTAGTGACGTATCCAAGGATCCTCCCAATTGTTGATGGTGGCCCCTATCCCAATGAGGTAGCAGGCTCCCTTCTGGATAATAGGGGCTGAAGTTGTGATGCCTTGCCAAACCCAAGAAAAATTGGTCTTTCTCCTAGCTGAGGAGTATTTATACTTGATTAGGTTAACCCAGGGCTTCTCCGGTTGAGTATTGACATACCATCCTAGTTTGGCAATAAGGGCTTTGTTGTAGTCTTTCATTTTTCGTATGTCCAGACCCCCCAACACTTTTTGGAAGGCAAAGGGAATCCCAAGCTTTGATGTGAAAAAATCTCTTTTTTTCTTCCTCTTTGTGGCCCCACCAGAAATTCCTCATCGGCTTGTCTAATCTAGAGCACACCATCGCCGGTAAAGGGAAGATAGACATTGTGTAGATTGGGATGGCTTGGGACACCATTCTAATAAGGGTTACCCTTCCAGCTTAAGATCGGAAGGAGGCTTTCCACCCTTTTAATCGGTCTTTAACTTTACCAACAACATATTCAAAAGTTTTGCTCTTTGCACCTTGGACAATCAGAGGGAGACCAAGATATTTCACATCAAGTGGGGTTTTCTTCATACCGAATTCCTTGGTAATGCAATTGGCCACATCTGGACAAGTGTTCTTGCTGAAATAGATTCTGGATTTTGATTGATTAACCTTCTGACCCGACTAGGCCCCAAATTTTTGGATACAATCCAAGATATGTTGTACTTCGTCTGGAACTGCCCTCCCAAAGACAATAAGGTTGTTCGCGAATTAAAGGTGACTGAACGAAGGATAATTCCTGGAGCTTTTAAAACCATTAAGCAGTCCGAGATCTGCCTCCCTTTGAATTATCCTGGAAAGCACCTCAGAACAAATAATAAATAAGAAGGGTGAAAGGGGATCTCCTTGTCGTAAACCCCTTTTCGGTTTAAAGAAACCATTGGGAATGCCATTGATAAGAATCAAAAAAGAGACAATGGAAATACATTGCTCAATCCAGCCAGTTACACCAAATATTGGAAAAACCAAAACATTTGAGATCTTTTATAAGGAATGGCCATTCAATTATATCATATGCTTTCTCCATGTCGAATTTGATAGCCATGTACCTCTTCTTCCCTTTTTTGTACATCATAGAATGGATGAGCTCCTGAGCTATGATGGAGTTTTCATGAATTTGCCTCACTGGGACAAAGGCCGATTGCATCGGAGAAATAATTTTCCCGAGGAGTTTAAGCCTATTTGACAAGATTTTGGAGATCACTTTATAAATCACATTTCTAAAATGATTGGTAGAGGAGGCACCTTCCATCTTGGGAATAAGGGAAATATTGGTATGATTTAGATCTTTAAGAATGAAGCCCCCTCTAAAGAAACTATGAACAGTATCAACGACATCCTTTTTGACAATATCCCAATAAGTTTTAAAGAAGATTAAAGACATACCGTCCGGCCCGAGGGCCTTAGTAAACCCAATCTGAAACATGGTGTCTTTGATTTCCGCCTCTTTGGGACAGTACAGATGCAGAGGTTGTCCTCCGTGGTGATGTCATGGTGTATCAACCCATCTAAGTCATTCGGGAAGTCCGAGTGAGCTGATTTGAAGGTAGACTGGAATTTCTCGATAAAGGCCTGCGAAATACTCATAGGGTCATCCGTCCGCCTACCGTTATCCAATCTTAGAAGATCAATAGCATTTCTTCTTCGTCTTATGATAGTGGACAGATGAAAGAACCGTGTACTACGATCCCCTTCTTCCAGCCACTGAATTCTAGATTTCTGTTTCCACATAATTTCATCCCTTCTCATATTTTCCCCCAGATCAGTCTTGAGAGCCTCAATTATCCGAATGTTATCATCTGTAGGATCTCTTGAACCTCCCATTATCCTATGTAAAAGGATTCCCATTAAAGCCCAAGTCGACAAGCCCTTTTGATTCCATAAGCCTAGCTAATCCCCCCCGAAGAGGAGTTGGTAAAAGGTTTGCCACCTTTTTTCCCATTTTGAGTGGTAATATTATTGAAGTCTCCCACCAGCATCCACAGGGTTTTAATGCTCTCAACCATGTCTTCCAGCTCATTCCAGAAATACGATTTGTCTCTCCAATAGGGGGGCCATAAATAGCAGAAATGACCCAAGGGGAGCCAAGAGGATTCGAAGAAACTGTAGCACTGATCATATTTTTATGAGTGATTGAAATATTAATGTCAACACCATTATGCCAGGCAAGGCAGAGACCCCCAGCCCTTCCAGAAGCAGGGACCAAGGAGAAGTTGTTAAAACCAAGACAATTCATTAAGGAAGCCATAAAATTCTCACACACCTTCGTTTCTGACAAGAAGATCACGTTTGGACGATGATCCCTTATCAGTGCCCTCAAGTTCATGACTGTCGTGGCTCAGGCAAGGCCCCAGCAGTTCCAAGATAGGATTAACATTGGCCGAGAGGGGGCGTCTCGCCCTCTTCTTCGGCAAAAGGTTGATTTTGGATCTCTGGCATAATAGCACCCAAGGATGCTGTGAACTCGGCATATTCCTGGCGTTCTTTCTCTATATCTTAGAGTGGAAAGCAAATTGACTTGCAGGTTGTAATTGGGAGTTTGGGTTTTTTTCTGGAATATTCTGACTCACTGGGTTATCTGGTTCTTTTGTTTGGGAAAATACTTTTGCTCACCCAAAAAATGGTTCACCAATGCTCACCCAAGCATCTCATTGGCCAATGAAGTGGGATCCATGATTAAACCATTTTTTTTGGGTGAGAAAAAATGCTCTCTTTGTTTGGGAACTCAAGGGATAGGGGGGTTAGATTGGTATCTTGGGTCAGATAGGTCTAACTCTTCTATTTGGGCTATGGTGAACTTGATACAAGGGCTTTTGGGGGCGGCTAATGGGTTTGAGAATTGGTTCATCTGGGTTTGGCTAGTAATATTGGTTATAGGCCCACTCATGGTATAGCAGAGGTCTTTGTTTGTTCTGAGCTGGGGGATCATATATGTGCTAGCTTAGGTTTTGGTAGTATCTGGTTTTGGGCTATGTGAAGTTGGGCTTGGTTGGGCCGCACAGATTGGGGTTTTAGGATTTGAGTAAAGATTGGGACACATTTAAAAACACAATTTTGGGGATACAACCTAAAAGATGTGTCTATATCTCTCCTGTGATGTCACTAGATCCCACAATGATACAGGAGAGAGATAGACACATTTCTTGAGTTGTGTCCTAAAAATTGTGACTTTGGGTGTGCCCCAAATATTAGCCTTAGGATTTTTGGGGGTGGTTGGCTGGCCTAGGTCTGGTTTGATTGGGATTCATTTGGCTTGCAATCAGTTACATCCGAGGTTGAAACTTCGCAGTTGCATTCCATCGGGTATTGAGCTGGCAAATCATTAACCTTCTGAGGTGAAATGACAAGTCCTCGAGCAGCGCTTCCCTGACATTAAGCATTGCTTTTACCAAGCTTTTAGACCTCGAAGCTCTCTCTCTCTCTCTCTATCTATCTCTCTCTCTCATTACTGTTCCCAGTCTCCCCCCTGGCCTAGACATCACTTCCCAAGGCTCTCTCTCTCTCCTTTATGTCACGAATTAACCAACGCTTCCCTTCCCCTCCACTCTCATCTGCATCTCACTCCTCTCTCTCACTATTTGAGACTGCATCGCATGGGTTCTCAAGGATTTTTTCTCCTATCAGCCCTATCCTTGATTAGCCAGATAGGTTTTTGTGTTGTTATTGTCAAATCCATCGTGGAATTTAACAAAAATACAAAAATACAGCTTTATTGAAACACCTGCTCTTTTTTACGGTGGTACATGTTCACTCTTTCTTCTCCTTTTTCATTTTACAATATATAACTAGGGGTGTCATTTGGAACGGAATTTCCGATTCCGACCGATTCCGAGCTGAAAAATTCTGATTTTGGAAGCAAAATTTGTATTCTGAATTCCGAAAATTCCGAAAAAATTGGAACGGAATTGGAATTGTTTTTAGAATTTCGAAAATTCCGAATTTCCGATTCGAAAATTCTGAAAATATTCCGAAAGAATTCCGAATAGAATTTTCAAAAATATTCCGATAATATTCCGAGTTCTTATATTATACAATGTAAATATGTAATACATATATTATATAGGGGTGTTAAAAAATATTAACTAAGTTATTTTCTAATTTTGAAAAGTAGAAAATCGGTAAAAGCCAAAAGGCCTTGAATTGCTATGTAACCATGTTTGATATTTTTTTAGGTGTTGATATTATGACTTAATGTGTTTTAAGTGTTAGTTGTTGCTTTAAAAAAAAAATTGTGTTGTATTTTATGTTGGAAATTTTTAATAGCTGTGTGGATTATTTTTATTGTGTAGGTAGTGGTTGGAAAATTCTGAAATATTCCAAAAATATCTGAAAATTTCCGATTCCGAAAATTTCCGAAAATTCTGAAATTTTCGAAAATTCAGAATCGGAAATGCTTTTTAGAATTCCGAAATTTTGGAATGGAATTCGGAAAGCATAAGTAGATTCCGAAAATTTTGAAATTTTTTCCGAAATATCCTATTCCATTCCAATCCGGCCGAATGACACCCCTATATATAACAGATCTTAGTTTTTGGGTGCTGGTAAGGGCAAGTTCAATTTTTAATTTGGGCACCTTTTTTAAGTAAAAAAAAAATTACTGCTTCTTTTAATGGCACCTCCCACAAATTATATATTTAAGAATGTTAGGTTTTATTTATTTTTGCTTTCTAAGCAAGGGTTCTCTCTTTCTTATTCCTCCCTAACTTTTGATTTCTTCTTCTTGATTTTTTATTCTATGTGAATTTATAACTATGCTCTATTTTAGGGTTTATTATAAACAAGAGAAAACATATGTCTAGAAACCCTCGTTAATCTGTAAATTCGACTCTTTGAAATTTTGATTTGTGATTAATTTAGTTTGTACATATAACTGAGAACAAAATATACTACATGAGAAATAGACTAACCCAACTACTCGAATATGTGTTTACGTGAAACTGTCAAAGAACCATTGCAGTCACGTTTTGTTTTTATTGTTTCATAGTTTTTTTTAGTGTCATAATTTCAATGAATTCATGAACATGGAGTCTGCTAGCATCTGATCTCCTTTTGTTTGTGTTACAATTAGAGTTTTGTCTCTTCTCGTTTTGGTTCTGGGCATGTAATCTTTCATATTTGATTGTGTTGAAAATTAAGAATAGAAGATGTTGAAAATTATTTGGTACCTTTACCAAATATAATGGAAAACCAACGTGTAGATATCGATGTAACACTATATTTTTCCATTGATAAGGTGGATATTTTGCCATTTTTAATACATTAGTAATTAAATTTAAATTATTCTTGCATTGTCTTTTTTTAATAAATATGTAAGTATATGACTCGCAAATAGAGCTTATCTATTGGGCTCAAGATGTTGGTATTAGATTAAATATGGTTGTCGTAATTACAAACTATGATGTAGAGCTTATGTTAAAGAAGCCAAAGTTGAAACGATTAATTTCATATAGAAGTAGTTTCAACTGGGGTGGTCTAAGTTTATTTTGCACTGATTTTTGTCAATTGGGATGATTTAAGTTTATTTGTAAGGGCTAAATACATTTTATACCCTTATAGTTTGTTACCTGTGTCAGTTTGGTCCTGTAATTTAGAAGGTGTTACTTTATTCCCTGTAGTGACAAATAAGTCCAATAAGTCATTTAATGACAAATAATTTTGTTACTGAAAGTAAAAAAAAAAAATTGCCACAAAAAAGTCTTTTGAGTGACTAATGACACAAGTACGAAACTACAAGGACTAAATGAAAATTTCTAAACTACAGAGACTAAATTAATACAAAGGATAAACTAGGAGGGTGTAAAATGTAATTAAGCCTTATTTGTAAAATATAATATGTAGTACAATAAGTGAGGTGCCCTTACTAATTAAAGTAAAAGGTAAAAATTTTGATTTTTTAACTTAAAATTAGGTGCCCTAATTAAAAATTGAATGTGCCCTTACCAACTACCTAGTTTTTTAGTTTTCATTTTACAGCATCTAACAGATCTTGGTTAACCATTTTCATAAATTTAGGATTTAATTGTTTTGAAATTCACATTTATAATTTACTGCACAAAATTGATATTTTGATATTACACACACACTCTTGCCTATAAATATCATTTACACACACCCATGCCTTAAAATTTATTTTGATTTCCCTCAAAAAAAAAATTTCATTTTGATATTACTCACACATCCCTTCAAATGTAATTTACACACATACTTAGAAATATAATTTTATTACACACAAAAGCCTATAAATTTAATTTTATATGTTGATATTACACACACGATGCTTATAAATTTTATTTTATATTTGGATATTATTACACACACAAATGCCTACAAAAACTCTATTGCCTTCAGTAAGAAGGGTTCTGTATATATATATATATATGCATATATATATATACGAAAATTCTATGGAGAGGGCATCCTCTCTTTATTAAAGAGAGGACTTCTGTTTTGACCGTCAGATCGTACTTACAAACTGTGAAGTGACAAATCTGCCCTTAATGAAAATACGATCTAACGGTCAAAACAGAGGCCCTCTCTTTATTAAAGAGAGGGCACCCTCTCTATAGCCTGACTGTATATATATATATATATATGTGTGTGTGTGTGTGTGTGTGTGTATAATGTATATATATTATCTATACATTAAAGAAAATAGACTAAAAGTTTAAAGTGTGTACAATTATAAATTGAACTACCAAATAACATTTTTGTAAAAGCTTAAAGTGTGTACAATTATTGAATATGAGCATTACTCAAATAACTCAATTCTTTTACTAGCGGTGCATGTTCAATTTATTTAGGTTTAATGTTTGATTTAATTTGTTTTTCAAATCATAGATTTGTGGTAAATGACGACATTGATTGAAGAGAAGTTTTCTGGTATATCCTATATTTTTAAAATGTGTCATATCATATACATTAAAAATAATATCATTTCATACTAAAATTTTTAACTATGTGTAATAAATGTATAATGTAAAAAAAATTTAAATATAAATACTACTGACAACAACTTTTTGTGTATTATTCATCAATATAAATGTTCTTTATTTAATGTATATTTCTTAAACTGCTATTTAGTTAATATGAAGAGATTCTATATACTCCCCTTGACCATACTTGAAGTTTCACTTTCAATCGATCGAAGTCGTTCGAGCGATCGGGAATTTCTTCCTTCAATCGATCGAACCTTATTCGAGCGATCGAACACTTCTGATTTCAAGCAATCGAACTCTGTTCAATCAATCAAAACCCTACCGACATAAATTTATGACATGGTCCCCACTTCAATTGATCAAACCCATTTTTCAATCGATCAAAATTGGTCGAATCACTTTCGAACGATCGAAGTAGCTTCGATCCATCGAACTTGTGTTATCAGATCTCCTAGTTTCTGCGCCAGAAATGCTACCGGCCCTTCTTCCCTTCCCTATATATATATATATGTATATCACGTGTGTGTGTGAGAGAGAGGTTTTGGTTTGTGCTCAAACTTTGTTGAGAGAGAGAGAGAGAGAGTTTAGTATATATATATCATACACACATCTATATATAGATACATACACATACATATATATTCTGTTTGAGAGAGAAGCAGAGGAGGAGAAAAGAAGAGAACGCGACAGAGAGAGAGAGAGAGAGAGAGAGAGAGAGAGAGAGAAGACAGACATAGGAGAGAGCAAGGCCACCATTGGAGCTCAGAAGCATAAGCTTGCTAAACACGCCCTTATGACGTTCAATTCGATGAGTTCTAAACTCATTCAGTACCTTTAATATGATATTTTACGAGTTTTTTTTTACGTAAATAAGTAGACCCAAACACGCCCTAACACTTCTGAAGGTCTACTGTTCAGAACCTCTGGAGAAGACGACCCTTGAGCAATTGAACTGAGTTCAATCGATCGAAGGTTCAATCGATCGAAAGGACTTCGATCGCTCGAATATTATTTTTTTCTCAATCGATTGAAATGGTTTCAATCGATCAAACTTTGCAGAACATGGATTTGTTTCTTTGGTTTATTATATAAGGGTTCGATTATTAAATTCTCGATTCGAACTTCTATTATACGATTATGGGTTGATCAGGGATAATATGACAACAAAGGTAAGAATGATTAAGAATAATGAATTTAACGTGATGATGTTAGATACTATGTGGTTCATATTTGAGTTCGATATCCGTTCATTTCAATCAGAGTAGTCAGGCCACATGGGGTTGTCATGTATCAGTAGCAGTACAAACGTTAAGTAGGTTTGATAAGTTCTGGGAAAAGAACGGGGACGCATACTGATTGATCATAAGTATGCGGTAGACAGACGAATATGTCTATGACATGTAGTGAACCTTGATCACTGGTGGACGTGGTAGACAGACATATGTATCTATAACTTGCGGTGATACTAGTTGATCATAAGTACGTGGTAGATAGACGAATGTGTCTATGAGGTAAACCTTGATCACTGGTGGACGCGGTAGATCTAATGATAGGTCGTGGCAATAGAATTGATGCGTCGATACTTGAAGCGTTGGATCCCTGACATGCGGTGGACTGTGCATATGTTCTTAAAAGCAGGGGATGGACTAACGTATTATCTAAGACTTGCGGTGTATGCAGTAGATAACCTCTATGACTTGCGATATTACATGGTTGAAGTTATCTATGACTTGCGGTGACGCGGTAGACAGAGCATTGGTGTATCCAGGAGTTTTACAATCAAGTTTGTTCCAAGAGTCAGTATGTGCTGAGATATTAACCAGACGATAATGGTGGAGTTACAACATTGGGTAGTAAAGAGAAAGATACTATTGTAGCACTATATCTTAGACACTTCAATAATTTGTTATTACGTTATATCATTGATACCTTGTGAGTTTTTATTCACTCAGCTCTCAGTAAACTGACGGCCGTTATTGCCTAGACATTCTTCTTCCAGATTATCCTGTCCATCTTAATGCAGGTAATGGAACTTACAATGGTGGCTATTACCCGAAAGGAGATTATGCAGAGGGTAGCCCCACTGATGACGATTATGCCAGGGAAGATTTTTACGCTGACGATTACCCTTACGCCAGCTAGAGATGATGAAGTTTAATCTAGTTTATATTTCTATTGTTTTCGTTGACTTTTGTAACGAGCATTTGGGCATATGTTGTCTCCAGACCTGTTAGGTTCCTGAGGACCACTCTGATGTTCGTAATAAATAGAACTGTTGTTAAATTTAGTTTGTATATTTACTATTCCTGTTTATTAGTTGGACAAGTACTGTGTGGTGTGGACAATTAGTTACTTTCACCCGTCATTCCCTATGGAACCAAAAAGGAATTTATTTTTCTCTATTTTTACTGCTCTAGGGTGTGATAGGATTTTTGGTATTAGAGCTCTAGGTTGTGATGCTTTCGTTCACTAACATTCCCACACCACCTGGTCCTAATATTTTAAGATTTTTGAGATGAGATATGATAAGATAAGTTCGTCCTTCTGATGATAGATAGTTTCCTTTGCAGGTTAGTATAGATCCGGACTTCTACCTGTTTGTGGATGATTTTTTTGGTGGACATGTTATTCACGGCGACACAGTGGAGCCAGCCATACCAGAGATATACCAGAGTCACATTCGCTAGACCGCTGGTCGATATTTGGAGGAGAGGATGTGGACTTCTCTCTATGTTGTAGGCACGACACACTCGACGGAAATACGCATGAATGCATATCACTACGCTATAACCCAAGCAGCCATATTCTAGGAGATGGCTAGATTAATTCAGAGTAAGCCCGAGGTAGACGAGATAGAGTTGCGAGCTATTATAGCTGGGCCTGCTCCACCAGAGCCTGCAGTTGCACCAGCACTGGCAGCCCCACCATCACCGGTACTCGATGTACCAGTTCCAGAGCCTGAGCCAATTCAGGGTAGGGATGGGCATCTTGACGAGAATATTGACAGGGATGAAGAGGAGGAGCCTATGGACGATGAGGACCCAGCAGAGGAGGAGCATGCAGACGATGATGATGAACCGGAGGATGACCCGGAGGAGCCAGAGTTTGACCCAGTACAAGAGCCAGAGGACCCTGAGGCGGATATCGTGGTTGGAGAGGATGACGCAGTGATAGAGGGGGGACGTGATTATAGAGGTAGTAAAGGAGGATATTCCTAATGAGGAAGTAGTTGTGTCGGAGATACCCGCTATGCATGAGTTACCAACGGGACCTATAGTACATATGGAAGCCATGGCCGATATGGCAGTAGGATGGATAGCTGAGATGGTCGGACATCCAGCTGGATTTATTATGGGAGAGAGCAGGAGCGTTGGACATAGCTGATGGATTTGCTGCTGTAGCCGTCGACGTCGCTAATCAGGCGATGATGGCAGAGGATGCAGAGGTAGAGATAGTTGAGAATTGGGATTTCGGAGTGGTAGTTGGAGATCTTGCCATACCAGTTGAGGATGCACCCCTTGAGGAGATGGATGTCGTTTCAGACGACGAGGCACCACTAGCAGGATTAGATGATGACGACTTTTGAGTCAGGATCTAGAAGAGGTTTGGTTTCGCTAGTTTTATATCAGGACATGTTGTCCACATGCTTGGGAGATTGAGAGATAGCTATTTGACCATAACTTTGTACAGAGATTATCAGTAGTAGTAGTATTGTAAATAGTTGACTTTAGTACTGTTTTAGCCTATGTCTCATGTGGTGCACAGTTTGATTAGTTTATACTATGCGGTATATCTTTTGATATATATATATATATATATACGAGCAGTACTTTTGTTATTGATGGCATGTTTGAGAGGCTATTTAGTAGAGCTGTTAGTTCTTGTTACTTCTCGCTCTATCTATAGCGTTTCTCCAAGAAAACTTTCAGCTAATTAATAGGGTCTCTTGTAGGTACACTTCCCTAACACAGTATGGTAGGACCATTGAGAAATCATCAAGCACGAATGGAAGCACCTATTCCAGAGGGAATGGACTCATCTGGAGTCTTTCAAGCTTTTATGCAGAGGATGGAACATGTAGGCGACACCTACAACCATGCTGCTAATCAATGACTTGTCTAACCCCCAGTTGCATCGTTTCAGCAAAGACAAATCGGAGACAAATTACTGGCACATTTTCATGAATTACGTCCCGGGAAGTTTGATGGATTAACATGTAATATGTCATACCTCAAGGAAGGTCGGTGATATTTACCCAAATATTTAATGGAACTATTGTGATACACATCATTTATAGCACCAAATTAATACACATGTTAGAGCTATTATTCATAAGCTCGTTTTCCACAAAAGTAGAAGACAGATTTTTGAATCTTGAAGTTCTATTAGCTAGTGATATTATGACATCAAAACTATTAGCTAGTGATACCATGACATCAAAACAACGGTTGTGTTGAATATCTTCTCCATATACTGCCATTTCATATTTTCCTCATCTAACTTGTAGGAAGAAGTTTTGCATCCAAAACCACAAAGAGATACAAACATTTCTCTCTATAGGTCCTTTGGAAACTATAAGCTTTGCTAGTCCATGAATTTAGGTAGAAAATAGAAAAGAAAACATAGAGGGAAACCATTTCCCTTACTTGATTAATAAGGAAAACAAAATGTAAAACAGGGATAAAAATAAAATAATATAAAATAAAATAAAATAAGATTAAAAAATAAAATAAACATTTTGAATTTTATGAATCATTTTCCTTAATTTCCTTTCCTCTTACATTACAATCACTTTTGGAAAACATTTAATTTTAATGTTATTCAAGCATAGGGGAAAATAAGAGAGAAAACGCTAGAAAAATAGTTTTACTAGTTTTCTTTTCCATTTCCTTTTTCTTTTCCAAATCCACAACAAACTACATAATGAGCATAAAACCATAAGTTTTTGCCCTGCAAATAATAGTAACAGATAAAATGATCATGACCATTCGGCTAGAACGAGGAAACCTTTAAAGTAGCAGAGAAGTGCTAAATGCAAAAATCACAATTGTCTCGTACAATCATCAAAATAAAAACTTAATTAGCAAAATTTCAAATTCTAGTTTACCAAGGCACATAATTCTAACAAAACTTGTCCAACTGCTAATGACTTAACCAAAAAAGGAAACTACAAGTCTTAAAAGAGAGATTCGGGGACACAAACTCACTTCTTCTTCTCACCACCTCCAGCAGACCTGGATTTAATTACGTAAATGATCCAAAACAAATAGAAGAAAGGAAAAAAGATAACAGGTCAAGATGATGAGCTTTAAGTATAAACATCGATAATTATCCACTATATTGTCAATATGTGTAGTTGTCAATTACCTCATCTTCCGGAGAACATTGGACATCTCCTCACGCTTCCTCTTTGCCCTCTTATGAGTTCCCAACTTTCTCTTCGCCACTTTAAGTGCACGCTTGTCTTTTCCAACTTTAAGAAGCTCAGTAATTCTCTTCTCATAAGGAGCAAAACCGGCAACTTCCCTTATTAGGGTTCTCACAAAGTGGATTCTTTTACTCGTTTTCTAAATGAAAACAAAAGGACAACATAAGAAGCTTTCAATTACACGACATTTACAATTAAGACCACATTTGGCAACAACTTTTGGTGCTACGAGTATGGAACTTAAAAAGACTGATTGGCAAATTCAGCTTATGCAATTCAATTGCAGAAAACGGAGTCAATAGCACAAAACTGCGATTAGCCAGAAGCTATGTAGACCAGCTTCTAGCCAATCGCAATTTTCTGCGATTGAATCCCAGAGGCATAAGTTGTTGCCAAACGAGCCCAAAGATAATAAGGTAGCCAATGAGACGTCGTCACTTGAAGGTTAGGTAAGCAGATAAAGTCGAGCAGTGTACTCAGACTACAGAAGATGGAAGCTGAAACTGAAATGCATGGAAAATTCAATAACCATGCAGGACAGCAAATTAACTTACCCCCTTTCGATCAGAAGGGCGTGGAGCCAGTTCCTTCTTGGTTACCACATGTCCTTTGTTTAGACCAACAAAGATGCCAGTGTTCGGCGGCTTTGGAGCCATCACCTGAAATTTCAAATACCAAATAACTATGTTGGTCTCTTTAAAGAAAAAACAAGTTTCATATATTGATAAACGAAAAATAGAACCAATTACTAGAAATCCATCCCCTCCAACCAAAAGAGCAAAGCAGTCACTCAAAAGGTGGTGCTTATCCCATACTAAAACAAAAACATTAGGTGACTAAACCCAATCGAATTAGAAAGCATCTTGCTAAATTGTAAATTTGCTGACAAAACAACATAGAAAGTCAACTAGTATGGGGCATGAATGGAAAGGAATCCAATTGGGGCATTTTGTTACATTGTAAATCCTTTGAAAGGCAGAATCCAATTTGGGCATCTTGCTAGATTGTAAATTCTTCGGAAGGCAAGAATCCAATTGGGCATGAATGGAAAAGAAGATTACAGAAATGTCAAGCCCAAACACTAACCTACCTAACAATACCACAGAAAAAGAAAAAGAAAAAAACTTGGAAACCCGAATATCATCATATAGGCATGAGAGACATTGCATCATTAGGGTTTCATTCAATGTTACCTAGAACGTGGTTCATCCCGGTGCATGGTACGGGGTTGGGTGCGTGGTACATCACTTAGGCTTCGTTTGGCCCCCACGTGGCTTTTTAAAAGTAGCTTATGAAATTTATTATAAAGTTGTTTGACAATTTTGTATAAGTAACACATTACTCTTCAAAAAAACATCATGAAACCAAAAAGCAACCTTGAGCTTGTAAAAGCTCCATTCTAGAGCTTTTAAAAGCTCCCCCCAAAAAAGCCCTACGTTCAATTTTTGCATAACTCATAAACTAGTTACCAAATGAATTAACATGAAATTGTGCTTTAAAACAGGAGAGGCACCAATATGGGCCCAAACTAAGCTTTAGTTCAGTTCGGGGTACGAGGGGGTAGTCTTATTTGGTTCACTTTTTTCGTTCGTGGTTCACTTCAGTTTGAACTTTTGGTTCGATTAGCGCTTATGTAAATAAGTATACATAGATATATAGTATAAATCATTCCATATCTTCACGTAATCAAATTTCAAACACAAAAAGTAAAGGAACATAATAACAAATTGTCTATCAAATGCGAATATCTTGGAAGCTCTTAAAGAAAAACCAAAAAGCAATGTAAAGTGTGGATTTTATTTATCTACTTCACGGTTTCGATTTTCTTTATCTTTTTCTCGTTTGGAATGTGACATTTAGGATCCGGATCCCCTACGAACCACGATCTGGATCGCAAGATTCGGATCATGGTTCCATGGGTGTACCAAAATTCCGGTAACCGTGGTTTCATTAGCTACGTTAAGGACTAAAAGCCGCTTTTTGTTTTGCGGGATTAAGGGGGATTGCCGGGGACTGAACTATTAGTCCATTTTAATAACAATAGCCTGGTATTCGAATATTTCATTTCACACGGGAGTGGGACTGCTATTACATTTTAACTAAAAGTCCGGAGTTTGGGCGACTAATTATCCCAGAGGGTGGGGTGGTACTAATAGTATCGAAACTATTTAATTAGCATGGAATGCTAGTCCCAGTTCTTCCCCAATGCATCCAAATGTGGCTTAATAGAACAGGTTCAAGAAGAGAGAACAAATTACATATCAAACAAAAAATAACTCATAAACACAACCTAAATTATGGATAAATGCAAAAACCAATGTACGAAAAAATTCAACTGAACAAGAAGAGATGCGTAACAATTGAATCGTTTTTAGTGACCATAAAAGTCACAAATACCACAAGAAGTGATGAAAAAAATAATTTTAAGCTTCTAATGCTCATTTTCCAGTTCATTAACTTTTTTTTCCTTTCATTTCTCGGCAACCAAACAGGTATGTGTGAATATGAAAACATTTTGATGTTTTGCAAAGTAGTAAATTTGATCCAAAGAAGAAAGGAGAGAGAAATTTCTTACTCACCAATCAGCTCCCGAAGAAGATTTTCCCGGAAAGTGCTCCGGTGAATCTGCGAAAATGGAAAAGATATAAATCAGTTTCTCGATGAACAAATTAGGGGCATCGATTAGGGTTTTGAGATTGTCACCTTCGAGGCAAGAGAAACTGTAGAAAATCAGGGTTTCTGAATTTCTTATGTATTTATACCGTGGAAGACATTTAGGTGTGTTTGTTTGGCGGATTTATTAATTTTAGTCCAACCCATGTTTATACTTGTTTTTTTTTTTTTTTTTTTGCCCACCTATTTATATAATAAGATAGAGCGGTGTGGGTCCTCTCAAATTAGCAATTTTTAATCCGAGTTATTAAGACAAGTTTAGATATTTTCAACCCTTGGATCGTTTGTCCACCAAATCTCACCCAATGTTTAAAAATCTCATTCTCACTATAGTCCCTCTCACCTAACTCAATCTCATTTGAAATTTGCTAATTTCTCTCAAGTGTTATTTTCAATTTGGAAGGATTTAGTCACTTTCAATTATAAAAAAAATCCATTAATTTGTTAGACTAACAGATACGTATATATCTAAACAACTAATGTAAACAATGCTAGAATTACTACTGAAAATTCTTCATGCTGGAAATACATATATAGATACGTATATATAGATTCGTATGTATCTAACTGCCTTTTTTTTTTGGTAACACCCCAAATCACTATATAGAATTGAACAGTATAATTACAACCCCATATGACAGTTGCCATATCACTAGATACATATTTTCAATTTGGAAGGATTTAGTCACTTTCAATTAAAAAAAATTCCATTAATTTGTTAGACTATAACAGATACGTATATATCTAAACAACTAATGTAAACATTGCTAGAATTACTACTGAAAATTCTTCATGCTAGAAATACATATATAGATACGTATATATAGATACATATGTATCTAATCATTGTCGTTGTTTTTTTTTGGGTAACACCCCAAATCACTATATAGAATTGAATAGTATAATGACAACCCCATATGACAGTTGTCATATCACTAGATACATATTGTCATGTTAAAATAAAAAATCATTAATTGCTTCTTTTTTTGGTTAGAGAAACAAAAACTTTCTTTCTTTCTTTTTTTTTTTGTCTCTCTCTCTTATATTGGGCAAAGGTGTGAGTTCCAAAAAAATTTTATCTAAGGGTCAAACGTTCTCCATGTATTCAACTTTGGATCTTGGCCCTTATCCATACCATATCTACTTTCCATCATTGGATCAACTTAATCCAACAGTTCACAAAAAAACGCACTAATACACCTCACATACCATATAATAAAAAATAAAAAAAAATATCGAGAATATGCTTTCCTTTTCTGTCTCTTTCCAATAGCTTAGAAAAAGCATTTTATTTATTTATTTATTAAAATTTGGGTCTTTCTTTCATACAAATTACAAACAAAGAGAATTGAAATCAGGATACTTCCCATGTGTGTATTTCATTACTGGCATATAGTAAAAGAAAATACTTTTGTTCATTTGTTTAATCCTGGGTCCCACTGTATTAGCCAATGGGATGCTTGAATAATCATTGGTGAACCATTTTTTTGGTGAGCAAAAATGCTCTCATAATAAAATAATAGAATCAACAATCAATGTAAGATAAATATATGGTCCACTTAATATACACATTATATTTCTCAGATTATATTTCAAAGTACAGTATAATATTTCATACTCACCATAATATTATTTCCTTATCTTCATAATTTAAATTGGCAGTTTTCAAATAAGGGAATGAAAGGAAAAAAAGGCCTATATCACGTTGTCTAATTTTAATAGGTAGTTCTCAATTCTATATATCACGTCCATATTCCTAAGTCTCTCTCTCTCTCTCTCTCTCTCTCTCTCTCTCTCTCTCTCTCTCTCTCTCTCTAACTTCCTACCTATCATTAATCATCTAATCTCCTCTCATTACTCACGTAATTGCTCACCTATCCATCTCTCTCTCTCTCTCTCTCTCTCTCTCTCTCTCTCTCTCTCTCTCTCTCACCTATTCAGACTCTCTCTCTCTCCTCCTCAGGCACGTATTCCAATTCAAAAAAAGGGTAAAATTCATCACACGATTCACACCAGTTCGCACACTCTCTCTCTCCTCTCCCCAACACGTCTATCTCTCTCTATCTCATCACGGCACACTCGGTTCCTATCTGCACCACCACCATTGTCATTGCCATCTTCTTCGGCTTCTTCATTGCCTTGCTCTATCTCTCCACTCCCTCGGTAATCTCACCCTCAATCTCTCTCTCTCTCCCACTCTCATACACTCAGAGAGCCTAACACACACACACACCCCTATGTATGTTTTGATTATCGAAGTTCTGTACACGCACGCCTCAGTGCATGTATGTTTTGATTTTCCTGAAGATAAACGTAAGGGTTTGACTCTTTTGAACGTGAAATTATTCTACTGGGTTTTGGATGGATTTTCGGCTTTGAAAATATTAAAATGTGAAAATATTGAGATCAATAGACCCTTTTCTCAAAAAGTTTTTAGCTTTAAATATTTAACAAAGGTTCTTATGAGGCACATTTTGTATTGTTCTTCACTTCATTTTTATGTAATTTTTCTATAGTCTTTGAATTGTTTGAGATTACTATTTTTTTTTTTTTTTTTAATTTTCAATTCTTAAATTTGCTTTTCTTTTTTCTTTTTTATTTTTATGTGGCTTTGAGAATTGAACAGGGAAAGTTAAAAGGTAATTCTCAAAGGGACTTCTCATGGGTAAGCTATAGAAAGCCATATATGCAAGTTTGATGTGGATAGTTTGTGTTTTTTTTTGCTATTGAATGAACTCATATTGTATTCAATAAATTTTCTTTTGTGGGATTGTGCATTATATTTATTCCCATTTGTCCATAGAGTCTGGCAATTTCTGCTTTGATTGATTGTTGGGAGAATATTGTATTAGTACTTTGTGATGCAGTTATTTGTCATGCTAGCTTGAGGTAAACTAATTTTTGTTTCCTTCTGATCTATTTCTTATCTTCTTCGGTTTTAATATTTTGCAAGTAGGATTGAGAAGGTAAACCATTTATCTACTACGTAGTATGCGCAGACTAATATGGTTTCAATATACCCGTTTAGGATGGTGTGATCACTATTTCGTCCGCAGGTGATGTTCATTTTTCCCCTTAATAGGATTATTTGAGCTGGTTTTTCTGTAGCATTGTAGTTATCTAAAAAATTGCATAAGCAATCTTTAGAAGCTCACAGGCGTCTAGCCTTTCAAAAGAGGTAGAGTCCACATATGTGTGAACCAGCTCTCCGATTTATAAAGAGTGATGAAGTTCCAAAATTGATGAAGTTCAGTTGATTTATAATTTAACCAATTTGTAGTAATCTTTAACCAATTGGATTACCATACAAGCTCAAATAGAAAAAGTTTATTTATATTGAGTTTAGATCGGCTATCAAGCCAGGATCGAGTCCCGCTCAAGCACTGAACAAACTGATGCTTAATTTTCAACTTCAATGTATCTGGGAGGAAATCTATTTAACGACTATGCATATGTAGATATTTATCTGCTTTCATACAAGTTAAAGAGTGAGAGACATTTCTGAAAATGGTGAATTCAATCCGAAAACTAAGCCACAAGTGTATTTTCTTTCCTTTTGTCATTGGTTTATATGCTTGCCGACAAAGTTGGGGAAAAAATGTGACTTGGAATTCAAAAGAATTGCTGTAATTAAGATAAGTTTTCTTTTTATTTTATTTTTTCCTTTTCTAATCAAGACTATAATATTGTTCCTATCTGGGAAATTTGTCTTTCATCGTTTATTGCATTTGAATGAAGAGTAATGCTATGCTTACCAAACCCAAATCCCAAATTCACATCCGAAATTAATACAAATTTTAGGAAAATAATAGTTTTTCGCAAGAGATATTTTATTCATCTTCTACTATTTTCCTTTAGTTCCTTCATTGGTGCTTTTAGGTTCTGGCATCAAAAAATGCCATTGTTCTTGGAACTACTGGGTATTTGTTTTTTGTATAGAGAAAGAAGAGGTAGTTGTGTTTATATTCTGACTCGATGGAGATTGAAATCAAAGCTTGGTTTAGACAATAGAGGCACAAGGTCAATATGTTCGGTTACACTGGCATGGTTTGTTTGTACTATGTTTATGACTTTATTTTATCAAAATCATTCTTTACGTACTGTTATTGACTAATATAATTTAGATCATAGAGTAGCATTTTGGTATAATCAAATTCTTTGTTTCCTTCTCCAAATGTCTTCAAGCATGTCGTGAGTAATGCCATATTACACTAGCTCTACACTAACTGTATAAGTATTTACAACCCATTCAATAATCCAAGTTCACTTAAATAAAAAATAAAAAGAGCAATTCATGGTTTGTGTTTAGGAATTCAATAGCTTCAAAGTCGACTCTGAATCTTTGTTATTGTTTTGCATCATTAGCTTTAAAATCAAGCATAGTTGGTCTTTGTTTCTCACATTAGTCATGGTATTTTACTTTGTATGATTAGAAAATACTTTAATCATTTGGGTGTTGGTGTCATGAATCAAAACTGCCACCAAAACAGGAACCGCATACCATCTATCTCTCGGTACTCTCTCACTCCGAAAATTCTTCCCCGTTTTAAACCAACCACCACCAGTTTATTAATTAAAGGGTTTGGTATTACTTTTATTTTCTTAGCCTTATTGGAAACATTTCTTTGATCTTGCTTTTAGTGTTGAGCTCTATACATGAAGTTCTATAGTTTATATTCCAACCAGATTTGGTGCTTTTGTTATTGGTTATTGTAAAAAGTATAAAAATGTGTTGGGCTACGAGCCATTGGGACAATAGAAATTTGACTAAAAGAAATGGTTACATGATCATGTAGGAGCTTCAGACTGATCAAACATTAAAATGGTTAAAGATTATAGATTGATGTCATTTGATATGGCTTTCATTCCTTTGGATAAGCTTCCAAATTCAAATCCTAAATTTTGTTCCCATGTAGCTTAATAGTTGCACCAATTGTTGTGTCAGCCAGTGACTCGGTGCTAGCTACCACGTGCCATTGCATGTAGTACAACTGTCAAAGTATTTGGGAAACAAATGTTTGGATTTCTAATTTGGGAAGCAAAGCATTATTATTTATATATAGGCTCAAAGAAGATTATTTTTAGCTCCGAATTTGGATTGTTCTTAAATGACATAGGCAGTTAAGTTCAAATTTTTTTTTTTTTTTGGTCATTCGAAAGACATGGATTACTTTACGCAAAGGATTATATATATATAGCTTCATTATTTTTTTTATTTTGTTTATTATTATTTTTTTTGCGCCGTGCCCGCGGGCACGGGTATGTACTAGTTATAGTATAAATTAACTCAAGGCATTGCAATGTATCATGTATGGTTAAAAATAGGGAGGTTTGGTCTAAGGTTTCTAAGGCTTAGTCGATTTGGAGTAAAGGACTAGTCATAAACAGAAATCCACACAAGGTCACAATAATAAAAATAATACAATCTCAAAACCCATTATAGTATAATTTAATGGCTGAAATCCTACAACTAATAAAACTAAGACCAAAACTACCCCTATTTGATAAATATCAATTTATCTCTCTCTCTCTTTTTACGTTCTCTCTCTAAGATCTGTCTCTAATCTCTTCTCTCTCTCACAGATCTGGCTAGCACCACCAACACCTCCACCACCACCACCGATCCATTGCCACCAACGATCTCTGCCGCCACAATGAACCACTGCCACCGTGTTTCAACGAGAACACCGAAAAAACCTAATTCAGCCATCGACTACCGTCATCGCGCTCTGCCATAACCACTAAACATCACGCTACCATGGCCACTGATCGGCGACGAATAGTTGCCGTTTATAGTTCTAAAAATACGCTTTGTTAGCCCATTTCATGTAGTTATTAAGTGATTTGTAATAAGTATTCTATATTTTATAGGTTTTGGAGCTTTAATATGAAAATGCACAAAAAACCAATGATTAGTGGCTTTGGAAGTCATTCTGGGCTCAAAAGATGGTTCCAGTGAAGGATGAACGCAGTAGCAGCCTCGGAAAATTGCATTTTTGACAAGGATTAATTTAGATTTGAGAAATTTTACCAGAGACATAAAATGTAGATCTTCGAGTTACGGACGCGTGGCCGCAAACGGTGAGTCAATCCGAGGTCCGAGTCAAAAGTTATCGCAATTCTACGAAAGTGGTGCAGAGCAGCGAAAAATCTGAGAAAATTCTGGAAAAAGCCCAGGTCGCTGGAGCGACCCGCGCGCGCGACCCGCTCGCGCGACCCGCGCGAGCGACCCTTTGAAAAAGTCAAAGTTGTGTATTTTGAAGCCCTGAAGAGCCCTGTGCGATCCGAATTGGTTAAATACGTCCAGAAACGTAAAAACAGCTGTTTTAGCGCGATTTGACTTAAGAAAGCTTCCTAAATCCTTCCAAACTCTATACAAATCCTATTCTAAATCAAATTTATATATACAAATCATTACACACTAATATACACATGAATATACAGCCATAATATATAATTTTTTCAGCCATTGAAGAGAGAAAAACAAGGAAAAGAAGAAGAAGACCAAGGATTCCCATGGCCTCCTCCATCAACCTCTTGCTATTCATCAATTCTATGGCTAACTAAACTCAAGATCTAGGGTTTCAATGAAACCCTAGCCAAGTAATAGGGTTTTATTTATGTATTTCTTTTAGATTTATTATGTATGGATGATGATTACATGTTTAGAGGATTTTTTATAATAAAATCGTACTTCTATTGATTAAATCATTACTTTCAAAGTTTATTCTTGTCTTAGATCTATTTTGACTGTGATGTGCTCAATGATCTATACTTGCTGTGCTTGTTTAGATTATTTACATGTAATGGTGCTTTATTGAATTGTGCTATCAAGTATCCGAATAGTCCATGCCTAGATTAGACGGATTATACCACAACCCTAGTTTAGTGTGGGATAATTCGTGCTAACCGAAGATGGATTATGTTGGTGCTTGAACCATAGTTATTTTCTTGACGGAGGAATTGGGCTTGTAGCTACAATTCCCCATTATCATCCAACTTAATAATCTAATTGAATGCATAAATATTCCTATTATGAAGCTAGTGGTGGATTTGCAATCCTAGGTTCCTTTAAACATATTTCTAAAAACACTTTTTAATTGTTTCCATAATATAGATTTATTTTCATTGTTATTAGTTTAATTGAAATCAAATCAAAATCCGTTTTCATAATTAATTAGATTTAGGTTTTAAAATTAAGTCGTTGTAGTTAACCAATCCCTGTGGGTTCGACCTTTGCTTTCACACTACAAATCTTTTGAAAAGTAAAGAACACTTTTTTATATCTTGATATTGACAACATCAATTTTTGGCGCCGTTGCCGGGGATTGCAAACTACTACCTTTAGTTTTATAATCTTAGTTTAGTTAATTCGTAAATATTATATTAGGTTTTCTTTTTCTTATTTTCCGTTTTTGTTTTTAAGTACTAACTTTTCTTTTATTTTATAGGTTATCGAGTCATTAAATTCCAACGTTTCCGAGTGGAGTAGCTAATTACATCAAAGGAGCTTACGCAAATAAAATAAATAAAAATTAAATAAATCGCTTCTTTTGAAACTCGCTTTAAACCACTGTAAGTCAGGGCGCTGTGACGCACTATTTGCATTAGTTTAGGGTTAATTGCACTGCATTAGCTAGGAAACCCGGGGCGCTGGGCTTGACGCGGTCATTGCATTACAGGATAATATTCATGCATCACAGTAGTTGAGTGCTTGTTGTCTTAGTTGCGTGATTGCTATTTGTTTTCTTTTGTTGATTCAGTTTTTGTTTTTAGTTTACTTTCTTTTAGTATATGTTAGGTACGCGTTCAAATAAACCGGAATTAAAACCTTTTGACTCTGAACTTGAACGTACATTAAGACTTAATAAGTCTTCAAACTTAATTTCTAGAACAAGGTTTTTAATAGACGACGATTTGACACCGAAACCAACGTCTTTATTTGAGTCCGAAATACGTAGTACGCTTACACGACTAAAGAAACCACGCTTTAATAACATAGAACCAATTAAAATGGCAGACATTGGAAATAATAACGAAAACAACCAAAATAACAACGGAGCTAATATGAATAATCTTAATATACCGCCACCTCCTCCACTTATAAACTATTTTATTCCTACGACGTACACACCACAAGCTGGTATCGAATTACCGGAGGCGACGGCATCTCACTTTGAGATAAAGTCGTCTACCATCTCGCTACTTCCATCATTCCATGGCCGTCTAAACGAAGACCCTTACCAACACTTAGGGGATTTTCAGGGTATTTGCTCTACTTTAAAAATACAAAACCTAAATAATGATGAATTAAAATTGCGGCTCTTCCCATTCTCTTTAAGAGACAAAGCGAAGTATTGGCTTCAATCACTTGAGCCAAACACAATAAAAACATGGGAAGCCTTGCACACCGCGTTTTTACAAAAGTTTTTTCCTATTATGCGTACAAATAAGATAAGAAAAGATATAACTAATTTTGTGATGCAAGATGGGGAGACTCTTTATGACACGTGGGAGAAATTTAAAGAATTATTACGCTCATGCCCACATCATCAGGTTCCCAAGTGGCAATTGGTTCAAGTCTTCTACGAGGGACTTATTCCCTCTGTCCGTAATACCGTCGATGCCGTTTGTGCGGGTACCTTCCTACACAAAAGCGCCGACGAGGCCTGGAAGATTTTCGAAACTTTGAGCGAGAATTCGATGCACCAAGCGGTGTCTGTTCGTTCTGAGGGATACCTTCAACCTAAGCGAGAGGTGACAGTTGAGTCAAGTCAGTCAATGCAAATACAAGAATTAAATAGAAAACTTGACCGACTGATGCAAATGAACAAAACGTCTAATCCACCATCTTCAGAAGTATGTGCATTATGTTCCGAACCGTCCCATAATATCTTTGCATGTCCTTCTGCATCTCAATATCCGGAATTTGTGGAACAACACGTTAATTCTATGCAACAATTCCCACAAAATAATTATACTACTAGGTCGACTAATTTTCCTAGTATGTACCGACCCCAATATCAACAAGGTCAATACCAACAACCTCCTCCTCCACCTCCACGTAATAATGCATTTGAGGAGAAGGTGCTGGCCTCACTTGAAAATTTTGGGTCAGTAATTCAATTAGTGCACTCTCACACTCAGTCTATCGCAAAGCTCGAATCCCAAATGGGACAAGTAGTTAATACATTAAACCGTTTGACTGAGAGTAAGTTGCCCAGTCAACCTACTCAGCAACCTAAGGAGCAATATGCAGTGGGAAGTGTGAGTGAGAGCGTGAACGCTGTTTCGACTAGGACGACTATTCGAGATGAGGAAGTGGTTGTAATTTCGGATGGGGGTGAGAAAAATAAAAACTTAAATTTGAATAAAGAAAAAAATGAAGACGTGGATAAAAATAAAAAAGATAAAGAACCGGTCCTAACGAATTATATTCCAAAAATGCCATATCCACCAAACGTTGAGGAACCATCTAATTTTTCAAAGAAAAAATCAAAAACTGAGGATATACTCGAGGTGTTCAAACAAGTTAAAATCAATATTCCATTCCTCGATGCTATTAAACAAATTCCCGCGTATGCTAAATGTTTAAAAGACCTTTGTACACAAAAGCGCAAAATACGGAGTCATACTCCTAAAAAGGTCTTCCTCACGGAAAAGGTAAGCTCTATATTCCAACACGCTCCTCCGAAGTATAAGGATCCTGGTACGCCTACGATTTCTTGTGTCATAGGTGACACTATCATTCATAGGGCTCTCCTTGACTTAGGTGCAAGTGTTAATCTCTTACCCTATCATGTCTACAAACAATTAGGACTAGGTGAACTTAAACCTACGGCCGCTACTATTCAATTAGCGGATCGTTCTGTCAAAATACCTAGAGGAATCGTCGAAGACGTGCTAGTAAAAGTTGATCAATGTTTCTATCCTGTTGATTTTATGGTCCTTGACACCGAACCGGTGATAGATGCTAGAAAATACACTCCTGTTATTCTTGGTCGTCCATTCTTAGCCACGGCCAACGCACGTGTCAATTGTAGAACAGGGGTGATGAAAGTGTCGTTCGGGAATATAAAATTAAAATTAAATGTTTTTAATGCTGTTGATCAACCTCCCAAAGACGATGATTATCTAGGTGTGGAGGGTAGTGAGGTTAAACGGAATATTGAACTTACTAACGTCATAAATATGAGTGTGGAGAATAATATAGTAGAAAATGATTGGATGAATCCTAATACCTAGGCCCCTAATGAAGAATTTACTCGAAAGGTAAAGAATCGATGTAATAACGAGAAAGGTGAGCCGTCAAATGAATTAACACATATCGACATTGTTTCGACATTTCACCAGAATTTCCCTAATGCCCTAAAGGGTACAAAATTCAATTTACGGCCTCCTTGAGTCTTGAGCTAGAATGGTCTAGCTAAAGACGTAAAAGTTAGCGCTTCTTGGGAGGCAACCCAAGTTTAATTTCGTCCTTTTCTTTGATTTTTGATGTTTTTGGGTGGTTTTGGTCAGTTTTTGAGTTTTCTGGATAGGTTTGGGGGTTGGAGTAAAGTTATTTTTAATTTATATATATAAAACAAGTGCTACAAGAGAAAACACCATTCTCGCGCGCGCGGCCCGCTCGCGCGAGACATCGCTCGCGCGGCCCGCTGGCGCGAGAATGTGACTTAGAGTTTTTTTCTTTCTTTTTGTTTTATGATGCCTCAGGTTCTTATCGCACTTCATCTCGCGGGCGCGAGGGGTCCCGCGGGCGCAATTTACAAAAAAAAAAAAAAAAAAAAAAAGGTATTCGCGTGCGCGACGGCCGCTCTCGCGATTCCCCCTTTTTCTAGATATTTGTTTTTCTTCTCTGTCTCTTTCCCCCATACCGATTTACATAGTTTTTACTTTTCTGTTTTTGTTTCGTAGGTCCTTTTCCATCAGGATTTTGTTTGTTTTCATAATTCTGGTTATGTTTTATTATCTTTTATTGTATGTTTTATTTTCTTTTCGAGTTTCTGTTTGTTTTGTTTGTTTTATTATATCGTATAGATTAAGTTAATTTATTTATATTTCTGTTAGTTGTTTTTCATCTTTTCTTTGTTAGTTTCTTGTCGTTTATCTAGTATTAACAGGTAACATTGATCTTTATTGTCATATTCCTTTGTGTTCACCTGTTCTATGCTCGTCGAAATCGAGGTACTATCGTTCCTTTCTTACCTACTTTCCTTTCTTTAGTTTTATTGTTTCATTGGGGACAATGAAAGGTTTAGGTTTGGGGGTATGCACTCACATGCACATTATTTTATGCAAAAATTTTAAATTTTTCAATAAGTGTGTTTAAATAAACGATGTTACCGACGTTTTTGCAAATTTCAATTTGATACTTCTTGTTATGTAACTATGGTTGTTATAGAATGATAAACAAGAGAAGATGTGATTAAATATTTACTGAAGTCATGATGAAATGTTTTAGGTTATGTATTGTTTGAATCGTAGTTTTATATCATAGATTTGCACATAAACTTATGCACTGCACGTAGTCATTTGAATACATGTTGGTTGTGAACTATAATATGATTCGGATTTCTAGATAACACAAGGTGGAGACTAGACCTGGTGAGCTTTTGAGCCTATCTTTTCTTTTTAGAGGGTTATAAATACATCGTGTTTGTTGAATTTCATTTGGAATAGCGCATCTACTTGTAGTTTAGTCTCATTATTCTTGTTTTGGTTGATAGTCGAGTTAAAATATTTGTTACCATGCTAAATAATCTTCCGTCGTACATGTTGAAGAACCATATGACCATAGGACATGATTATAGGCCCTCTTTGTTTATTACCGACCGATAAATGATAAAAATTTCCTTAGTTCGCCCTTTGAGCCGTTAAAATGCCATTTCTTTCTTTAATTACCATTATCCTTGTTTTTGCTCCGACTTGACAAACTTGGAGTTCACCACTGAGAGATTTGTCAACTTTTAGTGGTGTTAAGGCGATGTGTGATTGAGAAGAAGAAGACAAGATGCTATTGGGGTAGTTGCTTGGTATTCAATGCATAGTCATTTGAGAAGCGAGAAAAGAAAAAGGAAAAGAAACAAAATAAAGAAAAGGAAGATTAAAAAAAAAAATAAAAGAAACAGAAGGAGAAATTAAAAGGAAAAAAAAAAGAATGAAAAGAAGAGAATGAAATGATGAAGTTGGTAGAAGAGATGAATGAAAGAAATCGAACATGCCTTACAATGCCATTCTGAGATTACCTACCTAATGAATTCCTTTCTATCCTTTTTCATTACCTGAGCCACGTTATAACCTTTGAAAAGTCCTATTTGATCCTAGGAAACATGGTTTGGATATGTAAACGATCGGAGGGGGGTTAAAACATGGTAATGAGTAATTTTTCATGATTATTGGCATCTTATCCATGAGACTACTGTTTTTTCGTGTCATGCGTCTTTTTCGTGTCGTATGTGAGCATTTCTTGTTTTGAAAATATATTTCCTTTACTCACATATATTAGAAAAATTACACCTGTTTCTGAGTGTTTCATTTGAGAGTGTAATTGACATTGTGAGATTCGTAGTCAAGACATAGTTAGATGGTTATCCGAGTTATATTCCAAGTTCATGACATGCGCGTGTTCATTTGATTACCATATCACACACGTGCAATTTTATGAGAAACTCTATTGATTTATACGATGCATGTGCTTGGGATTGTTTTTCATGATGTAGGTAGACGTTTGATTCCATTTCTTCTTGTTCATTATTCTATTTCGAATCATTGTGTTATAATAAGGAGTATTGAATGTTTTGTTTTTCATTTTTAATAAAACTTTTTAAGTTTACAAGTTAATAAATATGGTTGTGGGTAACTTGTTGACGAGAACCCTCACGAGACTTCACTCGTCCGACTAGGGACACCTAGGGGTTTAAAAGGCTTGTTGCATATGCTAAATGCGATCGTGATTCATACGAAAATGGAGTAGTATTTGTAGTAGTAGTTTTATTTTTCTGTTCTTTGCTCGAGGACTAGCAAAGAGTAGGTTTGGGGGTGTGATCGGCGACGAATAGTTGCCGTTTATAGTTCTAAAAATACGCTTTGTTAGCCCATTTCATGTAGTTATTAAGTGATTTGTAATAAGTATTCTATATTTTATAGGTTTTGGAGCTTTAATATGAAAATGCACAAAAAACCAATGATTAGTGGCTTTGGAAGTCATTCTGGGCTCAAAAGATGGTTCCAGTGAAGGATGAACGCAGTAGCAGCCTCGGAAAATTGCATTTTTGACAAGGATTAATTCAGATTTGAGAAATTTTACCAGAGACATAAAATGTAGATCTTCGAGTTACGGACGCGTGGCCGCAAACGGTGAGTCAATCCGAGGTCCGAGTCAAAAGTTATCGCAATTCTACGAAAGTGGTGCAGAGCAGCGAAAAATCTGAGAAAATTCTGGAAAAAGCCCAGGTCGCTGGAGCGACCCGCGCGCGCGACCCGCTCGCGCGACCCGCGCGAGCGACCCTTTGAAAAAGTCAAAGTTGTGTATTTTGAAGCCCTGAAGAGCCCTGTGCGATCCGAATTGGTTAAATACGTCCAGAAACGTAAAAACAGCTGTTTTAGCGCGATTTGACTTAAGAAAGCTTCCTAAATCCTTCCAAACTCTATACAAATCCTATTCTAAATCAAATTTATATATACAAATCATTACACACTAATATACACATGAATATACAGCCATAATATATAATTTTTTCAGCCATTGAAGAGAGAAAAACAAGGAAAAGAAGAAGAAGACCAAGGATTCCCATGGCCTCCTCCATCAACCTCTTGCTATTCATCAATTCTATGGCTAACTAAACTCAAGATCTAGGGTTTCAATGAAACCCTAGCCAAGTAATAGGGTTTTATTTATGTATTTCTTTTAGATTTATTATGTATGGATGATGATTACATGTTTAGAGGATTTTTTATAATAAAATCGTACTTCTATTGATTAAATCATTACTTTCAAAGTTTATTCTTGTCTTAGATCTATTTTGACTGTGATGTGCTCAATGATCTATACTTGCTGTGCTTGTTTAGATTATTTACATGTAATGGTGCTTTATTGAATTGTGCTATCAAGTATCCGAATAGTCCATGCCTAGATTAGACGGATTATACCACAACCCTAGTTTAGTGTGGGATAATTCGTGCTAACCGAAGATGGATTATGTTGGTGCTTGAACCATAGTTATTTTCTTGACGGAGGAATTGGGCTTGTAGCTACAATTCCCCATTATCATCCAACTTAATAATCTAATTGAATGCATAAATATTCCTATTATGAAGCTAGTGGTGGATTTGCAATCCTAGGTTCCTTTAAACATATTTCTAAAAACACTTTTTAATTGTTTCCATAATATAGATTTATTTTCATTGTTATTAGTTTAATTGAAATCAAATCAAAATCCGTTTTCATAATTAATTAGATTTAGGTTTTAAAATTAAGTCGTTGTAGTTAACCAATCCCTGTGGGTTCGACCTTTGCTTTCACACTACAAATCTTTTGAAAAGTAAAGAACACTTTTTTATATCTTGATATTGACAACATCAATTTTTGGCGCCGTTGCCGGGGATTGCAAACTACTACCTTTAGTTTTATAATCTTAGTTTAGTTAATTCGTAAATATTATATTAGGTTTTCTTTTTCTTATTTTCCGTTTTTGTTTTTAAGTACTAACTTTTCTTTTATTTTATAGGTTATCGAGTCATTAAATTCCAACGTTTCCGAGTGGAGTAGCTAATTACATCAAAGGAGCTTACGCAAATAAAATAAATAAAAATTAAATAAATCGCTTCTTTTGAAACTCGCTTTAAACCACTGTAAGTCAGGGCGCTGTGACGCACTATTTGCATTAGTTTAGGGTTAATTGCACTGCATTAGCTAGGAAACCCGGGGCGCTGGGCTTGACGCGGTCATTGCATTACAGGATAATATTCATGCATCACAGTAGTTGAGTGCTTGTTGTCTTAGTTGCGTGATTGCTATTTGTTTTCTTTTGTTGATTCAGTTTTTGTTTTTAGTTTACTTTCTTTTAGTATATGTTAGGTACGCGTTCAAATAAACCGGAATTAAAACCTTTTGACTCTGAACTTGAACGTACATTAAGACTTAATAAGTCTTCAAACTTAATTTCTAGAACAAGGTTTTTAATAGACGACGATTTGACACCGAAACCAACGTCTTTATTTGAGTCCGAAATACGTAGTACGCTTACACGACTAAAGAAACCACGCTTTAATAACATAGAACCAATTAAAATGGCAGACATTGGAAATAATAACGAAAACAACCAAAATAACAACGGAGCTAATATGAATAATCTTAATATACCGCCACCTCCTCCACTTATAAACTATTTTATTCCTACGACGTACACACCACAAGCTGGTATCGAATTACCGGAGGCGACGGCATCTCACTTTGAGATAAAGTCGTCTACCATCTCGCTACTTCCATCATTCCATGGCCGTCTAAACGAAGACCCTTACCAACACTTAGGGGATTTTCAGGGTATTTGCTCTACTTTAAAAATACAAAACCTAAATAATGATGAATTAAAATTGCGGCTCTTCCCATTCTCTTTAAGAGACAAAGCGAAGTATTGGCTTCAATCACTTGAGCCAAACACAATAAAAACATGGGAAGCCTTGCACACCGCGTTTTTACAAAAGTTTTTTCCTATTATGCGTACAAATAAGATAAGAAAAGATATAACTAATTTTGTGATGCAAGATGGGGAGACTCTTTATGACACGTGGGAGAAATTTAAAGAATTATTACGCTCATGCCCACATCATCAGGTTCCCAAGTGGCAATTGGTTCAAGTCTTCTACGAGGGACTTATTCCCTCTGTCCGTAATACCGTCGATGCCGTTTGTGCGGGTACCTTCCTACACAAAAGCGCCGACGAGGCCTGGAAGATTTTCGAAACTTTGAGCGAGAATTCGATGCACCAAGCGGTGTCTGTCCGTTCTGAGGGATACCTTCAACCTAAGCGAGAGGTGACAGTTGAGTCAAGTCAGTCAATGCAAATACAAGAATTAAATAGAAAACTTGACCGACTGATGCAAATGAACAAAACGTCTAATCCACCATCTTCAGAAGTATGTGCATTATGTTCCGAACCGTCCCATAATATCTTTGCATGTCCTTCTGCATCTCAATATCCGGAATTTGTGGAACAACACGTTAATTCTATGCAACAATTCCCACAAAATAATTATACTACTAGGTCGACTAATTTTCCTAGTATGTACCGACCCCAATATCAACAAGGTCAATACCAACAACCTCCTCCTCCACCTCCACGTAATAATGCATTTGAGGAGAAGGTGCTGGCCTCACTTGAAAATTTTGGGTCAGTAATTCAATTAGTGCACTCTCACACTCAGTCTATCGCAAAGCTCGAATCTCAAATGGGACAAGTAGTTAATACATTAAACCGTTTGACTGAGAGTAAGTTGCCCAGTCAACCTACTCAGCAACCTAAGGAGCAATATGCAGTGGGAAGTGTGAGTGAGAGCGTGAACGCTGTTTCGACTAGGACGACTATTCGAGATGAGGAAGTGGTTGTAATTTCGGATGGGGGTGAGAAAAATAAAAACTTAAATTTGAATAAAGAAAAAAATGAAGACGTGGATAAAAATAAAAAAGATAAAGAACCGGTCCTAACGAATTATATTCCAAAAATGCCATATCCACCAAACGTTGAGGAACCATCTAATTTTTCAAAGAAAAAATCAAAAACTGAGGATATACTCGAGGTGTTCAAACAAGTTAAAATCAATATTCCATTCCTCGATGCTATTAAACAAATTCCCGCGTATGCTAAATGTTTAAAAGACCTTTGTACACAAAAGCGCAAAATACGGAGTCATACTCCTAAAAAGGTCTTCCTCACGGAAAAGGTAAGCTCTATATTCCAACACGCTCCTCCGAAGTATAAGGATCCTGGTACGCCTACGATTTCTTGTGTCATAGGTGACACTATCATTCATAGGGCTCTCCTTGACTTAGGTGCAAGTGTTAATCTCTTACCCTATCATGTCTACAAACAATTAGGACTAGGTGAACTTAAACCTACGGCCGCTACTATTCAATTAGCGGATCGTTCTGTCAAAATACCTAGAGGAATCGTCGAAGACGTGCTAGTAAAAGTTGATCAATGTTTCTATCCTGTTGATTTTATGGTCCTTGACACCGAACCGGTGATAGATGCTAGAAAATACACTCCTGTTATTCTTGGTCGTCCATTCTTAGCCACGGCCAACGCACGTGTCAATTGTAGAACAGGGGTGATGAAAGTGTCGTTCAGGAATATAAAATTAAAATTAAATGTTTTTAATGCTGTTGATCAACCTCCCAAAGACGATGATTATCTAGGTGTGGAGGGTAGTGAGGTTAAACGGAATATTGAACTTACTAACGTCATAAATATGAGTGTGGAGAATAATATAGTAGAAAATGATTGGATGAATCCTAATACCTCGGCCCCTAATGAAGAATTTACTCGAAAGGTAAAGAATCGATGTAATAACGAGAAAGGTGAGCCGTCAAATGAATTAACACATATCGACATTGTTTCGACATTTCACCAGAATTTCCCTAATGCCCTAAAGGGTACAAAATTCAATTTACGGCCTCCTTGAGTCTTGAGCTAGAATGGTCTAGCTAAAGACGTAAAAGTTAGCGCTTCTTGGGAGGCAACCCAAGTTTAATTTCGTCCTTTTCTTTGATTTTTGATGTTTTTGGGTGGTTTTGGTCAGTTTTTGAGTTTTCTGGATAGGTTTGGGGGTTGGAGTAAAGTTATTTTTAATTTATATATATAAAACAAGTGCTACAAGAGAAAACACCATTCTCGCGCGCGCGGCCCGCTCGCGCGAGACATCGCTCGCGCGGCCCGCTGGCGCGAGAATGTGACTTAGAGTTTTTTTCTTTCTTTTTGTTTTATGATGCCTCAGGTTCTTATCGCGCTTCATCTCGCGGGCGCGAGGGGTCCCGCGGGCGCAATTTACAAAAAAAAAAAAAAAAAAAAAAAAAAAAAAAAAGGTATTCGCGTGCGCGACGGCCGCTCTCGCGATTCCCCCTTTTTCTAGATATTTGTTTTTCTTCTCTGTCTCTTTCCCCCATACCGATTTACATAGTTTTTACTTTTCTGTTTTTGTTTCGTAGGTCCTTTTCCATCAGGATTTTGTTTGTTTTCATAATTCTGGTTATGTTTTATTATCTTTTATTGTATGTTTTATTTTCTTTTCGAGTTTCTGTTTGTTTTGTTTGTTTTATTATATCGTATAGATTAAGTTAATTTATTTATATTTCTGTTAGTTGTTTTTCATCTTTTCTTTGTTAGTTTCTTGTCGTTTATCTAGTATTAACAGGTAACATTGATCTTTATTGTCATATTCCTTTGTGTTCACCTGTTCTATGCTCGTCGAAATCGAGGTACTATCGTTCCTTTCTTACCTACTTTCCTTTCTTTAGTTTTATTGTTTCATTGGGGACAATGAAAGGTTTAGGTTTGGGGGTATGCACTCACATGCACATTTAAGTGTGTTTAAATAAACGATGTTACCGACGTTTTTGCAAATTTCAATTTGATACTTCTTGTTATGTAACTATGGTTGTTATAGAATGATAAACAAGAGAAGATGTGATTAAATATTTACTGAAGTCATGATGAAATGTTTTAGGTTATGTATTGTTTGAATCGTAGTTTTATATCATAGATTTGCACATAAACTTATGCACTGCACGTAGTCATTTGAATACATGTTGGTTGTGAACTATAATATGATTCGGATTTCTAGATAACACAAGGTGGAGACTAGACCTGGTGAGCTTTTGAACCTATCTTTTCTTTTTAGAGGGTTATAAATACATCGTGTTTGTTGAATTTCATTTGGAATAGCGCATCTACTTGTAGTTTAGTCTCATTATTCTTGTTTTGGTTGATAGTCGAGTTAAAATATTTGTTACCATGCTAAATAATCTTCCGTCGTACATGTTGAAGAACCATATGACCATAGGACATGATTATAGGCCCTCTTTGTTTATTACCGACCGATAAATGATAAAAATTTCCTTAGTTCGCCCTTTGAGCCGTTAAAATGCCATTTCTTTCTTTAATTACCATTATCCTTGTTTTTGCTCCGACTTGACAAACTTGGAGTTCACCACTGAGAGATTTGTCAACTTTTAGTGGTGTTAAGGCGATGTGTGATTGAGAAGAAGAAGACAAGATGCTATTGGGGTAGTTGCTTGGTATTCAATGCATAGTCATTTGAGAAGCGAGAAAAGAAAAAGGAAAAGAAACAAAATAAAGAAAAGGAAGATTAAAAAAAAAAATAAAAGAAACAGAAGGAGAAATTAAAAGGAAAAAAAAAAGAATGAAAAGAAGAGAATGAAATGATGAAGTTGGTAGAAGAGATGAATGAAAGAAATCGAACATGCCTTACAATGCCATTCTGAGATTACCTACCTAATGAATTCCTTTCTATCCTTTTTCATTACCTGAGCCACGTTATAACCTTTGAAAAGTCCTATTTGATCCTAGGAAACATGGTTTGGATATGTAAACGATCGGAGGGGGGTTAAAACATGGTAATGAGTAATTTTTCATGATTATTGGCATCTTATCCATGAGACTACTGTTTTTTCGTGTCATGCGTCTTTTTCGTGTCGTATGTGAGCATTTCTTGTTTTGAAAATATATTTCCTTTACTCACATATATTAGAAAAATTACACCTGTTTCTGAGTGTTTCATTTGAGAGTGTAATTGACATTGTGAGATTCGTAGTCAAGACATAGTTAGATGGTTATCCGAGTTATATTCCAAGTTCATGACATGCGCGTGTTCATTTGATTACCATATCACACACGTGCAATTTTATGAGAAACTCTATTGATTTATACGATGCATGTGCTTGGGATTGTTTTTCATGATGTAGGTAGACGTTTGATTCCATTTCTTCTTGTTCATTATTCTATTTCGAATCATTGTGTTATAATAAGGAGTATTGAATGTTTTGTTTTTCATTTTTAATAAAACTTTTTAAGTTTACAAGTTAATAAATATGGTTGTGGGTAACTTGTTGACGAGAACCCTCACGAGACTTCACTCGTCCGACTAGGGACACCTAGGGGTTTAAAAGGCTTGTTGCATATGCTAAATGCGATCGTGATTCATACGAAAATGGAGTAGTATTTGTAGTAGTAGTTTTATTTTTCTGTTCTTTGCTCGAGGACTAGCAAAGAGTAGGTTTGGGGGTGTGATCGGCGACGAATAGTTGCCGTTTATAGTTCTAAAAATACGCTTTGTTAGCCCATTTCATGTAGTTATTAAGTGATTTGTAATAAGTATTCTATATTTTATAGGTTTTGGAGCTTTAATATGAAAATGCACAAAAAACCAATGATTAGTGGCTTTGGAAGTCATTCTGGGCTCAAAAGATGGTTCCAGTGAAGGATGAACGCAGTAGCAGCCTCGGAAAATTGCATTTTTGACAAGGATTAATTCAGATTTGAGAAATTTTACCAGAGACATAAAATGTAGATCTTCGAGTTACGGACGCGTGGCCGCAAACGGTGAGTCAATCCGAGGTCCGAGTCAAAAGTTATCGCAATTCTACGAAAGTGGTGCAGAGCAGCGAAAAATCTGAGAAAATTCTGGAAAAAGCCCAGGTCGCTGGAGCGACCCGCTCGCGCGACCCGCGCGAGCGACCCTTTGAAAAAGTCAAAGTTGTGTATTTTGAAGCCCTGAAGAGCCCTGTGCGATCCGAATTGGTTAAATACGTCCAGAAACGTAAAAACAGCTGTTTTAGCGCGATTTGACTTAAGAAAGCTTCCTAAATCCTTCCAAACTCTATACAAATCCTATTCTAAATCAAATTTATATATACAAATCATTACACACTAATATACACATGAATATACAGCCATAATATATAATTTTTTCAGCCATTGAAGAGAGAAAAACAAGGAAAAGAAGAAGAAGACCAAGGATTCCCATGGCCTCCTCCATCAACCTCTTGCTATTCATCAATTCTATGGCTAACTAAACTCAAGATCTAGGGTTTCAATGAAACCCTAGCCAAGTAATAGGGTTTTATTTATGTATTTCTTTTAGATTTATTATGTATGGATGATGATTACATGTTTAGAGGATTTTTTATAATAAAATCGTACTTCTATTGATTAAATCATTACTTTCAAAGTTTATTCTTGTCTTAGATCTATTTTGACTGTGATGTGCTCAATGATCTATACTTGCTGTGCTTGTTTAGATTATTTACATGTAATGGTGCTTTATTGAATTGTGCTATCAAGTATCCGAATAGTCCATGCCTAGATTAGACGGATTATACCACAACCCTAGTTTAGTGTGGGATAATTCGTGCTAACCGAAGATGGATTATGTTGGTGCTTGAACCATAGTTATTTTCTTGACGGAGGAATTGGGCTTGTAGCTACAATTCCCCATTATCATCCAACTTAATAATCTAATTGAATGCATAAATATTCCTATTATGAAGCTAGTGGTGGATTTGCAATCCTAGGTTCCTTTAAACATATTTCTAAAAACACTTTTTAATTGTTTCCATAATATAGATTTATTTTCATTGTTATTAGTTTAATTGAAATCAAATCAAAATCCGTTTTCATAATTAATTAGATTTAGGTTTTAAAATTAAGTCGTTGTAGTTAACCAATCCCTGTGGGTTCGACCTTTGCTTTCACACTACAAATCTTTTGAAAAGTAAAGAACACTTTTTTATATCTTGATATTGACAACATCAATTTTTGGCGCCGTTGCCGGGGATTGCAAACTACTACCTTTAGTTTTATAATCTTAGTTTAGTTAATTCGTAAATATTATATTAGGTTTTCTTTTTCTTATTTTCCGTTTTTGTTTTTAAGTACTAACTTTTCTTTTATTTTATAGGTTATCGAGTCATTAAATTCCAACGTTTCCGAGTGGAGTAGCTAATTACATCAAAGGAGCTTACGCAAATAAAATAAATAAAAATTAAATAAATCGCTTCTTTTGAAACTCGCTTTAAACCACTGTAAGTCAGGGCGCTGTGACGCACTATTTGCATTAGTTTAGGGTTAATTGCACTGCATTAGCTAGGAAACCCGGGGCGCTGGGCTTGACGCGGTCATTGCATTACAGGATAATATTCATGCATCACAGTAGTTGAGTGCTTGTTGTCTTAGTTGCGTGATTGCTATTTGTTTTCTTTTGTTGATTCAGTTTTTGTTTTTAGTTTACTTTCTTTTAGTATATGTTAGGTACGCGTTCAAATAAACCGGAATTAAAACCTTTTGACTCTGAACTTGAACGTACATTAAGACTTAATAAGTCTTCAAACTTAATTTCTAGAACAAGGTTTTTAATAGACGACGATTTGACACCGAAACCAACGTCTTTATTTGAGTCCGAAATACGTAGTACGCTTACACGACTAAAGAAACCACGCTTTAATAACATAGAACCAATTAAAATGGCAGACATTGGAAATAATAACGAAAACAACCAAAATAACAACGGAGCTAATATGAATAATCTTAATATACCGCCACCTCCTCCACTTATAAACTATTTTATTCCTACGACGTACACACCACAAGCTGGTATCGAATTACCGGAGGCGACGGCATCTCACTTTGAGATAAAGTCGTCTACCATCTCGCTACTTCCATCATTCCATGGCCGTCTAAACGAAGACCCTTACCAACACTTAGGGGATTTTCAGGGTATTTGCTCTACTTTAAAAATACAAAACCTAAATAATGATGAATTAAAATTGCGGCTCTTCCCATTCTCTTTAAGAGACAAAGCGAAGTATTGGCTTCAATCACTTGAGCCAAACACAATAAAAACATGGGAAGCCTTGCACACCGCGTTTTTACAAAAGTTTTTTCCTATTATGCGTACAAATAAGATAAGAAAAGATATAACTAATTTTGTGATGCAAGATGGGGAGACTCTTTATGACACGTGGGAGAAATTTAAAGAATTATTACGCTCATGCCCACATCATCAGGTTCCCAAGTGGCAATTGGTTCAAGTCTTCTACGAGGGACTTATTCCCTCTGTCCGTAATACCGTCGATGCCGTTTGTGCGGGTACCTTCCTACACAAAAGCGCCGACGAGGCCTGGAAGATTTTCGAAACTTTGAGCGAGAATTCGATGCACCAAGCGGTGTCTGTCCGTTCTGAGGGATACCTTCAACCTAAGCGAGAGGTGACAGTTGAGTCAAGTCAGTCAATGCAAATACAAGAATTAAATAGAAAACTTGACCGACTGATGCAAATGAACAAAACGTCTAATCCACCATCTTCAGAAGTATGTGCATTATGTTCCGAACCGTCCCATAATATCTTTGCATGTCTTTCTGCATCTCAATATCCGGAATTTGTGGAACAACACGTTAATTCTATGCAACAATTCCCACAAAATAATTATACTACTAGGTCGACTAATTTTCCTAGTATGTACCGACCCCAATATCAACAAGGTCAATACCAACAACCTCCTCCTCCACCTCCACGTAATAATGCATTTGAGGAGAAGGTGCTGGCCTCACTTGAAAATTTTGGGTCAGTAATTCAATTAGTGCACTCTCACACTCAGTCTATCGCAAAGCTCGAATCTCAAATGGGACAAGTAGTTAATACATTAAACCGTTTGACTGAGAGTAAGTTGCCCAGTCAACCTACTCAGCAACCTAAGGAGCAATATGCAGTGGGAAGTGTGAGTGAGAGCGTGAACGCTGTTTCGACTAGGACGACTATTCGAGATGAGGAAGTGGTTGTAATTTCGGATGGGGGTGAGAAAAATAAAAACTTAAATTTGAATAAAGAAAAAAATGAAGACGTGGATAAAAATAAAAAAGATAAAGAACCGGTCCTAACGAATTATATTCCAAAAATGCCATATCCACCAAACGTTGAGGAACCATCTAATTTTTCAAAGAAAAAATCAAAAACTGAGGATATACTCGAGGTGTTCAAACAAGTTAAAATCAATATTCCATTCCTCGATGCTATTAAACAAATTCCCGCGTATGCTAAATGTTTAAAAGACCTTTGTACACAAAAGCGCAAAATACGGAATCATACTCCTAAAAAGGTCTTCCTCACGGAAAAGGTAAGCTCTATATTCCAACACGCTCCTCCGAAGTATAAGGATCCTGGTACGCCTACGATTTCTTGTGTCATAGGTGACACTATCATTCATAGGGCTCTCCTTGACTTAGGTGCAAGTGTTAATCTCTTACCCTATCATGTCTACAAACAATTAGGACTAGGTGAACTTAAACCTACGGCCGCTACTATTCAATTAGCGGATCGTTCTGTCAAAATACCTAGAGGAATCGTCGAAGACGTGCTAGTAAAAGTTGATCAATGTTTCTATCCTGTTGATTTTATGGTCCTTGACACCGAACCGGTGATAGATGCTAGAAAATACACTCCTGTTATTCTTGGTCGTCCATTCTTAGCCACGGCCAACGCACGTGTCAATTGTAGAACAGGGGTGATGAAAGTGTCGTTCGGGAATATAAAATTAAAATTAAATGTTTTTAATGCTGTTGATCAACCTCCCAAAGACGATGATTATCTAGGTGTGGAGGGTAGTGAGGTTAAACGGAATATTGAACTTACTAACGTCATAAATATGAGTGTGGAGAATAATATAGTAGAAAATGATTGGATGAATCCTAATACCTCGGCCCCTAATGAAGAATTTACTCGAAAGGTAAAGAATCGATGTAATAACGAGAAAGGTGAGCCGTCAAATGAATTAACACATATCGACATTGTTTCGACATTTCACCAGAATTTCCCTAATGCCCTAAAGGGTACAAAATTCAATTTACGGCCTCCTTGAGTCTTGAGCTAGAATGGTCTAGCTAAAGACGTAAAAGTTAGCGCTTCTTGGGAGGCAACCCAAGTTTAATTTCGTCCTTTTCTTTGATTTTTGATGTTTTTGGGTGGTTTTGGTCAGTTTTTGAGTTTTCTGGATAGGTTTGGGGGTTGGAGTAAAGTTATTTTTAATTTATATATATAAAACAAGTGCTACAAGAGAAAACACCATTCTCGCGCGCGCGGCCCGCTCGCGCGAGACATCGCTCGCGCGGCCCGCTGGCGCGAGAATGTGACTTAGAGTTTTTTTCTTTCTTTTTGTTTTATGATGCCTCAGGTTCTTATCGCGCTTCATCTCGCGGGCGCGAGGGGTCCCGCGGGCGCAATTTACAAAAAAAAAAAAAAAAAAAAAAAAAAAAAGGTATTCGCGTGCGCGACGGCCGCTCTCGCGATTCCCCCTTTTTCTAGATATTTGTTTTTCTTCTCTGTCTCTTTCCCCCATACCGATTTACATAGTTTTTACTTTTCTGTTTTTGTTTCGTAGGTCCTTTTCCATTAGGATTTTGTTTGTTTTCATAATTCTGGTTATGTTTTATTATCTTTTATTGTATGTTTTATTTTCTTTTCGAGTTTCTGTTTGTTTTGTTTGTTTTATTATATCGTATAGATTAAGTTAATTTATTTATATTTCTGTTAGTTGTTTTTCATCTTTTCTTTGTTAGTTTCTTGTCGTTTATCTAGTATTAACAGGTAACATTGATCTTTATTGTCATATTCCTTTGTGTTCACCTGTTCTATGCTCGTCGAAATCGAGATACTATCGTTCCTTTCTTACCTACTTTCCTTTCTTTAGTTTTATTGTTTCATTGGGGACAATGAAAGGTTTAGGTTTGGGGGTATGCACTCACATGCACATTATTTTATGCAAAAATTTTAAATTTTTCAATAAGTGTGTTTAAATAAACGATGTTACCGACGTTTTTGCAAATTTCAATTTGATACTTCTTGTTATGTAACTATGGTTGTTATAGAATGATAAACAAGAGAAGATGTGATTAAATATTTACTGAAGTCATGATGAAATGTTTTAGGTTATGTATTGTTTGAATCGTAGTTTTATATCATAGATTTGCACATAAACTTATGCACTGCACGTAGTCATTTGAATACATGTTGGTTGTGAACTATAATATGATTCGGATTTCTAGATAACACAAGGTGGAGACTAGACCTGGTGAGATTTTGAACCTATCTTTTCTTTTTAGAGGGTTATAAATACATCGTGTTTGTTGAATTTCATTTGGAATAGCGCATCTACTTGTAGTTTAGTCTCATTATTCTTGTTTTGGTTGATAGTCGAGTTAAAATATTTGTTACCATGCTAAATAATCTTCCGTCGTACATGTTGAAGAACCATATGACCATAGGACATGATTATAGGCCCTCTTTGTTTATTACCGACCGATAAATGATAAAAATTTCCTTAGTTCGCCCTTTGAGCCGTTAAAATGCCATTTCTTTCTTTAATTACCATTATCCTTGTTTTTGCTCCGACTTGACAAACTTGGAGTTCACCACTGAGAGATTTGTCAACTTTTAGTGGTGTTAAGGCGATGTGTGATTGAGAAGAAGAAGACAAGATGCTATTGGGGTAGTTGCTTGGTATTCAATGCATAGTCATTTGAGAAGCGAGAAAAGAAAAAGGAAAAGAAACAAAATAAAGAAAAGGAAGATTAAAAAAAAAAATAAAAGAAACAGAAGGAGAAATTAAAAGGAAAAAAAAAAGAATGAAAAGAAGAGAATGAAATGATGAAGTTGGTAGAAGAGATGAATGAAAGAAATCGAACATGCCTTACAATGCCATTCTGAGATTACCTACCTAATGAATTCCTTTCTATCCTTTTTCATTACCTGAGCCACGTTATAACCTTTGAAAAGTCCTATTTGATCCTAGGAAACATGGTTTGGATATGTAAACGATCGGAGGGGGGTTAAAACATGGTAATGAGTAATTTTTCATGATTATTGGCATCTTATCCATGAGACTACTGTTTTTTCGTGTCATGCGTCTTTTTCGTGTCGTATGTGAGCATTTCTTGTTTTGAAAATATATTTCCTTTACTCACATATTTTAGAAAAATTACACCTGTTTCTGAGTGTTTCATTTGAGAGTGTAATTGACATTGTGAGATTCGTAGTCAAGACATAGTTAGATGGTTATCCGAGTTATATTCCAAGTTCATGACATGCGCGTGTTCATTTGATTACCATATCACACACGTGCAATTTTATGAGAAACTCTATTGATTTATACGATGCATGTGCTTGGGATTGTTTTTCATGATGTAGGTAGACGTTTGATTCCATTTCTTCTTGTTCATTATTCTATTTTGAATCATTGTGTTATAATAAGGAGTATTGAATGTTTTGTTTTTCATTTTTAATAAAACTTTTTAAGTTTACAAGTTAATAAATATGGTTGTGGGTAACTTGTTGACGAGAACCCTCACGAGACTTCACTCGTCCGACTAGGGACACCTAGGGGTTTAAAAGGCTTGTTGCATATGCTAAATGCGATCGTGATTCATACGAAAATGGAGTAGTATTTGTAGTAGTAGTTTTATTTTTCTGTTCTTTGCTCGAGGACTAGCAAAGAGTAGGTTTGGGGGTGTGATCGGCGACGAATAGTTGCCGTTTATAGTTCTAAAAATACGCTTTGTTAGCCCATTTCATGTAGTTATTAAGTGATTTGTAATAAGTATTCTATATTTTATAGGTTTTGGAGCTTTAATATGAAAATGCACAAAAAACCAATGATTAGTGGCTTTGGAAGTCATTCTGGGCTCAAAAGATGGTTCCAGTGAAGGATGAACGCAGTAGCAGCCTCGGAAAATTGCATTTTTGACAAGGATTAATTCAGATTTGAGAAATTTTACCAGAGACATAAAATGTAGATCTTCGAGTTACGGACGCGTGGCCGCAAACGATGAGTCAATCCGAGGTCCGAGTCAAAAGTTATCGCAATTCTACGAAAGTGGTGCAGAGCAGCGAAAAATCTGAGAAAATTCTGGAAAAAGCCCAGGTCGCTGGAGCGACCCGCGCGCGCGACCCGCTCGCGCGACCCGCGCGAGCGACCCTTTGAAAAAGTCAAAGTTGTGTATTTTGAAGCCCTGAAGAGCCCTGTGCGATCCGAATTGGTTAAATACGTCCAGAAACGTAAAAACAGCTGTTTTAGCGCGATTTGACTTAAGAAAGCTTCCTAAATCCTTCCAAACTCTATACAAATCCTATTCTAAATCAAATTTATATATACAAATCATTACACACTAATATACACATGAATATACAGCCATAATATATAATTTTTTCAGCCATTGAAGAGAGAAAAACAAGGAAAAGAAGAAGAAGACCAAGGATTCCCATGGCCTCCTCCATCAACCTCTTGCTATTCATCAATTCTATGGCTAACTAAACTCAAGATCTAGGGTTTCAATGAAACCCTAGCCAAGTAATAGGGTTTTATTTATGTATTTCTTTTAGATTTATTATGTATGGATGATGATTACATGTTTAGAGGATTTTTTATAATAAAATCGTACTTCTATTGATTAAATCATTACTTTCAAAGTTTATTCTTGTCTTAGATCTATTTTGACTGTGATGTGCTCAATGATCTATACTTGCTGTGCTTGTTTAGATTATTTACATGTAATGGTGCTTTATTGAATTGTGCTATCAAGTATCCGAATAGTCCATGCCTAGATTAGACGGATTATACCACAACCCTAGTTTAGTGTGGGATAATTCGTGCTAACCGAAGATGGATTATGTTGGTGCTTGAACCATAGTTATTTTCTTGACGGAGGAATTGGGCTTGTAGCTACAATTCCCCATTATCATCCAACTTAATAATCTAATTGAATGCATAAATATTCCTATTATGAAGCTAGTGGTGGATTTGCAATCCTAGGTTCCTTTAAACATATTTCTAAAAACACTTTTTAATTGTTTCCATAATATAGATTTATTTTCATTGTTATTAGTTTAATTGAAATCAAATCAAAATCCGTTTTCATAATTAATTAGATTTAGGTTTTAAAATTAAGTCGTTGTAGTTAACCAATCCCTGTGGGTTCGACCTTTGCTTTCACACTACAAATCTTTTGAAAAGTAAAGAACACTTTTTTATATCTTGATATTGACAACATCAATTTTTGGCGCCGTTGCCGGGGATTGCAAACTACTACCTTTAGTTTTATAATCTTAGTTTAGTTAATTCGTAAATATTATATTAGGTTTTCTTTTTCTTATTTTCCGTTTTTGTTTTTAAGTACTAACTTTTCTTTTATTTTATAGGTTATCGAGTCATTAAATTCCAACGTTTCCGAGTGGAGTAGCTAATTACATCAAAGGAGCTTACGCAAATAAAATAAATAAAAATTAAATAAATCGCTTCTTTTGAAACTCGCTTTAAACCACTGTAAGTCAGGGCGCTGTGACGCACTATTTGCATTAGTTTAGGGTTAATTGCACTGCATTAGCTAGGAAACCCGGGGCGCTGGGCTTGACGCGGTCATTGCATTACAGGATAATATTCATGCATCACAGTAGTTGAGTGCTTGTTGTCTTAGTTGCGTGATTGCTATTTGTTTTCTTTTGTTGATTCAGTTTTTGTTTTTAGTTTACTTTCTTTTAGTATATGTTAGGTACGCGTTCAAATAAACCGGAATTAAAACCTTTTGACTCTGAACTTGAACGTACATTAAGACTTAATAAGTCTTCAAACTTAATTTCTAGAACAAGGTTTTTAATAGACGACGATTTGACACCGAAACCAACGTCTTTATTTGAGTCCGAAATACGTAGTACGCTTACACGACTAAAGAAACCACGCTTTAATAACATAGAACCAATTAAAATGGCAGACATTGGAAATAATAACGAAAACAACCAAAATAACAACGGAGCTAATATGAATAATCTTAATATACCGCCACCTCCTCCACTTATAAACTATTTTATTCCTACGACGTACACACCACAAGCTGGTATCGAATTACCGGAGGCGACGGCATCTCACTTTGAGATAAAGTCGTCTACCATCTCGCTACTTCCATCATTCCATGGCCGTCTAAACGAAGACCCTTACCAACACTTAGGGGATTTTCAGGGTATTTGCTCTACTTTAAAAATACAAAACCTAAATAATGATGAATTAAAATTGCGGCTCTTCCCATTCTCTTTAAGAGACAAAGCGAAGTATTGGCTTCAATCACTTGAGCCAAACACAATAAAAACATGGGAAGCCTTGCACACCGCGTTTTTACAAAAGTTTTTTCCTATTATGCGTACAAATAAGATAAGAAAAGATATAACTAATTTTGTGATGCAAGATGGGGAGACTCTTTATGACACGTGGGAGAAATTTAAAGAATTATTACGCTCATGCCCACATCATCAGGTTCCCAAGTGGCAATTGGTTCAAGTCTTCTACGAGGGACTTATTCCCTCTGTCCGTAATACCGTCGATGCCGTTTGTGCGGGTACCTTCCTACACAAAAGCGCCGACGAGGCCTGGAAGATTTTCGAAACTTTGAGCGAGAATTCGATGCACCAAGCGGTGTCTGTCCGTTCTGAGGGATACCTTCAACCTAAGCGAGAGGTGACAGTTGAGTCAAGTCAGTCAATGCAAATACAAGAATTAAATAGAAAACTTGACCGACTGATGCAAATGAACAAAACGTCTAATCCACCATCTTCAGAAGTATGTGCATTATGTTCCGAACCGTCCCATAATATCTTTGCATGTCCTTCTGCATCTCAATATCCGGAATTTGTGGAACAACACGTTAATTCTATGCAACAATTCCCACAAAATAATTATACTACTAGGTCGACTAATTTTCCTAGTATGTACCGACCCCAATATCAACAAGGTCAATACCAACAACCTCCTCCTCCACCTCCACGTAATAATGCATTTGAGGAGAAGGTGCTGGCCTCACTTGAAAATTTTGGGTCAGTAATTCAATTAGTGCACTCTCACACTCAGTCTATCGCAAAGCTAGAATCCCAAATGGGACAAGTAGTTAATACATTAAACCGTTTGACTGAGAGTAAGTTGCCCAGTCAACCTACTCAGCAACCTAAGGAGCAATATGCAGTGGGAAGTGTGAGTGAGAGCGTGAACGCTGTTTCGACTAGGACGACTATTCGAGATGAGGAAGTGGTTGTAATTTCGGATGGGGGTGAGAAAAATAAAAACTTAAATTTGAATAAAAACTTAATACTGCCTAAGGGGTACTAAACAACACCACAGGGGTGAGGTATAAAAAAAAGCGGGGATAAGAGTTAATGGGATTGTAAAAGCTAAAAGACGAGTTTACCCCCACTATATAAAGGCACCCAACTAGACATGCACGTTTATTCTCATAAATTCAAGGAAACGAAGCAAGGAGCAAAGACGAGGAGAGCAATCGTCGTCATCGAAAGCTGCCGAAGCCGACGCTACTGCCGATCACTCGAGTCGTCGAAGCTGTTGAAGGTGTTCTCTTGGATGTTAAAGCATTCTTCATAGAGGTGTAAAGTGGGCTGCATTACCCTAGCCCTGCGCGCCAAAAAGCTAAACTCAGCCCTCATTAAGACCCATCCCAACCCAATCCATGACCCAGCTTGAACTAAGTGTTTTTTTTGTTTTTTTTTGCATAAAATGCAATTTAGTAGAGGGAGAGATTTGAAATCAAAACCTCTTGTATAAAATAGATTCATTCACCCACTTCTCCATATGTTCCTTTGAGAAATACTTCCAAAAAAATAAGTTTTATCATCTCAACTCGCCAACCCAGCTCGCTAGGGTCGTGCCATGTGGGTCGGTTTGGGGACATCTATTAGTCTCGAAACCTAGTCCGGCTCAGCCCATTAGAAACATAGGCCCAGCACGACCCAAACCGCAACCCGTCTCGACCTGCCATTTAGTGGGCCAAACTGGCCCAACCCAACACGTTTTACACCACTAATTATTCAATACATCTTAGTGGATTGGTTATCATACAATCAAACCACTTGGACCATATATTGGATATGATTTGTACCTAATCTCAGCCCTCTATTTTGTTTAAAGCAAAAGCACCAGAGGTTTTGAGTGGTTTTTGTGGTTAGTCTCCATGGTAAAGACCTTTGTACCATGATAAGGGAGCTTTATATCTATGATAAGGAACTTTTGTACCTGGAGACTTATGGTAAGTGATCGGGAGTGAATAGTTCCTATTTACACGCCTTAATTCACATTTGTTAGAACTTAGTAGCCTATTTTATTGTACTTTTACTTTATTTTCCATTTTTGTCAGGTTTTAGAAGAAAATGAGAGTTCTAGGCTATTTAGGGTGTGAAACTAGAGCAAAACAAGCAGAAAAAGTCACCTCACGCGTGCGGCCCGCTCACACGATTTACCAGAATCGCGCTCGCACGGCCCGCTCGCCTGACCTGTAGGAAAAAGTGGAGTTGCGTATTTTAAAGAGCTAAAGACCCCTACGGGAACGAAATTTCCTAATTGCATCCAAAAAGTGAAATATAGCTGTTTTAGTCAGCTTAGGTTTTTAAAGACCTTCATAATCCCTCTGCAACTATATATACATAATTCAAATTCAAATTTTGGGGTTACGCAATAATATATACATCAGATCATACAACTTTGGAGGCAAGAGAAGGGGAAGATCTAGTTTTGAAGGTTTCTGATGGCAACAATCAATTTCATCTCCATGTTTTCATTCACTATGCACAACTAAACACCTAGTCTAGGGTTTCAATGAAACTCTAGCCATGTAAAGGGGGATTCTTTGCTTTCTTTCTATAGGGTTTTATGTATTTGGATGGTTGGTTGTATGTTTTGAGGATTATGAATATATTATCAGATTTTCAGTATTAATAAACAATAATATTTTGGGTTTACGCTTGTCTTAGATTCTCCCTTATATTTATTGAATTCAATATTCCTTGATTTCTATGATTGATGTGAGTATTTACATACAATAGTACTTATTTGATTGCCATATTTTATATCTTTTATGACTCATGCCTAGAGAAGATGGGTTGTGCTATACCCTAGTTATAGGTAGACAATCCATGCCAACCGAAGATGAGTTATGCTTATATTAAACTAGTGATATCTTCTTGTCGATACTATCGGGCTTGTAACTACGATAGATCTTAACTATCCAATCATACAATGCATGGTTAGTGGTGGATTTGCAACTCCAGATCTCATCCTCTTTATTAAAACCAACTTGAATTATTATTTTTTATTTTATTAGTTTAATTCATTTGCATTCATAGTTTAGTTAATAGTAGTAGTTCGATTCAAGAAATTAATCAAACTTCCGTTTTCTATAACCAAATAGATCTAGGTTATTTTTAGCAAAAAAAAAAAAAATAGATCTAAGTTATATTAATTAAAGGATAGAAATAGTCAGTCTCTATGGGTTCGACCTTTACTTCCACACTACAAATCTTATAAAGTAGAGCATACTTTTTATCTTGATTTTGACGAGATCAGTAAGGAATCTTTGTGCCTAATAGTAAGGAACACTTCTTATAAGGGTACAAACATTTCTTACCTTTATTCTTTATAAGGTTACAAACATTTCTTACAATTAGGGTTTAGTTGTACCATACAGCCAAATCACTAGGATGTATTAAAGAAATCTCCCTTAGGAGAAGTCAGGTAACATGGCAATAATGATTGAAAAGTAATTTAGGGCCCGTTTTGAGAGTAAATATTGGTTGCAACGGGGATACTATGTCAATTGTAACGTCGTTAATACAATGGAGGCTTTTGGCTTATGTGGATAAAGTTTGGGCTTATGTGGGAAGGGATTCACTAGAAATAGGGGGGACCAGATGTATGGATAAAGGAATGTGTTGGGAAACTACATCATTTCTATCACCATGATACCCAAATTTGTTTCCTGTTTGTCATTTTATGCAATTTAATTGTAAACGAAAAAACTAGTTTTTGTCAAAAAGCTATTTTGGGAAGCTTTTGGACAATCCAATTTTCGATTCACATACTTCTGCAACTAAATCACAAAATCTGATTTTCTAAACAATTTCATTCTAGCTTTTCGAGTTCCATAATCTTTTATGAACGTCAAAAGTTACTACAAAAACACCCCATTACTGAGTTTATTTTTACACTCACACATTGTAGAAGAGGTTAGATGTATTGATGCTTACTACATATGGGGCTTAATTACAAACAGTAATCTTGAAGTTAGATCTTTGTCTCATTTTAGTCCTTGTAATTTCGATTATCAATTTTGTCCCTGAAGTTTTCACATTAGCAATGTGGTCCAATTGTCTCAGTGAAAAAAAAAATTGACGAAAATCACCCACAATTTATATACAGTGATGGTGAAAAGCAGGCAGGTATATTGGTGGTGTTCCATTCTTACCCCTAAAAAGTGTGACCAGGTATATATAGCACGTGGGTGGTTTCAATCAATTTTTCTTACAGAATGGCACATCTTGACCATATTGATTCTATTTAAAGTGTTTGGGGACCAAATGATTGCAATCGAAATTCCAAAGACTTAAATGAGAAAAAGAACCAAACTTCAAGAGTAAATTTTGTAATTAAGCCCTACATATTGTGGTGGGTGTATTTAATAGCATCCTAATAAAAATTTGATTAAGGGAAGTTTCCGTTATTTAGAAAAAAAAGTGAGTCACCAGTTTAAGGCTTAGTTTGGCTCCCACGTGGCTTTTTAAAAGGAGCTTATGAAATTTATTACCAAATTGTTTGATAATTTTATATAAGTGACAAACTACTCTTCAAAAAGACATCATGAAACCAAAAGGCAACCTTGAGCTTTTAAAAGCTCCCCCAAAAAAGCCCTAAGTTTAATTTTTGCAAAGCTCATAAACTAGTTACCAAATGAATTAACATGAAATTGTGCTTTAAACAAGGAGAAGCACCACAATGGGGGCCAAACTAATCCTAAGTCTACACAATTAGACATCCAACAGCCATCGCAATAGTCCATAGCAAGACTGGACCTCGACTAAGGCTTAGTGTGGCCCCCCATTTTGGTGCTTCTCCTTTTTTAAAGCACAACATCATGTTAATTCATTTGGTAACTAGTTTATGAGCTTTGCAAAAATTGAATGGAGCTTTTAAAAGCTCAAGGTTGCTTTTTGGTTTCATGATGTTTTTTTGAAGAGTAATGTGTCATTTGTACAAAATTATCAAACAACTTAATAATAAATTTCATAAGCTTCTTTTAAAAAGCCACGTGGGGGCCTGTTTGCTTGTAATTTGCGCGGGCGTGCCAGAGCCAGACGGGCTCGGTGTGTGTGCAAACTAATTTCCTATCTACTTGAGTGAGTGATACTCAAGGATTTAGATCTGACTTCTAAATAGTGATTGCGTGTGATGAGTAGGAAAGTACCCTCATCAAAAATCCTTTGGCAATACTGAAGCGCACAAACCAAATAGTGCAAGAGTTTATTATGTAAACAATCACAAACGACTAATAAAATGCAGATTTTATTAAGTGTTTGGAAAAATAAACAAATCCAAAAAACAAGATCAGAACAGGCTCTGATTGTCCAGAAGAATGAAAAGAAAATAACAAAGAGGCAGACCTATTTGCTATGGATGCGAAATAACAAGAACTCAAAAGGTATGAATGATGTTGAGTGCTGTTTTTCGAGAGTGACGCGGAGTGCTTTGCACGGTTGGCCCGCTTCTATATTTATAGCGGCCTCTGAGAGTTCTGATAAGGCAAGGACTCCTTAACTTTTGCTTGATTGTAGATTCCTTCCTAATCTCCAATTCTTGCCTTCTCTCAATCTTGATTGAATCAATCCTGATATTTTAGGGATCAGCTTTCCATATCCAGCTGGATGTGATCAGATCTCTTTCCTACACGGACTGCTTCCCAAAATCAGGATGACGACATCAAGACAGCTACGAGCAGCACCGCCTTCCCCTTTTTGCTCACCGGGCTCATGTTGCCATGTCTTTAGTCAAATCGGACTCTTAACCCTCATCTGTTACATTTCCTACCTTTCATGCCCGATGACATTTTCACGAATGCCTATAGCCAATCGGGCTTGTGTAACCGGCCTTTACCATTTTCTTCCAGTATAGTGTTCGATTGGTCAATACACTCCTTTAATCTCTTATCGGGCTTCCCTTTCTATGCTATACTCTTTCCATGCCCGGTGACCTTTATCCATGCTTAGCCCCCCAACAGGGCTTTGTTCTTGCCATAGTGCCAGATTGGACTGTACACAACTTACTTCCCCTATCGAACTCTGCCAAACTCAAACCAACATCTTTGTCTTCCTAAACCACGTGACACTTACCCCTTGACCCCGATGGGCCTCTGCAATCCCTAGGCGCGCTGGCCTTCCTATATCTACTATAAGTCCAACACATTCCAACACTCTATTCGGGCTCAAAAACCTTTAGCGGTGTTTGGGTGCAAATAGGGCCATACTAAGCCTAAGTAAGATACATCCCCCAAGTCAAGTGGAGCCTGCATGAAGGAGTCAGATACTCTTTTTTGAGGAGGAAGGAGTCAGATACTCTTCTTTTCTTTTTCTTGGCAGAATTAATGATTTTAAACTTGAACACCTTGCCATGAAGTAAATCATGGCGCCTAATAAAAAATGATAAAGGATAAGTTTGGAACAATTGAGCATATCATTTGACAATAATTTTCATGGAATAAAAATTTGCAGGTTTCCCTCTTGATTTAGATTTGTGATCCCTTATGTCTCATATACATAGAATGGATCATGCTCATTGTTTAGTACTACTCACGTCTTATTTTTAGTTTTTTGTGAATATTAGTATGATATTGATTTAACGTAACAAATAATATATATTAAAAATGATTCCTAATTAGGTACCAACTTCTATGAAATAAAAGAACATCCACTAAATGCTTGAATGTGCAAAATTGAGTCACTTATCAATCACAAAATGGGTTTTGAAACTTCTGTAATTGTCACACCCCAACCCGCCTCGAGCAGATTAGGACACGTGTAACAATGCCACCAAGGCACATCCCCAACACATATAACATAAAACAAGTCTTAAACTCTCTTTATAAAGCTCGTTTGTATGTAATTAACCTCAAGGGTAAAATGGTCATTTTGACATTTTTAATCAAACCCAATGTCAAAATACCATATTTTTCATTTAAAAACCAATGGTGAAAACGGTTCACGAATCCGAGCTTCCTAGCCCAAGTTTTGACAACAAAGCTTGGTTATTTGGCAAAACATACCAGTCCGGTTGACCGGACAGAGACCATAAAATTATCCGGTCGACCGGACAGAGAGCCCTTCTGCAGAAAATTCTGCAACAACACCTCCCAACCTGTTTTTCAAGTTTAAACTTCACCAAAATCAAACCACACCATATAGGACCTAGAAAATACTTTCCAAAACCTTGATACCAACATTCACAAGCATCTCTAAACATTTTTAAACCATAATTACCATCACATGAAGATCAAAACAAGTTCTTGGAACACAATCCTCAACCAAATTAGCATTTTGCCTAAAACTTGTTAAAATGAACTCAATTCAACCAATCCTTGTGAACATTTCCAAAACCATTTTCCAAGCATTCCAAAGTCTTTAAAACTTCATAACCATGACAATAAACTGACACGACTGAAAAAGTGTTCTCTGAAGAGTACGTCCAAGCGCAGACGGTCGCGTCGAGTAAAAACCGGTATAACCGAGTCGTTTTCCCAAGGGACGGAAGATACAAGGCAAAAAGATCTAGATTGAATCCTGAATAAAATAAAAGATGATTTCTTTAAAGTGGAAGATCTAATAGTCCTATTGAAATTGAGATTAAGTAATGAAAGAAAAACGACAATCAAATTAAATAGGAATAAACAATGCAATTTAAATTACTTATGAAAAGGTGTTGGGAACATGTAAATCCACATAGCCCCAACCACTACCATGATTTAACAATAACGAAGAGCTGGGGTTTTATCCTTAGAGTATTCCTTATTTCAAAAATGATTAAGTTAAGCATCCTAGACACTAGGTATGTGAATCTCGCATACTTAGTGGTTTGTTTATCTAACTTATTTATGAAGGACTGAAATATTAGTTAATTAAAACCATGAACAATAACCAACAGATTGAGTATGAAATATTCGATGTGTTTGTCTTAAGCGTTCATTGAGTTAATTAATCAAAAGAGCTTATATTTCAAAATCAATTTTCAATTCGAACTTAAAAAGGACAATTTGAGCTTAGTTTCTGAAATAGAAGTTACTAGAATACAAAAAGAATTCAACCCAAGTCATTTACATATCAGTCGATTGATGTTAATGTCAATCGATTGACATGAAATGACTCCCAATCGATTGACATATAATCAATCGATTGACTTGGAATCTAATGTCAATCGATTGGGTTCTGCTTCCAATCAATTGACACTGATTCTTAAACAGAATCATGGCAGTGGGCTGGGAACAATGTTTCTTCACATTATTCCCAACCAGAACTCTAAGCTAGCATATTTTGCACTTCGTGAATGGAAATAAATTGAGAAATTAAATTAAATAGAGACATGGATTAAATTTGAAAGATTAGACTTATCAAAATCCAACTAAAACTATAATGAGATTCGTAATCAAACAATTTCTAAAGCAGCAAACAACAAGAGATAAACCTGAGCTTTAGGCTGAAATCAAACTATAAAATCCTCTGACTTGAACTTGCTTAAAACTAAGAACAACAATGGTGAAATTCTACAAAACAAATACAATATGAGCCAACCCTTGACCCTTTTCACTCCCCTCTATATATAGTGTCAAATCCACGAGCTGAAGGTGTTTAGGTTCATTCCATAACGGCTGGTCGTCGTCCTAATTGCTGAGATCTTACACCATTAATGCAGATTGTTTCCAGCTTTAACCAATCGATTGACAAAAATATCAATCGATTGGTAAATATTCCAATCGATTGGTATAAATACCAATCGATTGATCATAAGATATGTCAATCGATTGATATGATGTCAATCGATTGGTACCAAGACTTCATCTACTTGTTTCTTGATTTATTCCTTTCAACTTGTTATTCATTCAAACTTTGGAACATGCATTTAAAGAAATAAACACAACAATATACCACAGAAAATGCATCATTGTGTAAAGAGATGAATTAAAACACAAGTACAGGTAAAACTAGAGATCGAGGATCAAATTTAACCAATTTTTCTCTTTATCGGGCCAATATCTTACAAATATCAGCCCTCATCATAAACATATTCGAATACCTCCACACAATCAAAATTAAAACCCAAATCCCATTTGAAACAAACTGAGTCATGGGAACACCATACTTGGTAGAACTAACATAAGTAGTGAAAATTATCGGAACATGGATTCAAGAACTTTACAACCAATTTGCTTACAAGTAAACCTTACCCAAAATGATTGTGACACTAACCGAACTCGCTGAAAAGGTTCAATCTCAACCAACTCACATACCCATAGTCGCTACTACATTAAGAAATACATTGGTTTGTCAAAATGGAACTACAACCATCTATATTACAACACAAGTCAAGGACTTCAAGCCACAAGTCAAAGACTTCAAGCCACAAGTTATATTGTATTACAAGTTTAAGAACATATGAACAAGTCCCCAATCTCTCCCCCACTCCCAAGCACGTTACTTCCTCTCCGGATATTGCTCCATACATGCGGTGATTGTTATTTACCACAACAGAAAAGGAAAACGGTTTTCTTAAGCATTACGCTTAGTAAGAAATCTAATCATGATTGAATGTTTAACATGTGCAATGCCACAATTAACACATAAATCATATCCGTAATCGCCGAACCACCGATTTAATGATTCATTTAGACCCGAAGACCTTCCCTTGGTCCCGTGGCTACTTCTATTCCTTGGACTTCCGTCTTTATCAGATTCTTCTTCTCCGTCTCCCTTATTACTCCCAACCAATGAATCATTTCCCCGGTGTTCATTGATTACCAAATAATCATATAAATATATAAGCACATTAACATGTAAACACAATGATTTTCATATAATTGACATGCAACTCACAATTTCAAACATCTCCATGACTTCCAAGCATGAATAATCAATACAATAAGACATTCTCATAGCTCATAAGAATAAATTGTTATCTCTAATATCATTGAAGCCTTGAACATAGTTAAACACAAGCATTCTTTAGTATAGAAGATTCACATCCTCAAATTATATGCAATTATGCTCCTAAAATCCCAATTCAAGCTAGAACCAAAGCCAATTCTTGTTCTAGAGTAATCCTACATAGTTTTGGTACAACAAATATCGTCTATCAAGAACGGTTGCCAGAAAAACGTTGCCGAAAATGAAAACAAATTATGTGCATGTGATCCTCTTACCTCCACGAGTCCAAAAGTGGTCTCGGATCGTAAATCCGGCGTCGAACGACGAAGAAACGACAAGAAAATGGTGTCGGCGTCTCGTCTCCGTCTTCTCTCCCGAGCTCTCCCTTTCTTTTCTTTGATTTTTTGTAAAATGAGAGTCTTCTTCTCATTTGACACCTACACATGCAAAGGCATGAGGTGTCTTGACCTCATTTTTCCATCTTTTTACTTATACCCCTAAAGTTTCTTAAGTTCTTAGTATGAAATCCCCCAAACATTCCATTAACTACCCAATTATCTAATGAGTGTTTGTCTAAGTCCCTTATGGGTCCCAACGTGGGTCCCATATATTTTGTGAAGTTGCTATCGCACCTACTAATTATGAATCTTTTCATTTATACCCTTACTTGGGTGTCCAAGCTATCACCAAATGCTAACACATATATCATCATATAATATGGAAGCATTTAAATAATTCGTCATTTAATCATATAAATGCATTTAATCATATAAAATGCAAATATTATTATTCGGGCCCTTCACTGGGTCTCACTTCAGTACCTGTCCCACCTCACTGGGGACTTTTCCAAATGGTGTTCTTCTCTGAACACTTTTTTATACGGGCGAGTCCAAAGCCTCTCCTTAATCCATTATACACCCTAATTATATTAATTAATGCATTTTTAAATGGTAACCAAACCTTTTCCGGGTACGGGTGTTACATTTCTCCCTCCCTAAAAGGAAGTTTGGTCCCCAAACTTACTCTTACCTCAAGTCTTGAATGGATGCGGGTATTTATCTCGGATTCATCCTCCTGCTCTCAATTAGTTTCCTCGTTTACCAAACCGTGATATGCCTTTCAAAGGCGATACTTTTCTCACCTCATAGTAGTAGATAACTATAAATGTTCATTCTTAAACTTTCAATAGTTCACGTATAAAAACTTGATTCAAGTCTAAATTTTGACCTTGTATCACATAATGAATTATACTGATTGATTCTGATTAGAGTCTCAATCGATAAATAACTAGTTTCTCTTTCCCCTAGTATTTCAAATGGTCTCAATCATTTTGAAAATTAACTCACTTACCTGAAATATGTTTCCCAACCCATCTTCATCTTGTAGTAAGATATTCTACCATAATTTAGTTTATTTTCCAATGACTCTTGGAAGATTCAGAACCTTTATGCAATTCAAATATTACCTTTCAATGATAGGCTTCTATTTTCATATAACTTCACAATTCATCTTTACACATAACTCGATTAACTTCAACGAATTTGCTACCTGGTTAACATGTCCTCAATCTTCATGTGGCAACACCTTATCTCGTCAACTTGGGCATTCCTACCATGAATTTCATTGCAAGCATTAGCTACTCATTCTCATTTAACAATCATTAACATCAACTATAACAACCCTACCAATCTTCCATGATCCTGTGTTTATTACCAGTTATCTCATATCTCAAAGAATGTCTATGATTTCCATAATGCAATCTGCTCAACATCCCAACTTTGACTTAAACTGATAGTGCTCGGACTTTAAATCAATTCTCAAAGACTAATATCCCATGTAGTTGATTAATAAGTCATCACATATAATAAATGTGTAGTTAGTACCATAAATTACCCAATCGCTAGCATACTACATTCCGCAATCTTGTCAAAAATTTAAAATCTTGCCTGAAATCCCTTCCATAAGCAACCTTCATTCAAATCACATACTCGGCTTCTACATTCCAACATATCCTACTATGAAGTGGAGTCTAATCATCTAAATACCCTTTCTCAAAAGTAAAGGTATATAGTTGGTCCAAATAATTAAGGAACAAAGTAGATATAAATGAAGTAATAAGACTCAATTAAGTGAGACTTAAACACTTAAGATGATTGATGCTTTTATAGATAGTATAAATATAGATAGATAGATATAGATTAACATGCTAGCTTAAGTTATGATTGGAGTTCACACTAAATATACATATATGATTCCACTATTGTTCCAATCTTCCTCTGAACTATGACTGGACACTGAGAACTGCTTCCCCTGCAACGAAAATGTAACAAAGTATTATATCGATTGGATTCAAATGAACATGTGGTAACAACAACGTGAGCAATACCATATGGAAATTAAAACGCCATTACGGTAAAAGTACAAAGCAAACAAGTCATAAAAATATATCCTTAGGTTTTGGTACATGTAAAGAGTTCATGCTTACGAAATCATGGCAGTCAAAGACTAATTACTGACCAAATATTTGCATTCAAGAATCATTTGTATACCCCATACATATCTAGCCTCAACAACATTTTTTTGAAAGCCCATACAAATTCTCTGATGCGAAGGGATTTAAAAAAAAATTGACAACCTAAGGGCCGTTTGGCATAGCTTCTAATTCTACGAAGCAATCATGAGAAAGTTTGCTTTAGACCAAAAGAGATTTTGGCCAACTGCAAATTTTTGCGATTGACTTGTTTTTTTGTGATTCAGTCATAAAATACTTTCATTTTAGCTTTTGGAATTTGTTATCACTTATGAACTTCATAAGTTGTAGCCAAACACCCTCCTAATCAATGTCAGGAGGACCCACATTTTCTTCATTAGGTCGAGGAAATTTTACTCGTGCATCTCTTTAAACGATCTCATTGCTTCATATAAAATTCTAAACAATGAAGTAATGCACGAACACAACTTTATAGAACCTAGTGACTAAGTGTAACTGAAAAGAGATCTTGATTCCACCAACCCACAAAAAGGGATAATTGGCTTGGAAAGCTCAAATGAACAACACAGACAAATTCTCAGATGACGAGCTTTCACATCTTCTGGTGGACACTTGAGAGATAGATAACCATTTGTTTTCAAAGAACTTTTAATGGAGAAATAATTTAAATAACTATGGTCACATGCTAGTACCTTATAAGGTTCACACAGAAAAAGCTTATATGAAAAGAAACACACACACACACACACACACACACACACACACACTGTGGATATCGCAGGTTTTATACTTCTCTTACCCACTTTTAAAACAAATATTTTCAATTTTCAAAGAGTCGCCACTTAATTTTTAAAAGGAAAAATTAAGAAACCATTTTAAAAGCAAACTGATCTTTTGCGAAACCAAAGATAAACTGGGTCCGGGGATTATGGAATGAAAGGGGAAGGAGCCCGGCGGACTAAAACACCCCCTTTCATCCTATCTCACGATAGGCCTCTACTCAACATCCTTTTTAATCAAATTAATAATCTAAGCATGCCCTCAATTAATACATATATGTAGGTATACATAACACAAGCATGTTGAAAGGGTGCAAAATTGCTAACGGTAAAATATCATTCATAAGTCACATAATTCAACTAGCAAACATCATGATATGCAATAGAGAACTAGAAAACATACCCGGGATCCGGCCGCGAATATCAAACGTGCAATGCATGCAAAAATAAACCTAAGAAAGGTCTCTAATACATATATACACATAAGGCAAAACCTAAGCTAAGGTGTCGCACATGGGGTCGAAAAATCAATTAAAATCAATAAAATAGATTAAACTAGAGAAGGGTTGAGAAATTGTACCTCAAAGCGCTACAAAACAAAGGTTAGTACACATGCCTTAGACAAGATATAATATCAAAAGGTAATTAATCATAGGTCATGTTCAATTAAATTCATTTTAGACAAGAGATAAGTCCTACTTATGAATATGAATATGTATGAATGAATGCACGAATATAAGCAAGAATGAGATGTGAATTTATTCACCAATTTGGATCACTAAGCCTCTAGATTTAATCTAAATTATCATTATTCAAAACAAGGTTTGGGTACTAAGCCAATAGGAGATCATTTGAGTTGAAACAAATAAGATTAGATGAAAACAGTAGCAGTTTTTTGTGATTTACAGAGAGCAGACCAGACGTTCAAAAAATGGAAATAAAATACTTTAGATGGTTAGATCTTATTTATTTTTGGATATGTTATGCCTCTGTGAGTCTAGTTTCTAACCCTATTTGAAAATCAAGATTTCAACGGTTAGATCTCCGGGAATATGGAAAATACTAGACCTCACTCAGGATTCTGCAACTCTCTGTCCAGAGATCTTGTATGATTTTCTAAAAATAGTAAAAAAATGAGAAACACTTAGATCTTTTTAGGGTACCTTCCTAACACATTAAGGTACTTATAAAAAATTATTTGAGACCCCAAAAACTTAATTAGGGTTCTGATTTATTAATTTCAAAACGGACTTACTATTCTGAAAGTATTTTAAAACTCTGGACAGATTGTATTTAGCTCACAAAAACCATGATCAAACCCTTCTAATCACAAGATCTTACTAAAACAAAAATCACAGTGGTAGAGCAATATGTTATGAACATTTTTCCGTTGGTTTCATTCGATTCCAACGGTCGGATTTCAAACTAAAAATCCTTGATCAAAAACAGTGTGTGAACCCACTGTTTCATTTTGCTAGTTCAAGTTTATTGATTGGCCTCAACTATTAGAACATGAAGTTGGGGCTCAAACCAAACTATTTCTTCTACCATTTGATGGTCATTGAAGACTATGAGGCATGCTACACTTATGGATCTTGATGAAGTATTGAAATGAACTTCACAAAATCCTCAAATAATGAACTCAAACCTATGGACCCAAGTTTGAATTCAACTTATCACTCCTACCATTTGATGGTCATTGGAGTCTAAATGAAATTAAAATCTACTTAAACCTTATTGAAATATAGCAAGGATTCCATAAGATTTCTCAATGAAGAGGTTCAAGTCATGGATTAGGACTTGAATCTCGCATTTTCTCCTACCATTTGATGGTCATTGGAGACTAAATGAAGTTAACATTTAATGAAACCTTATTGGAATATAGTAAGGATTCCATAAGATTCCTTAATGAAGAGGTTCAAGTTATGGATTGAAACTTGAATCTCTCTAACTATATATAGATTATGATTCATTATAACCTCCATGTAGATCATGAGATCTTAGAAGTTGAAGAATCAAACTCAAAGAGGTTCAATGAGATATGGAAGATCTCATGAGCCTATTTAATGAAATAGAAGTAAGGAAAATCAAAGATTACTTAGAGAAACTAAGATCACTCCTACCATTTGATGGTCATTGGAGTCTAAATGAAGTTAAAATCTAATGAAACCTTATTGGAATATAGTAGGGATTCCATAAGATTCCTTAATGAAGAGGTTCAAGTTATGGATTGAAACTTGAATCTCTCTAACTATATATAGATTAAAATTATGATTCATTCTAACCTCCATGTAGATCATGAGATCTTAGAAGTTGAAGAATCAAACTCAAAGAGGTTCAATGAGATATGGAAGATCTCATGAGCCTTACAAGAAATGGTAGAAATAAGAAATCAAAATTTGCTTTGAGAAACCAAGAACACAAATTCTTCAAAATTGAATTTATTTTAAACCCAAGGCATCAATTAGACCCAAATCAATGAAGTAATATGAGATTCAATCACAAGTTCTAAGTGGTGTGTGATCAAATGAGGTAAGAAGAGAGGTTTTGAAAATGTGTAAAGTTCCTAGAACTATGAACTTGTGATTGAATGGCCTAATTCTATCAAATGATTGAGAGGTTACCTCTAAAACCTCAAGGGATTCTTCAACTTCTTGTGAAGATCTTCCAAGACTTCAAGATTTTCTTCAAAATTCTTCAAATTCTTCAAGCTTCTTCAAGAAATTCTTCTTTTCTCTATATGATTTTGTATCTCTCTCTCTCTCTCTCTCTCTAAATTCAAGTATATGTGTTGATTCAAGTATATTCCCAGTATCTTAAAAATGGAAGAGAAGGTTTGTTTATATAGACCATCAATCCAGGGATAAATGGGTAAATTCGGGGTGGAAACCCATGTGCAAAGATTTCTTCTAGAACATGTGAGAAAAGCAGTCTGTTACAGCCAGCGGCACTCGACGGGTGCCGGCGGCACTCACTGAATGCCGGGCGGCACTCCCTGAGTGCCGGGCGGCAAACACTGAGTGCCGGCGCGGCACTCAGTGAGTGCCGCCGCATTTTCCGCGTGCCGGGGCTAACTGAATTTTGTCCCTCTTTTTGATTTTTCAAAAATATGTTGGTGTAAACACAATTTTTCTATTCTATATATATATATATATATATTTGTATTAAGATCCCCCATGTGCATGGTATCAACCATGTGCATGGTATATTTTGAATATACTACTCTCTTTTTTTGTATTTTCTCTTTTTCCAAGACTTTTTTATTTATTTTGTCCTCCCATCTCCTTCAAAAGAACTCTTTATTATTTTTATTTTTATCTTCTTAAAAACTGGTCCCCAGACTGGGTTTCTCACGCGTTCTTTATTGTTCGGGTTTCTCCCGAATACCCAAACTCTCTCTCTCTTCCTTCTCCTTTTTATATTTTCTATTTTAATTTTGAAATTTGCCTTGAAGAATCATTTTAAATTTTCTGGAAGATCTTCGAATGTCACCGATCATTGTCATCATCGGTCTTTGAGAGGTAACCAATCCCTGGATTTGACGTTTGGTCAAAATTGGGGTGTCTACACACACACACACACACACACAAAAGAACTCGAAGATCTACAAATAAGTGATTATCCTATCAAAATAAAAATAAAAAGTCTCAAATGTCATAAGAAATCAAGAAAAGAAGAAGGGAAGTAAACATCAAAATAACGGTCAATTTTCTTTTCTATTATAATTTCCTATTTGTTTTCCTTAGACCTCATTTGGTGTGTGAATCTAGAGAAGGAAGGTAAACGAGAAGGAAAACTACCACCCTATAGTTTTCCTTCATGGTTAATTTACTTTAGAAATTAAAAAGTTCAAAATATAATAGAAACTCAAGAAACGAGGAAGGGAGTGACCGCAAATTCAAAATTATTAATTTATTTTGCCATTGTTTCTTGTCCTTATTTTCCTCACTATCTTTAACAACCAAATAAATAGAATTGTTTTCCTCATTATTTTCTTTTCTTTTTCCTTAATATATCCATGAACTAAACAAAGAGAAGTGTTATCTTTATGTTTCCTTTTCTTTTCGCTCACTAATAAACTAGATGATGTATTCTATGACGGACTAGAAACCTGGTGAAGAAGTCTTATTTTCCTCACTATCTTTAACAACCAAATAAACAGAATTGTTTTCCTCATTATTTTCTTTTCTTTTTCTTTACTAGATCCATGAACTGAACAAAGAGAAGTGTTATCTTTATGTTTCCTTTTTCTTTTCCCTCGCTAATAAACTAGATGATGTATTCTATGACATCAAGCGAATCTAATCAATTTTACACCCAGATGCCACTGATTACCACAGAATAAAAAATGTTTTGCAATTTAACATAAAAATAAAAGAAGGTCTCTTATGTTTTACCGTGCATTCTCTTGACAAATCGTTCAAATTCGACGAAGTGGTGTCTTTCCATGAGAAGTGAGCTGACTCTGAGGTAGGTAAAAGCAGAAAAATGCCTCCCATCTGGATCGCTCAAAGGCTTGGCCTTCTCCAATATATGGCTATACCCTTGTCTGTCATGGCAAGGTAGCACATTTTCACTTGAAATTGGTATGCAAGCATCACATGCACCTTTGTAGGCATCATTGTTACCTTCATTTTTTACTTTGAGGGCATTGTCTTTTTGGTATGGACAACATCTCGATTTGCACTCTTTCACGAATGGTGTTATCATGCCACGCACCTATGACATAGCTGCTTGCATGATTGGGTACAACACCAAGAGGGACACGACGAAAATACAAGATCTGTAATAAATCATCTCAGTCCTTTTGGAAATCTCAAATAAAGGGAAGTATACAATTACAATCTATCAATGATGGCAACTCAAAAAACATATTGGGAACAATTAATGTGAGGTACTTACATACCATCAAGAAAAACAAACATCCACCGCTGGACAACCTACTTACTATTTATGCACTTGTATTTTTTAACCTCTGTCGCAAGCAATTCAAGTATAAACTCAGCCCAATTATACTTTTGTGTTGATGATGCAACAGAAATGGCTGGAATAAGTGGAGGACTTGCGACATCCTTTATGGAAGGGCAAAAGAAACAACCAAGTAAGAGCAATAGGAAAGTTGGTTTAAAACTCGAGTCTACCACCCTATAAATAACGACATCTTGTAATGCTTTCAATGATGGTGATTGGATTTGGGAATGAAGGACCTACAACTTTTCCTTAGCAAGCACCTGTGGAACTCGATTTCCTGCACTTGGGACCCCAAGGATAATACACACGTTAGCTTCAATAATGACAATAGGGTCTGACCCAACAACTTGAAGAGTCTTCCAGTCGGGGTCAAAACGCTCCAATAACACGGGCATAAACTCTCGGGGCAATTGTTGGCATCTCAACTCTGTCACAAACCCAAACCCCATTGATTTAATAGTAGCTACCTTCTTCTTGTTTGCTGATATGCCAGTCGAGACACCAACCACCATCTTTGGGGAACATCGCCTACCTAAAGCAATAGGCTAAAAGTGAATAAAACACATTTACAAATAGAATTAGTTAGAAAGTAAAATAGTACTTTAAAAATACTTGGAACTAAGGCAAAGGGCATTACTAGAGGCCTCTTCTTCGATTGCATATTATGTTTAGCTTTGAAGATCTCCCTCTCTAGTTTTGCATCCGTAATATATGGAGCTCTTTCATCATATGTCATATCTTTCCACCATGCCGCTACAAACTGAGATATCTGTATAACAGACATGCATGATTTTTAAGAACATAATAACAGTTAAGGAAAGCAATTATTGATAATGAATTCTTAACCACCTCAATAAAATCGTGCCCAACGTCAAAGTCTGTATGGCCTAGTCCTTTGCATACGTCTGCACTATAATTTATATTGTAAAAACAAGTCCCCCAGTTATAGGCACCATCATATATCATATTGAATAAGAAACATAAATTAGTTTGACTCACTGGAATCTCGAGCAATCGGTCTGGTGCTTCTTTGCAAGATTAACTAACCCAAAAGTACTTCTTACATTTACATCGGCCGGTGAAGGATGTTTTGGAGATGAGGGTTGTTTTGGAGGTAGCGGCTTTGAACTTGTATACGTGTCACTATTTTGTTTACCAATAATCCTCCCTGCTTTAGCCTTTAATCTTGCCATTTAACCAAACCTAAACTGCATATATAAAGTATCAAATATGCACAAATAAACTCAAAGAATTAAAATAAAGGTTTGGAAGTAGTAAATAATTTTTAACTTGGTATGTAAGTTCAATAAACCCAATCTGTAGTTTCGTAATTGAATATTCTACACTGTAGTTATCTATTCTGCTCTTTAATCTATAACCCTTTTTTTTAATTTCCACTTGCACCGTTCGTTTGCAACAGTTGCTCTCAACATTATGCTGACTTGCTCTTTGCATTTGTGATGACTTGCTCCTAACAATTTATAAGTTGCACCAAGATATGGGCCAGTACATGAAAATTACATACAAATCAAGCACTGGAGTAGCATTTTGATTTCTAAAAGTTAATCCAAAGACACAAAAGATCAAACCGAGGTTTCAATTCAAATAAAGATAACTTCTAAAAGAAGATGAAGAAGATGGCACTCAAGAGTGAGAGCGTTGGATCAAATGCGAGTATTACATTTTCTAGTGTCCATTCTTCAAATTCCCCTAATCTTTCCACCACAATCTCTCTCCCCCAACAAAAATAAAACATCAACGATTCTCAGTCAAAAGAGAGGGCATTGGGCCAGAGACCGCCCCAAAAAGAGCACTAGAAATTACTCTTCACTTAACTATCTAAATAATTTTTACACATTAAGTTTATAAATACGCGACAAATACGTTGTGAATATGCCAATTTATCGCGTGTGGCTGACCATTAACATATATATATATATATGTAGCAAGATGTTTACCAATATATTCATTTATTTTTAATTTTATTATTTGATCTTGTTGATCTAATCAATTAGATGTAACTTTATAAAGTGCAAGAATGCTTCGAGAAAAGTAAGTTTGGTGAGTTGTTCCGCATGTTTGCCAAGTTGTTCTACTACTGGAAAATTCGTTCCTCTATTTCTTTTAAAAAAAGTTAAAGGACAATGTGGTTCAACTTGCACCTAGCGTTAGATAGTTGCTCCTTAAGTTTGCAAAGTTGCTCCATCAGTTTGGTGAGTTGCTCCCCACATTTGCCAAGTTGCTTTAATATTACGAAATTCGTTCTTCAATTTTCTTCCATTTCCTTTATTCTCCACTTAACTATCTAAATATTCTTTATTACATTCAATTCAATTCAAAAGATTATTTTGGTCCATCCACACAAACCATGACCCAGAAGACCACAAAAATCAATCACAATTTGAAGCACATCTTCAAATGACCACCATACCTATGGCTAGGCATGGGCAGGTTCGGGCCAGGCTGGAACGGGTCGGGCTTAGACAAGGGTTGTGCATTACCAGTGTCGGTCCATGCCGAGTTATGGTCGAGTCGGGCCGGATTTGATACTTTAACCCATTTTATAATATACATATATATATATATATACATATATATACATGCCCAGAAAGAAAAAGAAAAAGGCAAAAAAAACCGTATATACATATCCTTATGTATATGCCCATCAAGTAAAAAAAAACATCTACTTGTGTGATGAATCTTCCCTTGTAAATCAAGACCCAGCAAATAAAAAAAAACATATACTATTTGTGTAATGAATCTTCCCTTGTAAATCAAGACCAACTAAAACCCCTCAATCAATGATGATATCAAATCCCTAGATCAAAGAATATACATATATATATAGAGAGAGAAAGATTGCAAAAGAAGAGAAACAACAAATATATTTATATATATATATAGAGAGAGAGTACAGTTGAAGAGAGAGAATGGGAGCTGCTACAAGTCTACAACGTTCTAGAGAGAAGGAGGAGAGAGAGAGAGAGGGGCTTGCATTTTGGGAGAGGCATATATGATAGAGAGAGTTGTTTAAGATTTCATTTAGTTATGTAGTGGGATGGTTGGTTGCGGGCCAGAAATGGGTTTACTTTGGGCCAACTTATGAAATCTGTTTATAAGACATGAGCCCGCTAAAGGCCCGGTCATTAAAATTGCAATTGCCCAATTCCAATTTAGTGGGTTAGTTGGTGTTACGGGATTGGCTTTTAAGGCCTACCTATGGCTTCTGTAATTCTTAGTCATCATTCTCAAGTAGGAAACCTACCCTATGTACTTCATCTACCATTCTACCTCCATAACTTCCTACACCCAAACTCCAAATTTTCATTTTTGCAGATGAATTTGTTAAGTGGGTCTCGGTCCCTCTTCAAACTGGATAACGTACTACAGATCAACATATATGTGTGTATACAGAGAAGGGAGATGGAAGAACTACTAACCTATCTAGTCATGGTAACCTCTAATAGTGACTAAAGAAGGTGACGATGGAAGGTGAGGCGAGCCGCGGTTTCACAGAGAAGGCAATGGCGATGAGGAGTCGCAGCTTCACGGCGACGAGGAGACGTCGTAGATCGTCTAGGGCATGAAATAGAGAAGTTATTCAGTGAGCTCGTCACGCCACGTCAGCATGCTGACGTGGTGTGACCATTTAATGTAACAACCCACCTCCCCGTCTAGCAACAATATTGTCCGCTTTGGGTCTAAACACAAAGAACTTCCCAGGGGGTCACCCATCCATGGTACTGCTCTGGCAGCAGCACGCTTAACTGTGGAGTTCTTTCGTGTTTAGCTCCCTCACGGTTTTAAAAGGCCTTGTTGCATATAGAGGGGCGATTAATCTTTATAAACTAGTCCAAGAACTTCACCCCAGGCGATGTGGGACAAGCCCCCACACTCAACCTCACCTCATCCATCTTGGCCATCCTGCCTCAGGAGTATTGGCTCTTGGTCGTCACATTTAATCTTAACCACCCACTTGCCCTTTATTTTTAAGGAGATCATGACAAGTGGTTACTGGAATTCACTTGTCATGATCTCCTTAAAAATAAAGGGCAAGTGGGTGGTTAAGATTAAATGGTCACACCACGTCAGCATGCTGACGTGGCGTGACGGGCTCACTGGATAATTTCTCCATGAAACATATCAATATGAGATGTGGTCCCTATTTGGGTTTTTATTTAAAAGAGGAAAGGGTTGAGGACATTTTGGACTTTTCAAACATTTCATTAATGGCATTTCAGTCTATTAATTGGCAATATTTAGATTTAGGTTAAAAGTTGATGTGGTTTTAATTTGTGGACTTGCCACTGTTTCCCTTCAATTTTAGTAAAGTAGATGACTGACTTTTAATTTATTAATATATTGTTGACTAAGTTTTAATTATCCCAAAAATAAATATTACTTTCATTTTTCCAGGCACGGGTATTACAATTTGTATTCGGACTATGCGTGAATGGCAAATATGTCAAGATTTTTTTTCTTAATTTTTATTTATTTCGAATAAAGTAAATATCAAGGAGATATTACTGTCAAATGTTCTTATTAAGATGAACGATACAATATTAATTTTCATAAGTAATTCATATCTTTAAGTAAACTATGAATGTTCATTTTTATAAGACGTTTATTTTCTATGCCAAAAAAGAACAAAGAAGACTTTTATTTTCATAAACTATCAAAATATCTACTATATATATATATTCAATAAATAAATATAAATAAAGTGTTCAATAATATAATGTTATAAGACCTATCATAAATATTATCTACCCAAAACAACAATATCGAATCCTCATAGATAATCAAGTCGAGCCATATTTGACGATATAATATTAAGTAATTTAAGTTCCAAGTTATTGTATAGTTGTTGCAATAATGTTTGTAATTTTTGTACTTGCACATTTTTTTTAAATGATATGTGATTTCTTAATAAATGCATGCAGCTTCTTCTAACTTTATTGTCTTAATGTTTTGACTATGTTGTTTCCAAGCTCAGTGATTAAATCACAAAAAAATAATATATATATATATATATATGCGATTGGTAGAAGTCGTCCAAGATAGATTTAAGCCAATCGCAATTGCAGAGTTTCTTTTATTAAATATTTTCGAGTTCATAATTATTGATGAACTCCAAAAGTTGTTGCCAAACATGGTCTTTGTAGGTTTATGCCTAATTTTTCAACTGATTTACCAACGGTTCCACTTTAGTCCAAAGTACAGGGGTATTAGTGATATGATTTGAAGTACTAGGGGCAAAGTGAAAAAATGTATAAGTACATGGGATGTATATACATTTAACCTTATAATTTATTAATAGTTTTTATTAGAAACACAATGGGTAATAGCTAACCAAACACAGTTCCCAATTTTATATGGAACCAAGTAGGAATTGTAACATAGGGTCCATTGTGCTTTGTAAAAAGTTTTGTGTATACATGAGAATTAGGGGGAATTTTCAAAAGAAGGCAACCTATGAAAGGGAAGAAAAATATTATTTTATTAGAATAAAGTTAATGAATCATTAGTGATCAATATTTGTGAAGAAAGAGCAAGTTATCAAATACGAAATAGAAGGAGGAGAGTCGTGTGGGTCTATTAGGAACAAATTAAGGACTCCACCATAGTTGTGATAATCATCAATGTTAATCATATGTTGAGCTGTTATAATATATGTTTTGTCTCCTTGTTAGTGTCTAATTACGTACTTTATGCATATGTAATTTGGACACAGTGTGTAATAATTATTTCATAGAAATAGTGAAGTGATATTTTAAAATTTTAGAGGTGAATAATTGATATTGAAAATTTTGGATACTATTCATAAGTAGTTCTAAATTTCTCTTTAGTGATATAAATATGAAACAAACAAAAATGTCACTTATTTTTATTCCACAATTAAATCGAAACATTTAAACTAGTTGAGTCCTAAGACACAAACTACAAGAGTAACCTTTAATTGAATTTAGTAAAGTTAATTATTTTATTTTTATTTTTATTTTTTTGAATGGATTCACTATCTCATACCACAAGCAGGTAGTCCGAAACATTTCATTTCATAAAAGCATATTCCAAACGAAACCAGTACAAGCAACAAAAGAAAGAACAAAAGATGATTGTGCCACAATAAACTTCTGAGCCGCACTGTAAATCTCCCAAATCATCGATTTACTGACTGTGGCATAACTCGAGACTGAGTCGGCTGAGGGAGAAAACTACCAACAAGATCCGCATCATAGGTCCGATCACCCCATAAAACATCGTGACTGCTAAAAGAACCCACCAAAGCGTCACATCAAACGAAAAAATGTCAAATCTCTAACAAGAGAGTCCAAATCTAACCCTAGAGCAAAGGGGTGAAGAGAACCAGAGCGGGAACTAACCAAAGAAACGAAAGGAGAAAAAAAATCTCATAAAAAGAGACAAACACCCCCATAAGGAGGGACAAACACCCACAAGGAGGGACAAATGAAACAAAAATAAAATAAAAGGAAAAGGCCAAGGGCCCTCCCATGGTGGGAGAGCCCTTGGAATGGCGGAGAACGGTTGGAGAGAGGTGGGTTAGAGGGAAAGAAGAGATCACATATGGTTCTTAGTCGTAATGGTAGTCTACTTAAAGTTGATTATTGATCATGACTAATTTCAGTGATTTTTTTGTGGAACACTCAAAAGTAAAGGTGTATATTTGGTCCAAATAATTAAGGAACAAAGTAGATATAAATGAAGTAATAAGACTCAATTAAGTGAGACTTAACACAACCATCTCACTCAGATGAGATGGCCAGGACCCCTTCTCCCAAGTGGGTGGTAGTGGGTTCGAATATTTGGGGTTGCATTAGGGAGTATTTTCTTTAATGAGGACTTTAGCTCCCCCTGTGCTTTCGCGTCCCGTCGTGTGTGTGTGTTACTAACTGCTAACCCCTAGTCACAGGGGCCTGTGACACCAGTAAAAAAAAAAGTGAGACTTAACACTTAAAAAACCTTTGCTGCTTTGATAGATGGTATAAATATAGATAGATGAATATAGGTTAACATGCTAACTTAAGTTATGATTGGAGTTCACACTAAATATACATATATGATTTCACTGCTGTTCCAATCTTCCTCTGAGCTATGACTGGGTATTGAGAACTACTTCCCCTGCAACGGAAACGAAACAAATGTATTATATTAATTTTGATTCATTTGACAAAATTATTTCAACTTGCACCTAACGTTAGATAGTTGCTCCTTAAGTTTGCAAAGATGCTCCGTCAGTTTGGTGAGTTGCTCCCCACATTTGCCAAGTTGCTCGAATACTACGAAATTCGTTCTTCAATTTCCTTCCATTTCCTTTACTCTCCACTTAACTATCTAAATATTCTTCATTACATTCAATTCAATTCAAAAAGTTATTTTGGTCCATCCACACAAACCATGACCCAAAAGACCACAAAAATCAATCACAATTTGAAGCACATCTTCAAATGACCTCCGTACCTATGGCTAGGCCTGGCAAATGGGCGGGCCTGGGCGGGTTCGGGCCGGGCCGAGAACTGGTCAGGCTTAGACGAGGACTGTGCATTACCAGTGTCGGTCCGGGCCGAGTTATGGTCGAGCCAGGCCGGGTCCGACACTTTAACCTGTTTTATAATATACATATCTATACTATATATAAGTGCATCGATCCCCTTAAGTGTTTTAAACTTTTATCAATCGGTGAACTTTTACTTAAGTGATTTTTCTTAAAGTTTTAATAAGAAATTAACCAAACGTTTGCAAGCAATTATTTTCGGTCCTCCTTGTTAGTTTTCATTATTTTAGTTTCAAATTTTTTTTTTTTACTATCTTTTTTGTAGTTGTACAAGTTTTTTTCAAATTAGAAGACTAATAATATAACAACCCCTCAACTATGACTCTTTGTCAAACTCTCCTAAATTAAAAAAAAAATGCAACAAATTAACCCCTTCAATTTGAAAGTATATGCTTTTGTAACATGTGACCAGTTCATGATATAAACGCCAACAATGTGACATTTTTGCCACTCTATTGAGTCGTTGAAAATTGGTTGATTACACTTTTCAACCTGAGACATTGGGATGATTTCAAATGGCTCATTTGGTATTTGAAAATGTATTATCACCAATTACAATTTAATTAACATCTTCATTTTTCAAATTATTTATAAGAAGCGTTCTAACACAATTTTTGCTTTATTAAAAAAGCAAATCTTACTTGCTTCTGCTTTTAAGTTGTAGGAGGTGCTTCGCATATAGGGACATGGGTTGGGGGTTCCCTCAACATGGGTTGGGGTTTGATGAACCTGATACTCCTTCACCTTAATGACAAAGAACTCTTGCTTTGTCATGTTTCAATCATCATCTTTTGTCTTCTTTCTCTTTCTATATCCAAAGTACACACAAAATTATGCATGTGCTCTGAAAAGGAAAAAAAAAAAATAATAAAAAAAAATACTTCTGGTACTCATTCTCCCTATAAGTAGCAAAGTATGAATTTAAATTTTCTTTTGGATGTTAGCATGACTTTTTTTTAGAGTGAACTCTTATAGACTAGGACTCGTAAACGGAAACTAACAATCCTAATATTTTTTTCACTCAATTTTTCAAAATTTATTTCTTACCTTCTGTGTTTTGATTTTATACATTTGTGCCCCCTCCTTAATTTTTTATCGTAGCATTTCTTAACTCATAAATATCACTGTGGTCCTTCAAATTTATTCAAATAGCGTTTCTTATATACTCAAATTGCTCACACATTTTAACTCTCTATAGAAATCTCATTTGAAGTGTTTCAATTTGTTCCAATAGCAACTATTTTGTCGCAAACAGTGGTCTTTAGCAAAGAAGATGGTAAAAACTTGCAACGAAATATTCGTTATTGGCCAATTAAATTGAAACACTTATCAAACTTGGGAGACTAAACTAAGACAATTGAAAGTATAGGGACTAAAATTAAATTAACCTCAAACTAAAATGTAAGTGTTTTACACTTTTAACAACACTAGCTCAATCCACTTAAGTGTTTGGGATTTAGATTTTATTTCCTTTTTGTTTGAAGTTTGTCAAGTTCATGCTTCCAATTGTTTTTGGATTAGAAGACTAATGATATAAAACTACTTCTAAAATTCATCCAATTCTTTCCAACTAGAGGGAGACATAGATTTTTGCACTTTCCATGTTATTCATAGACTTTCTACTTAATTTAAAGGGTTAATTACATTTGAACCCCTGTGGTTAGGCCTATTTTCCCTTCCCCCCCCCCCCCAAAAGTGGACACTTAACCCTCTTGTAGTTTTGGTCTAAAGTAAAACTACTAAGATTTCACTCAAAATAGCCCTCACATGGGGATTAAGTATTCAAAGTAGCCCTACAAAGGAAAGTTTAAGTGTCAAAATTAATCCCACAGAGACAGTTAACCCCAAAATTAGACTCCCAAAGGTGGCTTAAGTGTTAAAAATTAGACTCACATAGGTGCGTTAAATGGCCACATAGAGTACATTATGAAAAACAATTGAATGGAACAAGAAAATAAATATGGGAAAACTGCAATTTACCCTCCTGTACTTTGACCATTGTTCTAGTCACCCCCTTATACTTTGAAAAGTATTAAAGAACCCCCATGTACTTTAAACTAAAGTAAAAGAGTTAGATTTTCCATTAAAATGGACGGAAAGTGGTTAAAGTAGTAGGAAAAAAATCATTTTACCCCCTGTACTTTGACCTTTGTTTAAGTCACCCCCCTTGTATATGAGGGCATTTTTGTCATTCCATTGCCACTTTAACAGGTTCTGTTATTTTCACTTTAGTTTAAAGTATAAGGGGGGTTCTTTGATACTTTTCAACGTACAAGGGGGTGACTTGAACAAGGGTCAAAGTACAGGGGGGTAAAATATTGTAGTTTCCCCAATAAATATTTGTGAAAAACAAATTCATAATAAACGATTAAACAATAGAGATATGTGATGTGTTTGATAACCCACTTAAGTGTTGAAAACGAAAGGTTTTTGTTCTCATTTTCTTTAATTGCATTTGATAATGTATCACTTTGATTAAAAAAAACCCTAATTTAAATAGTCATGTATGCTCTTCTAATATTGTGCTCCGATTAAACTAACTTGATTGGTCATTACATAGCTAACATTCAAGCTATTGTTAGAAGTAATCAGTATTCCTTACTCTTTTATTTATTCATTCAAACTATTTGTGAATTTCATTTGCATTACCTTTCTGTAATTTTATATGTCATTTCATAGCTCGAACAATTTATAACACGATTCTTGTAATAATATAACTAATTGATAGAGTACTCAATTGAATACTTTAGAGTTATACAGTTTTGGTTGTTGGAATATCCACTATGACTTTGAATTTACATATACAACTTTGCATTTGGGATAATAAAAGAATACAAGATCAAACAGTTTTCGTAAATATATACAAATAAAATTATTTATAATGTAAGCACATAGCACATCACAATCAGGCTACTCTAATATGTGTTAATTATTTAAAATTGTATCTTCCATATGTTAGTGTTTTAGATATCTTTTCCACAATGTGATTTCTTGATTTAATAGTCCTATTCAAAATATCAACATGAACAATACATGTGAAGTGCGAATTGCTATATAAGACAAAGTCTTGAACACCTAGATGCAAAAAACAAGTAATCATTAATATTAGTTTATAATGTTGTAATGAATTACAAAGATAATATGGTATTTTTAATTTTTAATATTAAACTGCTGGGTAATTCAATTTAGTTGACAACAAATGTTATCTACAAATTTGATAATTAATTACAAAATAAAAGATTTATAACAAACTAAAGATTCTAAAAGTTAATACATAGTACTGTTTAACCTTATTAGTTAGAATCAACTTCATTATAACTACCATTGTTTTATTTAGAAAATAATGCCTCGTGTGCTTATAGTATCTATAACTATCTATAATCTATCTCTATTTATAATCTGTATAAGTGTACTAACCCCTTAGGTATTTTACACTTTTTCAACACGACTCATTCTCTTTAATAGCAAATTATTTTTTTTGGTTGGCTAAGGTTACTTTTGGTGTGTGTGTGTGTTTTTATTTTTTTTTGGGGGGGGGGGGGGAGTTGTTTCTTGGTTGGACTTTATTTATTTATTTTAAGGCTTACTCGCGTTCTCTTTGTCATTTAACTATTGTGGGTTCCATGGATTTCCAATTAATTGGGGAAAAAATTGGACTCCATAAAGTAAAATTGTTATCTTAGATTATCCTCGAGTTTTCAAATGTTTACTTTACTAACACTTTTTTATAGTTACAACACACTGTAATTTTTATTTGTTTTTACTTGATCAAGTTTGGTGGACTCCATGGTTTAGCATCTAAGCAGTACAAAAAAGGACTCCTTGAAGGAGATAGGTTATTTAAGATTATCATCTATTTCAACGGTTTATTGTATAGTACTATTCCTTTTTGGCTTGGCACACGTTCCTAATGTTTATTTTTATTATAGCTTAAAAAAAAACCTTTAGTTTGTTGCATGGATTAGTTACTAATTGGAAAAAGACTTAACTATATTTTACACCCTTGTAGTTTGTTCCTTGTGTCAATTTGGTCCCTGTAGTCCCCTTTAGTTTTATAAGCGTGTCCTTTTAGTCCATCGAACACTTTTTGCAACAAATTGTTACTTTTAGTGACAAAATTATTTGTCGCTAAAGTGCTAATTGAACTTATTTGCCACACTTTTGAAACTACAGGGACTAAAGTGACACTTTTGAAACTACAGGGACCAAACTGACACAAGGGACAAACTACGAAGGGGTAAAATGTATTTAAGCCACTTGAAAAAAAATACATTGGATTTTTAGATAATCATTGGGTAATACTTGGGACACACTGCATTCACACAACTTTTGAGACACAACCCAAGAGATGTGTGTCTCTCTCTCTTGTGTCACTGTGGGGTCCAATGACATCACAGGAGAGAGATAGACACATCTTTTGAGCTGTGTCCCAAAAATTGTATGAATGGGTATGTCACAATCTTTACCCCTAAGGTAGATTGATTACTTAATAGATTCGACACAAGTATTTAGTCTTTTGATCCTTCAATTTGTTGGTATCTACCATTTTGTGCACCAACAACGTGCAAAGCACGTTCTATATGACTAGTATATATATATACATGCCCAGAAAAAAAAAATAAAATAAAAAAAATAAAATAAAAAAAAAACGTATATACATATCCTTATATATATATATATATATATGCCCAGCAAATTAAAAAAAAAACATATACTTGTGTGATGTATCTTCCCTTATAAATCAAGACCCAGCAAATATATATATATATATATATTTGTGTAATGAATCTTCCCTTGTAAATCAAGACCAACTGAAACCCCTCAATCAATGATGTTATCAAACCCTAGATCAAAGAATATACATATATATATATATATATAGAGAGAGAGAGATCATAAAAGAAGAGAAACAAATATATATATATATATAGAGAGAGAGAGAGGGAGAGAGAGAGAGAGTACAGTCGAAGAGAGAGAATGGGAGCTACTACAAGTCTACAACATTCTAGGAGGAGAGAGAGAGGGGCCTGCATTTTGGGAGAGGCGTATATAATAGAGGGGGTTGTTTAGGGTTTCATTTAGTTATGTAGTGGGTGGGTTGGTTGCGGGCCAGAAACGGATTTACTTTGTGCCAACTTATGAAATCTGGCCCGGTCAGTAAAATTGCAGTTGCCCAATTCCAATTTATATCAGGCCTTAGCGGATTGGTTGGTGTTACGGGCCTGACTTGCCAGGCCTACCTATGGCTTATGTAATTCTTAGTCATCATTCTCAAGTAGGAAACCCACCCTATGTACTTCATCTACCATTCTACCTCCATAATTTCCAACACACAAACTCCAAATTTTCATTTTTGAAGATGGATTTGTTAAGTGGGTCTCAGTCCCTCTTCAGACTGGATAGAGTACTACAGATCAACATATGTGTGTATACAGATAAGGGAGTTGGAAGATCTACTAGCCTATCTGGTCATGGTAGCCTCTAATAGTGACTGTAGAAGGTGAGGCAAGCCGCTGTTTCACAGAGACGACAATGGCGATGAGGAGTCGCAACTTCATGGTGACGAGGAGGCGTCGTAGATCGTCTAGGGCATGAAATGTATCAGTATGAGATGTGGTCCCTATTTGCGATTTTATGTAAAAGAGTAAAGGGTTGAGGGCATTTTGGACTTTTTAAATATTTCATTAATGACATTTCAGTCTACTAATTGGTAATATTTAGATTTAGGTTAAAAGTTGATGTGGTTTTAATTTGTGGACTTGCCACTGATTTCCCTTCAATTTTAATAAAGTAGATGACTGACATTTAATTTATTAACATATTGTTGATTGAATTTTAACTATCCCAAAAATAAATATTACTTTCATTTTTCCGGGTTACAATTTGTATTCGGACTATGCGTGAATGGCAAATATGTCAAGATTCTTTTTCTTAATTTTTATTTATTTCGAATAAAGCTGTAAATATCAAGGAGATATTACTGTCAAATTAAGTTCTTATTAAGATGAATGATACAAAATTAATTTCTATAGTAATTCATATCTTTAAGTAAATTATGAATGTATCACGACCCATCCCGCTACGCGCGAAAATAGGACACGTGGCATGCCATCAAGGCTCATCCAATTCCTTTAAAGTACATAGCAGCGGAAAACATAAGTAAAATCCTTTAAAATCAAAGGTAGAAAAAGTTTTTCTCAATTGAAATTGTTCCCAAGGAAACCATTTTGAAAGCAGAGGCCTAGTCGACTGATCAATAATCCAGTCGACTGAAGACCTGAAATAGAAAGTAAGAAAAGTTTCCCAGCCCTGTCTAGTCGACTATGTCAGGGACTCAGCCGATTGGGGACTCAAATTATCAGTCGACTGGGCCTTGTCCAGTCGACTGAACACTATGCATGCAGAATGTCCTCTTTTCGTGCAAAAACCAGTCGATTGAAGCCTTGAATAACTGAAGGGATTTTCCTGAAACACAGGGGTCCAATCGACTGAATCAGGGATCAGTTGACTGATTCCTGACAGAAAAACCCAAACTGCAGCAATCTCAAACCAAAATTCCTCCAACCAATAACCAACATAAACACCACTATGGTTCACGATTCCAAACATAAGACAAGAGTTTAAACATATTACAATACTACAATCTTTTCCAAGGTTCCAAACTAAACATGTTACGAATTCAAAATTATTAATACAAGTTCGGAGTAAACAAAATATAAACAAGGTGATGTTTTCCCCTGCGTTCCTCGACCTCACTCTTCACGCTTCTTCTTGCCCTTTTTTCTTTTCACCTGCAATGGAGGAAATCTCCACTGCTCAGCTATATTCTGAGTGTACAATTCTAAACAAATGCATATGAGGCAATTCATGTTTTAAACATCTAAATCACATAATTTAGTCTCCGGGGAGGAGATACGCATTCACCCAGTATATCGGCAAGTCTTAAATCTTAAACCGCGATGCCAATGGTTAGCCAAGGATCACTCAACCATTGCATCCATCTGCTCTGGTTGGCCACTTCCCACACCAAGCAAGTAGTCGTCACTACTATAAACTCTCAACATCGAGAGGCGTGCACCAACGTGAATTATACCAAACTCCCCTTTAACCCACATAGACATTTAGCATACTCACATAATCATGTCACCATGCTTTCCTATACGTGCTCGCTAAAATTAACGAGCCTAATTTAACACATAAGTTTGCCCGGATCACAATTCATACAAAATATCTAAAAACATCCAAAATTCCCTATATTACATAAGTTCGGAATTCATACCTTGAGCTATAGCTCTCAAACTTCAGGAGAAGTACTTGGAGACCAAATATACGACGGATCTCCGATCTCAAGCGATTCCTACAAGTATAGACATGTTTTTCCCAATTTCTTAAAATTAACTTGTCGAAAAGACTTTGCCAAACGAGGTCTAAGAGGTATCAAAATGAAGCTCTTACCTCAAGGAGTCCAAATATAAAATCTGTCTGAAAACTAACAGACGAACATTGCCGTTTGTCGTCGGAAAGGTCGTAGGATCAAATCACTTTTCTCTCTCCTCTCTCTAGATATTTTAGAAGTTTGGATAGAATGAAAATCTCATCCACTACTATTTATAAGCACAACTCTCGGGAATTACACTTAACTCCCCACGAGTTCTAAAAACATCTAATTAAGTCATGAAACGTCGCACACGTCCAATTTATAACTTCACGAGTGAAAACTAAAATTTATAAAAGTTTTCGACTAAATTCTGTTTGGGTCCAAAAATCACGTTCTGACTAATTTCGTGGAATCTCTAGATAACCTACTTTTTATGCAATGTTTCACTCATGTTCTCACCACAGTGTTCACAATGATCTAAAATATGATCAAACTACCAGAAATTTACTCTACACAGGTAAATTTACTATTCATGAAAATACCAGATATCTCAAATAATATTTAATCACATAAATGTCATTTAAATCGTGTTGATGCTATATAATATCTTATTATCGTGTCTTCGAGTGACACCTCACCGTTGACCTCCAGTCAACCTTATTCTCAATTATCAAATAACATTGATAATTCACAAAAATTCAAATATACATTTTTAAAACAATGATTTTCTAGGACGGGCGTGACAAAATGTTTATTTTTATAAGACGTTTATTTTCTATGCCAAAAAGAAAAAAGAAGACTTTTATTTTCATAAACTATCAAAATATCTACTACATATTTATATTTATATATATATATATATATATTCAATAAATTAATGTAAAATAAAGTGTTCAATAATATAATGTTATCAGAACTATCATAAATATTATCTAACCAAAACAACAATATCGAATCCTCATAGATAATCAAGTCGAGTCATATTTGACGATATAATATTAAGTAAATTAAGTTCCAAGTTATTATATAGTTGTTGCAATAATGTTTGCAATTTTTGTAGTTGCACTTTTTTTTTTTTTGAATGATATGTGATTTCTTAATAAATGCATGCAGCTTTTTCTAACTTTATTGTCTTAATGTTTTGACTATGTTGTTTCCAAGTTCAGTGATTAAATCACAAATATATATATATATATATATGTGTGTGTGTGTGTGTGTGATCGGTAGATGTTGTCCAAGGTAGATTTTAGCCAATCGCAACTGCAGAGTTTCTTTTATTAAATATTTTCTAGTTCATAATTATTGATGAATTCCAAAAGTTGTTGCCAAACATGGCCTTCGTAGGTTTATGCCTGTTAATTTTTTAACTAATTTACCAATGGTTCCACTTTAGTCCAAAGTACAGGGGTATTAGTGATATGATTTGAAGTACAAGGGGCAAAGTGAAAAAATGTATAAGTACATGGGATGTATATACAATTTACCTTATAATTTATTAATAGTTTTTTATTAGAAACACAATGGGTAATAGTTAACCAAACACAGTTCCCAATTTAATATGGAACCAAGTAGGAACTGTGACATTTAGCCCAAAAAAAACAGAGGAACTGTAACATAGGGTCCATTGTGCTTTGTGAAAAGTTTTGTGTATACATGAGAATTAAGGAAATTTTCAAAAGAAGGCAACCTATAAAAAGGAAGAAAATTATTATTTTATAAGAATAAAGTTAATGAATCAGTAGTGATCAATCTTTGTGAAGAAAGAGCAAGTTATCAAATACGAAATAAAAGGAGGAGAGTCGTGTGGGTCTATTAGAAACAAATTAAGGACTCCGCCATAGTTGTGATAATCATCAATGTTCTATCATATGTTGAGTGCTATAATATTTGTTTTGTCTTCTTGTTAGTGTCTAATTACGTACTTTATGCATATATGCATATGTAATTTGGACACAGTGTGTAATAATTATTTCATAGAAATAGTGAAATGATATTTTAAAATTTTAGAGGTGAATAATTGATATTGAAAATTTTGAATACTATTCATAAGTAGTTCTAAATTTCTCTTTAGCGATATAAATATGAAACAAACAAAAATGTCACTTATTTTTATTCCAAAATTAAATCGAAACATTTAAATTAGTTGAGTCCTAAGACACGAACTACAAGAGTAACCTTTAATTGAATTTAGTAAAGTTGATTATTTTACTTTTATTTTTATTTTTTTTGAATGGATTCACTATCTCATACCACAAGCAGGTAGTCCGAAACATTTCATTTCATAAAAGCATATTCCAAACGGAACCAGTACAAGCAACAAAAAAAAGAACAAAAGATGATTGTGCCACAACAAACTTCTGAATCGCACTGCAAATCTCCCAAATCATCGATTTAATTGACTGTGACATAGCTCGAGACTGAGCCGGCTGAGGGAGAAAACTACCAACAAGATCCGCATCATAGGTCCGATCACCCCATAAAACATCGTGACTGCGAAAAGAACCCACCAAAGCGTCACATCGAACGAAAAAACGTCAAATCTCTAACAAGAGAGTCCAAAAAATCTAACCCCCAGTGCAAAGAGGTGAAGAGAACTAGAGCGGGAACTAACCAAAGAAACGAAAGGAAAAAAAAAACTCATAAAAAGAGACAAACACCCCCACAAGGAGGGACAAATGAAACAAAAAATAAAAGGAAAAGGCCAAGGGGCCCTCCCATGGTGGGAGAGCCCTTGGAATGGCGGAGAACGGTTGGAGAGAGATGGGTTAGAGGGAGGGGAGAGATTACACATATGGTTCTCAGTCGTAAAAGTTGATTATTGATCATGACTAATTTCAATGATTTTTTTTGTGGAACGCTCAAAAGTAAAGGTATATAGTTGGTCCAAAAAGGAACAAAGTAGAAATAAATGAAGTAATAAGACTCAATTAAGTGAGACTTAACACTTAAAAAACCTTTGCTGCTTTGATAGATATTATAAATATAGATAGATGAATATAGGTTAACATGCTAACTTAAGTTATGATTGGAGTTCACACTAAATATACATATATGATTTCACTGCTGTTCCAATCTTCCTCTGAACTATGACTGGATATTGAGAACTGCTTCCCCTGCAACGGAAACGAAACAAAGTATTATATCAGTTTTGATTCATTTGAACATGTGGTAAGCGGTAACAACGCCGCGAGAAACGCCATATGGGAATTAAAACGTCATTACAGAAAATGTACAAACCAAACAAGTCATAAAATGATATCCTTAGGTTTCGGTATATGTAAAGAGTTCATGCTTATGGAAGGGAAGAAAAAATTCATAGCAGTCAAAGACCAATTACTGACCAAATGTTTGCTTTCAAGAATCAATTGTATACCCCATACATATCTAGCCTCAACAACATTTTTCCGAAAAGCCCAAACAAATTCTCTGACGCGAAGGGATTTGAAATCAAAAAATGGACAACCTAAGGGATTCTGCGAAGCAATCACAAAAAAGTTTGCTTTAGACCAGAAGAGATTTTGGTCAACCGCAAATTTTTGCGATTGACTTATTTTTTTGTAATTCAGTCATAAAATAGTTTCATTTTAGCTTTTAGAATTTATTATCACTTATGAACTCCATAAGTTGTAGTCAAACACCCTACTAATCAATGTCAGGAGGACCCACATTTTCTTCAACAGGTCGAGGAAATTTTACTCGTGCATCTCTTTAAACGATGATATAACGATCTCATTGCTTCATATAAAAATCTAAACAATGAAATACTGCAGGAACACAACTTTATAGAACCTACTGACTAAGTGTAACTGAAAAGAGATCTTGATCCCACCAACCCACAAAAAGGGATGCTTGGCTTGCAAAGCTCAAATGAGGAACACGGACAAATTCTCAGATGATGAGCTTCCACATCTTTTGGTGGACACTTGAGAGATAGATAACCATTGGTTTCAAAGAACTTTTAATGGAGAAATAAATTTAAATAACTATGGTCACATGCTAGTACCTTAAAAAGTTCACACGGAAAATGCGTATACGGAAAGAAACACACACACACACACACACACACACAGAGCAACTGAAAGATCTACAAATAAGTGATTATCCTATCAAAATAATAATGAAAATAAAAAGTCTCAAATGTCGTAGAAAATCAAGAAAAGAAGAAGGGAAATAAACATCAAAATAACAGTCAATTTTCTTTTCTATTATAATTTCCTAGCTGTTTTCCTTAGACTTTATTTGGTTTGTGAATCTAGAGAAGGAAGGTAAACGAGAAGGAAAACTATCACCCTATTCCTTCATGGTTAATTTACTTTAGAATTAAAAAGTTCAAAATATAATAGGAACTCAAGAAAAGAGGAAGGGAGTGACTCGCAAATTCAAAATTATAAATTTATTTTGCCATTGTTTCTTGTCCTTATTTTCCTCACTGTCTTTAACAACCAAATAAACAAAATTGTTTTCCTCATTATTTTGTTTTCTTTTTCTTTACTAGATCCATGAACTGAACAACTAGAAGTGTTATCTTTATGTTTCCTTTTCTTTTCCCTCACTAATAAACTAGATGATGTATTCTATGACGGACTAAAAACCCGGTGAAGAAGTCTAATCCGACTACTCAACAAGCGAATCTAATCAATTTCACACCCAGATGCCACTGATTACCACTGAATAAAAAATGTTTTGCAATTTAACATAAAAATAAAAGAAGATCTCTTATGTTTTACCATGCATTCTCTTGACAAATCGTTCAAATTCGACGAAGTGGTGTCTTTCCATGAGAAGTGAGCTGACTCTGAGGTAGGTAAAAGCAGAAAAATGCCTCCCATCTGGATCGCTCAAAGGCTTGGCCTTCTCCAATATATGGCTATACCCTTGTCTGTCATGACAGGGTAGCACATTTTCACTTGAAATTGGTATGCAAGCATCCCATGCACCATTGAGAACCTGAAAGTGAAAATATCACCAAGATCTTCACCAAAGAAATCTGCAACATTTTCTACAACAATCGTCCACACTAACTAATTATGATAAGAGCTTGTTTGGGTTATATTTAAAATAATCACTTTTTGGGATAGGAAGTTTTAAGCTACAAATTGGAGCTTTAAAAAAATAAAAAATAAAAAACAAAAAAAAAAAAAAAAAACAAAACAAAACAAAAAACTGTTTTTAAGCTCTAAAAATGTATTAGATCTTTTTTATAAAAAAAATCTGAAAAATCTAATCCAAATGTTCATGACTTTTTAAGCAATCACTTATAAGTGATTGCTGACCCTGAAAAACCCAAATGGACTCGAAAGCCAGTTTCTTATAAAGAGGACATGTTCTTAAGAAATGGAGAACTTATGAAATATCAAACCTAATTAGAAGTATTCTTTAACGCTTAAATGCTTACTTGCCAAGCTAACCCGTCAGAATCAGTCAGTGCCTCCGGGAAGTCTACATGCTGGTCTAGCATGACCGATTCAGTAGATGTGAAGTTCAGGACAGCATCGTGCTTCTTTAATATGGCCAATATTGCAGCATAACCGTCGCGATTGCATGGGTTGTAAAACCCAGCAGTTAGTTCAGCAGCATGGCTGGCTGTCTTGTACCACCAGTGAATACCTGCTAGCTGCTTAGAAATTAAAAATATAAAGAATAAGATCGAATCAAGTCCTTAGTAGCTTTGTATAGAAATCAAAATTTTCCATAGTAGTCAACAAACAAAATTTTTTAAATGAAATTATGTAATATATTAAATACCAAAACACATTCCCCTGTTCTAGTAATTGATGAACCTCTGAAAATCGGTTTGACTATGTTTCTATTCTTGAAATATCAAGGTGGACCACTGTGAAAAAATAATTTGAGTATTTAAGGATAAGGTAAAAAGATATTTTAAGTGTAATAAAGGAAAACATTCATTTCTTTTGACTAGTAAAATGGACATACATTTTAGGATAGAAAAAAAAAAAAAAAACCTTCAACTTTCTTTAAGTTTGGAAAAATAAAGAATCAATTACTTAACCTGCTTAAAATATTCGCAAAAATACTCCCCACAAGATTTCTCATCATTCACATAACTAACTGATAATATAACCTAAAATTGAAAAAGTCTTAAGGAAAGCTTAATTTTGAAATTTGAATATCATTGCTGATTCTATATGGGAGAAAATAATGAATTTTTATACGCTGACTCACCTTTGCAGCGACGCAAGTGCCTTCAAACGCTAACTTAGCTAGAGAGAGAACCCTATCACCATGGTCAACCAAAACCTGGGAGTACCAATTGAGAAAGAACCTGCCATAATAGCCATCATAATCACCTCCATCACAAAAAAATCCAGTTTCATGTGGCCGGGAATTATAGGAACTTGCATTATCTGGTCCTCGTGCCCAGATGGAGTGACCCCTTGCTTCGGCTGCCTTCCTCAGGCTTTTCAACAAGTATTGATCGTAACACTGCAAAAGGAAGATGTCGTTGATGCTCATGTTAGAAAGAAAAAAAACCGACAGTTTAAGATGAAATTAAAAAGTATTAATGAAGCTTTAATGAGAGGATATTTAATGACCAACTCTACACACTGTAAAGCACCATCATCAAAATTGGGTAACACTGCAAATTGTAGCTCTTTCGGTGCCAACTATCACTTATTGTTCAAAAATTGTGACCGTTTGGATTAGCTTTTTAAAAAAATTTATCTTATTCCTTTGTAAAGCTAAAAAATTGTTTTTTTTTACATCTAACCACCAGCAGCCCGCAGTAGCAGCCTCGTGAACATGTTTGCCATAATTAGAATACCGGACTTGTTAAGAGTTTATTGTTTTATACTATTGAGGGCAGTATTGTAATTTCTTCTTGCATATATATATATATAAACAGTATATGGGCAAGCTGTGATTTTGAGCCCTAAATTTCTTACGTCTCTCTCTCTCTCTCTCTCTCTCTCTCTCTCTCTCTCTCTCTCTCTCCCCCCCCCCTCCAAACCATAATCTCCATTGCTATATTCAACTTGGTATCAGAGCTATCCGATCTGAACACGTATACAACCTACCAGAATCAGTCGAAACAGCGAGAGGAACTCTCGCCTCTGCTGACGTCACAGTCTGGCAGAGACATCATGCTGACCTCATCTTTCCGCTGATGACGTCAGCCCTTTTAAAACCTACTGCTCGATTCGCCTTGCTATTGCGACCCTAATGGTGGCTGTCTTGAAATTTTTTGAAGCCATTTGAATGGTCTTTCGATTTTTTGAAGATTTTCAGAATTTTTGGATTGTTTTTTGAGATCTGCGTTTTGGGACTTGTTTGTTCCAGTTTGTTGCTTCGATCCACTACAGTGGGGTTTTCTTTGGTCCCTCTCATCCTTATTTGGTGATTTTGACAAGTTTTTGTTTGATCGTTACTTGGAACCATACTCGCTGGTCCTCCTCGTTTTTTTTGTTGTGCGGTTGAGATTCGTAGGGTGTGATTTGGTCCGAACTTATTGATTTGTTGGAACTACTCTGTGGTCTTACCCTTTTTCTTCACCATAACTGATGACAAAACATCTCAACCACCACCTATGTTGAGGGAGGATGACATGCCTAAATCTATAACCTCTAAAAAATTGAATGGACTAAATTACTTAGCATGGCCACATGCTGTGAGTCTTTTTGCGTGGCAAACGAAAATTGAAGTTTTTAAGGAAAAACGAACCAGAAGAAGGAGCATTGTGATTTTTTGTTTTTCAGTTTTTGATGACGCAATGGATTCGCTGAAAAGTGCTTGCTATCGTGCTAGGGACGAATTCTCACGAAGGAGAAGGCAACCTCGAATACAAGGCAAAATTTAGAGAAAAATCTCTGTTTTGTGTTGAATAAGAATAATAATGAAGTTTATTAGCTTGAAAGACTTGCTAACCCTTTATTTATAGGCCTAAGAAACCTAATCTTATTAGGAAATAAAATTACGTTCGTTTTTACTATTGACCACCTAATTAGAGACTCTGTATAACTTGGAAACCAAGTTATATCATTCTAAAACACTCTAACATGTATGGCAACTTGCTACGACTTACATTTAACATCTAAAAGCCTAAAAATACTCACAAAAAAAAAAAAAAAGAAAGAAAGAAAGAAAAAGATAATAAACACCTATAAACCTAAAAAAAAAAAAAACAAAAAATTACAGGATAAAAAAATAGTACATCAAAATACTAATAAAACAAAAGATGTACTCCAACATAAGTTTTTCATTTCCTGTAATGGCTTGACAATTCTTTTATGTATTCTTTTCATTTCTTATGTTGTCTCCCTAAAAGGATTTAAGCAAAAATGCACAAGACATAATTTTTAAAAAATAATAATAATAAAGAACAGAAAAGAGAAAATGGACTCGACAAATTACCTGAAATTCACCAATGCCCGGATATCTCCAACCATGCTTCACAGGATTAGATGGGTATCTTAGCTCCCCACGTGGACCTAGTCCAACTTCAATCATAGCGAAGATATTGTCTTCAAAGAAATCGTCAAATTCAACCCGAAAGCTTCTCATATAGTCAAAGTAAACCTAGACCAGTTTTCACAATATACAACAATAAAACCTCTAAGCAAGAATATTTGTATTATAGCACAAAGACAGTAAATAACTTTCTTCTATAAGCCTGCCCATCTGGCATAAATATGCACTGATCTTTTGAGCCCTTAAAAGAAAACCGTCGCCATTGTGTAAGAAGCAATTTAGATACAGTTAATCAATAACTTTGGAAGTGATCGTCTTAAAGGAAAACTCTACATTCGCTAAATAATCCATTTAGAAAAGAATAACAGAAGAGTATCTTCAAAACAAATGGTGTTTTTAGAAGTTACAGAATGTTGGGTTGTCATTGCAAAGTAGGTACATATATGTTGCTAGTTGTTTCAACTTTAAATTTCCAGATAGTAGGAGAAAATAAACGTCACGTGCCCACAAACATCATAACGACAAACAATTTCTAAATTTAGCGCCGTTTGGGTTAGCTTTTGAAATAATAGAAAATTATTGGAAAATCTCAAAAGTTTTAAACTCCAATTGTTTTGACCATTTTCTAAAAAGGACAAAAGGAATCTAAACCAGTGCTCAAACGGTATAAGTGCACGTACCATAGAAAATCCCACATGTGCCCCCCAGCCCTCACGCGCGCGCTACTTGGTTTCAACCACTCACACCGTGTGAGTGGCTGTACCATATGATATCCATTTCGAAAATGTATTTTTAAACTTTAAACCTCCATAACTTTTGATCTACAACTCTGTTTCTTACAAATTTTATACCGTTGGAACCGTGTCGACGAGAGCTACAAAACTAGTACCATTGTTATACCTTTTGAGCAAAAGAAAAAAACTCTTATTTTTACATGTCATGTTCCAGACGAACCTAATAGAATTTTCACATAATATTCGTGTATGGGTTATTGAATTTTCACGTGATATTTACGTATGCTAAGTTGATATGTTGTGAGAAAAAAAAACGAATGTTCACTTTGTTCTTAATGAGAGTTTTAGTGAAATTTCACAAGAATTTTACATTTGTTTGGGTTAAAAAACTATGTTTTATAATTGATTTGTGAAATTTGATTTTTATTATTTTTTTATTTAAACGAAATATGCATTGTTTAATATGAAAGAGAAAAAAAAATATAGTGAAATTTCACTTGGCATATATGAATATTAAGTGAAATTCACTGAACTTGTACATGAATATTAAGTGAAATTTTACTTAAATTGACATTTGAGGGACTTTTTAACAAAGTAAGTATCAAAGTAGACTTTAAACTCTAGAGAGTTACTTCTAGCGACTTTTGGGATAGTTAGTGAAATTTCACTTGACATACCAAGTCAAATCTCACTGAACGAGTACACAAATGTTAAGTTTAACTTCAAGTTTTTCATAAAGAAGGCATGTACGGGTTCAGTGAATTTTCACTTAATATTTATGTATGTCAAATTTATATGTTTTGAGAAAAAAGATTTAAAAAGACAAATTTTAACAAGAATTCATGCATTTGTTTTGGTTGAAAAATTGTGTTTTATAATTGATTATGAAATTTGGTTATTTTAACAAAATATGCATTGTTTAAAAAAAAACAAAAAAACAAATCACCATGCCTACATGAATATTTAGTGAAATTTCACTTAACTCGTACATGAACATTAAGGCTTAGTTTGGCCCCCATTTTGGTGCTTCTCCTTTTTTAAAGCACAATTTCATGTTAATTCATTTGGTAACTAGTTTATGAGCTATGCAAAAATTGAACCTAGGGCTTTTTTGGGAGAGCTTTTAAAAGCTCTAGAATTGAGTGAAATTTCACTTAATATTTTATGTATATCAAGTGAAATTTCACTTATTATTCATGTATGTAAAAACATGAAACAAAAATTTCTCAAAACATATCAACAATGGTACTAGTTTTGTAGCTCTCGTCGACACGATTCCAACGGTATAAAATTTGCGAAAAATGGAGTTATAGGTCAAAAGTTATGGATGTTTAAAGTTTAAAAATATTTTTCGAAATTAGAAATAATACGGTACACTGCTTGCACGGTGCGAGCAGCCTCTGAAGAAGACGCGCGCGTGGGCGAGCACGTGGAGTGATGGTGGTTGTTGATTGGAGATTCTATGGTGTGCGCACTTATACCGTGCGAGCACCAACTGTCAACTTTTTGTCCTTTTTGTTAAGTCACTCTCTAATTTGTACTTTAACTTAATAAATGGTGTACTGAGGACCTGAGGTCCTTTTTGGTAAATGCCCCTTGAAATAATCACTTTTTGGAATAAGAGATTTATAAAGATGGAAATTGGAGCTTTTACTATTATTATTTTTAAAAAATCTCGCTTCTTAGCGGTAAAAAGGAATCAGATATTTTTAAAAACTGTGAAAAACTAAGCCAAACAGCCACAGGTTTTTAAACATAAAAGTGATTGTTGGCCTCGAAAAAGCTATCTCAAAGGGGCTCTTAGTCCTCTGCATAATCATACATTAATTTGGCTTGAATGTATTACCTCTACGGCAGTGCGGCCTCTTAGAACGCGTTCCTTGTCAATACCCCATGAAAGGCATTCAGGGTTGCGTCTTCCCTCCCTATCCGTGAAAAATATGTCAGGATTGCTTCTAGCAATTTCTGCTACCCAATGAGGCAGCGGGATACAAACATCGTCCCCAACATTTCCTCCACATTCATGAAAGGACATTACAACCTGTTCCAATTTCACTGAAAACTAATTCAGCACTGATTATGGATGTTGGCAAGTCACTATCAAATTGTCACTCAATTTTCCAAAATATGAATCGTAAATCTTATTGAATGGTGAATCCTAAGATTCTTTTTTCAGAGAATAAACAGTAATATATGCATGCATATATATGTGTTGTATACATAGGAATAGCACTTAAATGAAGAAAATAACAATTTTAACACAAGTTTCAAGCAATATCAAAGCTCAAATTTCCATTGAAATTTAAAACTTCAAAATTGAAAATTCAGAGTAGTGAATCGTATTGAATCGTCAATCGCATCAGGTTGTAAAAACCAGAATCAACTCGTATCCATCAAGCAATCCTAACATCAACCACCATTCAATAAAAAAAAGCAATTAATCTTTTGCATGTATAATGTCAAGATATAGACATCTTACATAAATAACAATGTACCTAATAATAGATCAACTACGTCAAATTTGTGAAACTAATTAGCCAAACAATACAACTTTGAGCTAAATATTAGTAAGATGTCGGTTTTGTGAATTTATTTCTACTGAAATGTTGCAACTTATGTTTCCAGAGCCACATAGCCCCCACAGGACAGTCGAAAATAATAAACAACCGTCCCCGGCCTCTTTAAACCTGGGCTGCCTCAACTTTAAAATGCAACAACTTGGGAGTTATCTGAACTATAGTTCTGCTCACGTACTACATACCTTTCCAGAAATTCTAAGCTATCACATAATACATACTGCATAACTATAGTTCTGCCGACGTACTACATACCACTGCAAAGTGACAGTAAGTGTAAACTTGAATGGTGCAAATGGTAAACATGGTAGCAGAAGAATGGTAACATACTAACCTGTAACTTGAGCTTAACCTCACGCACAATATGAAAGAGACTCTTGTAACCATTCCAATTGTACTCCTGTGGAGCATGCGCTTCTACTATACCCCACCAGCAATCAACCATTACACCATCAACATTAATTGATTTCAAGACCTTCAGTTGCTTTAGTAGACCATCAGGATCAACAAGCTCACACTTCATATTGATGACCCCCAACTGTCACCCACAAAGCATGATATTATCTTGGAGTTAAAAAAACCTTTCCAATTAGTAACACTGTATTGAAGTCACAAAATGACTTTAATCGTGTAAAATTACTGTCAAGCCATTTTTTTAAAGCAAATGCAAGGGTAATGTGACTCAAAAAATTGAAGGGAACACCAAGACAGAGTTCGCATCATCTAATATCATGTATCTGTGTGGGTGCGTGATAGATGTATAGAAGGAGAGAACCTAGAAACTCACTGGTAACATCACATAAACTGGAACATACGGGGTGCCAGCAAAATCACGCTCCTGTAAATTTGGGTCCACCACCTAACAGAAAGTTCAAAAACATGAAAGACATAAAGGCCAGTTAAAAAAAGAGTGAAATTGTAAGAACAAACATGTTTAAAGATCTGAAAAGTTGAAGGAAAAATATATTGCACTCCTTCGAGATATTAACGAGACCAAGGGATACCATTACCACTTAAGACTTTATGCATCAAAAAAGGTGCAATCAGACTGTGCAAAGATCCAATCATAAAGACCGTCGGTGATGACAATGATGAAGGAATTATTGTCAAGAATGGTGAAATCATAACATAATAGATGAAAGATCACATGGTAGGTAATTCAAAAACCATAAGCAATTGTGATAGAGCTCAGAACAGAGTCTTTCTGGCTCTGGTAAAACCAATACGGGATGAGTGATAAAATAAACTAAATAATAGTCTTCTGCTGTCCCCCAAAGTTGAGGAAAAAGAGAGCTTTCGAATATTAGGTTCTCAAACGTCATAGATATAACCATACAACTGTAAGACAGAAATTCAATAAAAGATTCCTACAGCTAAAAAACAGAATCAATACAACTTGAAACCAACCCCCCCCCCCCCCCCCCCCCCCCCCGTAACACACAAAAAGATAAATGAAATACATGTTCATTGTACCTGCTTGTTCTCGACAGTATCCATTGAGCCCCGAAGAAGAATTTGATTATCCATTCCTTCACCTCCACATCCGACCATGGTGGAAGTTTGAGACAGAGCACCTGAGGATGCATCATAAGAGGATGAAGTGGGCACAAAAACACCTTTTGCGGGACATGCATTATGCTCTGCCAAATTTGGATAACCAGAAGAGAATCCTCTCGAGGAAGCAGGTGGAGTCTGTTGTGGACCAATTGCTTGCGGTGGCGTTTGTGAAGATGGAGAAGCCACCACTGTTGTAGATACGCCACCAGTAGGTGTTGTGCCCTGCATAAGTTAAGAGAATTAATAACAAAAGAAAAAGATTGTCTTTTTGGAGATTCACTATTATTAGCAAGTGGTGCACCATTCATGGAGATCATGTGATCATAACACATAACTAACCAAACCAAACCAAGCCCTGTGTCCCAATCAATTGGAGTCGGCTATATGAATCCTTTTTTTTTTTTTTTTTTTTTCCATTTTTCACGATCAAGAGCTATATGCTCATTTAAATTATATACATTCATATCTTGTTGCACTACATATTTCCCAAGTAAGTCTTGGTCTGCCTCTCCCTCTAACCATTCTAGGCACTACGATCTTATCACTCTTTCACACAGGTGCATCTACAGGTCTTCGTTGCACATGGCCGAACCATCTAAGTCTATTCTCCCTTAACTTATCCTCAATATATGCCACTCCTACAGTCTCTCGGATGTACTCATTTCTAATTCTATCTTTCCTAGTCTTACCACACATCTATCTTAGCATCCTCATCTCAGCAACGCTCATTTTGCTAATGTGTTGTTTCTTAGTTGCCCAACACTCTGTCCCGTAGAGCACAGCTGGCCTCATAGCTGACCTATAAAATTTTCCTTTCAATTTTGCTGGTATTCTCCGGTCACATAATACTCCAGAAGCGCTCCTCCACTTAAGCCAGCCTACTTTAATTGTATGGGTCACGTCATCACCAATCTCTCCATCTCTACTGATCATTGAACCTAGACAGAGAAAGTGTTCCCTCTTTGGGATCTCCTGATCTTCGATCTTCACTGCTTCGTTGTCTCTACTTACACTGTTGCTAAAAACTACATTCCGTGTATTTTGTTTTCGTCCTACTTATCTTTAGCCCCTTAGTCTCTAGTGCTTCTCTCCAAGCTTCCAGTTTAGTGTTGAGTCCTCCTTTAGTCTCATCAACCAAGACAATATCATCTGCGAACAACATACACCATGGGACCTCATCTTGAATGTGTTAAGTCAATTCATCCATAATTAGGGCGAACAAATAAGGGCTCAAGGCCGACCCTTGGTGCAGGCCTACAGTAATTGGGAATTCGCTTGTTTCTCCAGCTGTTGATCTAATGGTTGTAAGTTAGTAACTGCTTCATCATACATATCCTTCATCACGTCAATATAACCCTTGGTCACTCCCTTCTTCTCTAGCACCCACCAAATTAAATCTCTAGGCACTCTATCATAAGTTTTCTCTAAATCAATAAAAACCATATGTAGATCTTTTTTCTTCTCTCTGTACTTTTCCATTAGTCTCCTAAGTAAATAGATTGCTTCCATAGTTGATCTCCCAGACATAAATCCAAACTGATTTTCTGACACTGATGTTGCGCCTCTTAAGCGATGCTCCATCACTCTCTCCCACAGCTTCATAGTATGGCTCATCAACTTAATACCTCTGTACATCTCCTTTATTCTTATATATACTGGTCGTTAAAATCCTATTAACAACTTTTGTAAGCCAAGATGCCCCCACATCTCCCAAGCATTTCCAAACCTCAATGGGGATCCCATCTGGTCCTAAGGCCTTGTTGGGTTTCATCTTCTTCAAAGCGAATTCCACCTCAAACTTCCTTATTCTCCGATAGAATCTATATTCTCTAGTTTCATCGCAACTTCCAATTCTTCTTCAATTGTGTTATCCATATGTTTTTCATACAGCAACTTCTCAAAATAGCTCTTCCACCTTTCCTTAATCTCTTCTTCGTTCACTAATACCTTAGAGTCATCGCTTTTTATACACTTAACCTGATTAATGTCTCTTGTTTTCCTTTCTCTCGACTTAGCAAGCTTATAAATACATTTTTCTCCCTCTCTAGTGTCTAGCTTGGTGTAGAAGTCGTCATAGGCTTCCATTTTAGCAACTCTAATTGTCCTTTTAACCTCCTTATTTGCACATTTATAGCTCTTGAAGTTTTCCTCACTTCTATCATTTTGCCACTTCTTAAAGCAATCCTTTTTGGTTTTTATTGCAGCTTGTACCTCTTCATTCCACCACCAAGTATCTTTAGATGCTAACCCTCTTCCCTTCGACTCTCCAAGGACCTCCTTCGATATTCTCGTGATGCACCTTGCCATTCTATCCCACATAGTATTGCTTCCATCTTCCAAATTCCAAGGTGCTTCTGTATACATTCTCTCTTGGAATATTGCTAGTTTCTCTCTTTTAAGATTCCACTACCTAGTTTGCGGGGTTTATAGGGTCTTTTCTAGTACGACGTTGTCCTTTTATATGGATATCTAAAATAGTACGTCTATGTTGAGATGTTAAACTCTCCCCTGGGATGACCTTACAGTCTTTACATGCTACGCGGTCTGCCTTTCTCACAAGGAACAAATGGATCTGGCTTCTATTAGATCCACTCTTAAACAAAGAAAAACATATGGGGATAAAGGAGAAAGAAATCGATCATAACACATAACTAAATAAAGAAATTGCAATGGGGCAAAGAGAGTACGGGGATAAGAAGAAAGTAATGCTGCTTGTAATTAACAAGTTGAACCTTAACTCTTCTCCATTTCTCACTTGTAATTGTTGTAGGTGGCAGGACCGTAGGAACCATTTCAATAGGGTAATTATATTTTACCTCCCTATGACTAGGGATGGCAACGGGGCGGGTTTTCCGGGTTCCCCGCCCCTAATAGGTAGGGTATGGGGTAGTTCTAATCGGAATAGGGGCGGGTATGGGGCTAAAATATATCCCGGGTTGGGGTCGGGGTCGGGGTCGGGGTCGGGGTCGGGGTAAAGGTGAAATCCTCCAAACCCGCCCCGAGTATACTGCTATTTTACATATATACCCTTGGTACATTCAAATATTACCTAGGTACCTATAATATAAATAGTCTCCTTTATATTTTAGGGTTTCTACCATTTTTAGTCTTCAAAATCACAAATACCCATTTAGGCAACACCCAAATCCACCGGTGCCGTTCGCACTCTCCAGCCTCCACCGGCCGAGGTTAAACTGAAGGGTCTGAAATCTTTATCATCTAACTCTCTAGTGTCTGAATCATCTGATTCTCAAATGTTGAATCATCTAACTCTTATATACAAGGTAAATCTTAACCTATCTAACTCACAATTTTTTTCAAATTGGCTAAAATAGATGCGTGTTCATGACTCTGTGTATATGTGTGTGTGTGTGTGTGTTCAGTGTGTGTCTGGGTGTTGTTCATGTGTGTGTATGTTCAGTGCATGTGTGTGTGTGTGTGTGGTATCATTGGTATGTGTTCGTGGGTTTGTGTGTGTGTGGTGTCTCAATATCCCAATTTTCACACACAGTGTGTGTTGCAAATATCTTGATCAATGTCTGAAACTAGAAATTTCTTTACCGTTTTTTATTTGAATCAAGTTTATGGCTAGGATGAGATTTTGGGGACTAACTCTTTTTTTCTTTTACTCGGAGCGGAGTTGGACAGGGTGGGGGTGGGGGTGGGGGCGGGGGCGGGGGCGGGACACACATCCTCTCGGGGCGGGGCGGGGCGGAGGCGGGGTGAGGGTTCATTCAATCGGGGCGGGGTCCGGGTACGGGCACCCCGTCCCATACCCGCCCCGTTGCCATCCCTACCTTGACTAGCCCGTTTTCACTTTACCCAACTTGTTCAAAAGTTGGCATTTAACCCCCTATGGTGGTGGTGTGCCAAGTGCAAAACCTAATGGGGTAACTTTTAACTTGAATGATAAAAACACCCTCTATTCATTATCAACTATCTTCTATCTTTTTCGTAATAAGATTCGCCAATCACTCATTTGTTACATTTATTATATATGGTTCGTGGCAGCGGAGGTATGTTGTGGGGGTGGAGGTGGTGGTTATAATGATGGTTTGAGGAAAAAGGTTACAATAGGAGAAATAGAACGAAGATAGAGAGAGGAGGGGGCGGAATTAAAGGAACAAAATTGCCAATTTGAATTTTTTTAAAAAAAAAAAAATTGGTAAATTTTTTTTCAGCCGAACAAAAATAAATTTTTTTCCGCTAGTTTTGACGGAAAAAATTAAGGTTTCAATTTAGTCACCACCACAAGTTATTATTTATCAACGTTTAAACCATAAAGGTAAAGTGCAAAGGCGTTTAACCGCTAGGGAGCAAAACGCAATTAACCCTAAACACATTTATCAAATGGAGATCAGAGATAAATCTAAACAGGGCCAGCTAAATACAAAACGAATATCTAAAGTGAAATCATATGTGTGCGTGCGTGCGCGCACGTGTGTGTGAGCATGAGAGAGAGAGAGAGAGAGAGAGAGAGAGAGAGGGAAGAGATAGGGGGTGCGCAGAACAAAGACAATCACTCTTTTTCATGAAAGCATAACAAGGGAAATATCCTTTCAGCTACTATATATGCCATGAGGAGATTTTGTGCTTCACACAAGAAGCAAATAACGCAAAAAAAATGTGTGCATTCTTCACTGGGTAAAAAATTACACGTACCCAGCTGGAGCATCATTTGCGTAGGAGGACAAAATAATGCACTCCATTTAGCGAAACATATCCTTAGTGAAGTCATAAAGTTTGGTGTTCTAGAGATTGCTAGCACTTGATCATTTTCTTGTGGACATTAATATTACAAGTAAAGTGCTTCCCTATCCTCTTTTTTCCCTTTATAATGCGCTTTTATAATTTTAACATAAGGATAATCAGCAGTTGTCCACATATATCTTGATGTACGAATAACTACACACAAAGTTTGATGTAGATACTCATAGGTTGTTTTTACTAAGTGTTAAGTCACCAGTTGCTCCAAAAGTTTAAGCTTTAGAGCTGGGCCCAACAATGTATATCAAACCTCACCACATATATCTTCAATTTGCTTTCAGATTGACAAGCATGCTCAAATCTCACTAATCTTGTAATGTGCTGCCAATCAAGATAATCAGATATAACAATTGTTTTATATATATATGTATATTTTGCATAAATATCACCAAAATCTGAACCATCTAGTGACACAAGCTTGAGGGAAACTTTTTCATTTATTCATGCATACCTGAGATCTAGAAGGAAAGGTGGTCCCATCAGGAAGAACAACCCAACCCGCTTCCCTAGCCAGGGCTGCGATGACATCATTAATATCAGCTCTAACCCTAAGATTATAATTCCCATGCCTTCTGAGCCCTGCCAAGATCTTAGCCGTAATTGCCCTTCTCTGACGTTCCCTTATCTTCGTTCTCTCCTTTTCTTCTATTGGTCTACACCTTCGGGCACCTCCTTGAAGAGGAGTCAATTGCTCTTGAAATTGCTGGTGATGTTGAAACCTGTTATTAGCACCGGCCGTAACAATCCCAACATCAACACCTGACATTGACGGTGTTGCAATATGCTTATCGTCATCATCGTCATCTTCATCATCTTCTTCTTTCACGTCCATCCCCATTTCTTCGTCATCTTCTTCGCTAACTCCAAATTTCTGCATCTCCATTGCCATAATTATTCTATCTCCTGTCCTAGTGATCCCCAACTCTCATAGCACTCCATATTTTAACCATGCTCTATACGAACTTCAAACAGTTCCTATATCAAAACAAACAATATGACAATAATTCAATCATCACGAGTCGCGACTCTAAGCATTTTATCATAAGCATGTCAAGAGTAGCTATTTTATTTCAAAAACCACAGGGGCAGTACTAATTGTTTTCTTAAATGAAAAAAATTCCCTCAAATGCACCCAACCAGTGACACCATGGATCAAAGCTTCTCGTTGAACTATATAAATCATTCAAATTTTCACATAGTTCCAAAGCTATAACTAGAGTTTATATATCAGATAAGCAATGAACTAAGTATTTTTACTACATTATTCTATCATATTAAACATAATTTAAGCCAACCTTACTCGGGAAAAAAAAACACACACACACACACACACATTTCTCTTGAAGCAGTGAAATTGATTTCGATAAGCAAACAAAAAAAAATACATTTCTGAACAAAAATTACAACCAAAAGGTTTCACTTTCTGATAAGCAATGAAAACAAGTTAAGCTAATAACCCATAATAGAACTAAAAAATATTTCTCTTGAAACGGTGAAATTGATCCTATTTCGAGTTACCTTTAGCTTGCACAAAGCATATCAATCCTGAAAATCCCAACCTCCTCAATAATTTACAGACTTATGATTTACATATTCACATCACAAACACAAATTTTTTATACTTGTCTCAGATCTTCAGAACCGATCTCACGTTTATCATTCAAACACTTAACCGCAGCAAGAGAGAATATTCCGGCGAGGTAACCGGAGAGGATGGTAGGCGATCGGAGAGAGAGAGAAAGCTTCGGAGATAGTGGTATATGAGAAGAGGTACTGACGGCGAGGGAGTTTGGGATTTTCCGGCGAGGCTCCGGCGGAGGAGAGAGAAAGGTTGGGGGGGACGTGTGCGAGCATGCGAGGGTTAGGGTTTGCCACGCGTGTGAGAGAGAGTTCAAGCGTGCGTGCCTCAGTTTTATGATTTGGCACGAATGGGGGCGAGGTATGGAGGGGAACATGTGCGGAGCGTGCGAGTCACGCCGATGGCACGTGACTGAGAGGCAATGATCGCGTGGAGTACCGGTTTTGGGTTAATGAGCCCTTGTGAGTCTGTGTGATCCCTTAAAAAGGTACTCCTAATAAATCTTGTGGCCCTGAGTGTGGCTGAGTGGAAAACTTCTTGTTACCTCTTTCTAAGGGCACACAAGACGTGTGCTGATGCACTAAATATTGGATGCATCATAATTCAATAAGATTTATTAGATTATTCATCTTACCCCCTTATATATATATCTAGGGGATAAGCTCTCCACATCACATCTTTCAAATATGTGAGAGGTGATAGATACTGATGTGGTATATCCGAATATTTACTCGTGTTGCTGTGCATGGTTTTTGCTTTTTGGATTTTTTTTTTTTTTTTTTTTTTTAAACATATAAAAATTGAATAGTTAAATTTGAGAAAGGTAAATCTATTGTGAGAAAGCTTCTCATATGAGAATGTGTGTTTTAACCATTAGATGAGAATCTAACTATAAAATTCTCAAGAATCTAGAGATGCATTTTTTGTCAGATTTCCATCCAACAGTTAAAACCCCACATTCTCATATGAGAAGCCTCTCATTATAAACTTGTCCATTTGAACACGACTAAAATAAATAATTAGCACACATATAGTGTCGTATTCATTATCGGTCAAAGATTCGATCCCTTACCTTATGTGCCACAGCTCTTGAGTAATTTTTTTTTTAACATTTAAATTTTGAATGGTTAAATTCGAGGATGTGGTTCTTCTCGCATGGTAAAAAGTAGCAGATATAGTGGTCTCATTCCTCATCAGTTCAAGGATTCGATCCCTAACCTTCGTGCTTGGTTTTCGAGTATTTATTATTATTGTTTTTTTTTAATTTTACATTTCAAATTTGATTGGTCAAATACAATAAAGTTGTTCATCCCGTGTGGTAAATAATAACAGCAGGCATAGCGTCTCATACCTCACCAGGTGAAGGATTCGATTCTAGACCTCGTGTAAGGTTTTTGAGTTTTTTTTTTTTTCATTTATTATTCAAATGGTCAAAGTCGAGAGTGTCACGCCCCGGCGTAGCATAAATATGGAAAGCATTTTAATTTCCTTTATGGACCCGTAGGTCGCGACAGTTTGAAGGATCAATTCCGTCCCAAAGGTCGAACAACATAAAATCATAAATCAGAGTAGAGCAATCAAGGCTTACAAATCTTTTCTAACTTAATAAATATTACAGTACGGGATCACCTAAAGGCACAGACCGCCTTGAAACAAAATAATAACTATCACATATTACAGTCATCCTTATTACAATTCCAGTTCATAACCAAAGACATGTAATAATAATAAATTCCTCCTCAGGATTGATTCAGTTCGCGTAGTCATAAGGTCCAGCCTGATCATAACCTGAAAAGCCTAGATACGAATGTCCAGGACGCATCAACGTCGTCAGCTTCGAGAAGCTGGTGAGTATTAAAAACATATGCTTGAATGTAAAACATACTCATTTACTATTTTTCATTTTCTATTATTCAACAGATTAATATCATAGAAGTGAGTCCGCATGATGAACTAATAAAAATAACATTAGTAAAACTTTCTTTCATCTTACATGTGACCGTGTATGAAAACAATGCACCAACTCATCTTGCCGACTCTTTTCTCTCGACCACACACCAACCCACTCTCTCACACCAGTATCTTTGAAACACTAAGATAACCACACTTTAGTAACAGGGTACCAGGGAGTGTCCAGTTTACCTCATACTTTAGTACGGGGTACTAGGGAGTGTCTAATGCCTCACACTTTAGTACCTAATCCACCTCGCAAATATCGGAGAAACCTCACGCAGTATCCAGACTCGGGTACCAGGGAGTGTCTGTAGGCCACACTTTAGCACTACCATCGGTGTCAGGGAATGTCCAAGTTCGGCGTCACACACTTTAGCGCTACTATGGGTGCCAGAGAGTGTCCAGTTTTTGTTACCGTCGTACTTCAAAGATACTCTCGCCGCAATCTCAAACGTCACACTTTGGTATACAATTACCAGGGAGTGTCCACAACACAATCTCAACCACATACTCTTTTTACACAGACCACTCACATACCATGCATGTACAACTGACTCCACGTGAATGACATGTGACTTAATACAAAAATATAAAGTACTGGGAACGATAAACATAGATATGCGAGAAGAAATCAAATCTTATATGAAACAATCGGTGAATTCATCAAAGAATGCTTTAATATGCTTTTATCGTTACTAGAACACAAGTGGGTCTACTTTGAAGCAATGCCCTCAAAAATGAGTTATAATTATTGTGCATGAATTATATATCAAAAGAAAGGTCTTTGAGTCTAGTTTACAACGCTTCAAACGGTGCGCATTTTCGAGCTTTCTAGAGGAAGTTATGGCCGTTTTACTAAAAATCGTCAGTGCTGAAAAATGTCAATCAATTGGCAAAAGTGCCAATCGATTGGAACACATGTCAATCGATTGGTAATGATGCCACTCAATTGGTAAACATGTCAATCGATTGGCATCAACAGTTTCTCCCCTGTTATGAATTTAAAGCCTATTTTTGACCCATTTTCAAATCCGAATGCAAACATGACTTGTAATATATGGTTCTCTCCGTTTTTCCGCAAGGATCATGAATACGCGATCGGATTTAACTAATTTCAACCGTAGCTCTTGGATTTTACAAAAAACCGAGAGATGACAAAACTTTAAATCAACGATACGTCGCTATACGAATGAATTAAGTCGTAGTATTCGAACCACATCTTAATGGGACTAAGATCTTTCATTTTCAATTCACAGAATTGATTTTGGTTAACTTTTCTAAAACTCCAATTTTCAAACTTCAATGGTAATTATACATATATAAGTATATACACACATATATACACATAAATATACATATATAAACGTTGGGAGTGAGTTCATAACACTCACAAAGGGTACTTGGACAGAAATTTGAGGCCGAGAATTTCCGTCGTAATTCCGTCGTTAGATTTTCCACTCCTCCGTTTCTTGAATTATATATATGTATCTATGTATGTATAACTGTGTGTATGTATAACTGTGTGTATGTATATATCATATATAATCAGTATATGTGTGTGTTCTTCCTTGAGAAAACAAGAGAGAGTTGAGTGAATTTGAGAGAGATTAAGAGAGACAGTGAGTGAAAAATGAGAGAACTATGAGAGTTGTATACATATATACTGAGAAAATTATTTGGGCTCCAAGAAACAAGTGAGTTTCTCCCGGTGTGGTTGAGCTCATGTGCTCCCACACCCAAACGCGGTATAAACGCAGATTAAAACATAAAACTGGTATTTTATGGTTAAAAATAAAAATACAGAAAATAATGTTTGCGTAAGGGATAAAATTTCAGTTTATACAAAAATATAGATATTGTTTTTAAAACCATAGAAAGTATTTCTATATTTATAGAAATTACAGTTTGACCCCAAACAATATTATAGATAGAAATTAACATCAAATATTCATTTATTAATGGAAAAGAAATTACAAGGTGTTACACTCTACCCACCTTAACAGAGATTTCATCCCGAAATATGAGCTAACTAAGCTTGAAACCACTCGGGGTATCTATTCCTCATGTCTAACTCCAACTCCCACGACGCTTCTCCCTCGTCATGGTGCCTCCACTGAACCTTAACCAGAGGAACATCTCTTATCCTCAGCCTCTTGATACTCTGGTCAAGAATCCTCATAGGTCTATCCTTGTAGGAAACGTTATGACTTGTCTCAATATCGTCAAAACTAACCACATGCGAGGGATCTCATATGTACTTTCTCAACATACTCACATGGAATACATTGTGAATCCCAGACATCTTTGGTGGTAGAGCAAGTCGATAAACCACTTTCCCAACACGTTCCAAAATCTCGAACAGTCCAATGAAACGTGGAGCTAACTTCCCTCTCTTGAGACCGAAACGTACCACTCCTCGAGTCGGTGAGACCTTAAGAAGTACGTGATCTCCAACACTGAATTCCAAATCTTTCCGGCGTCGATCGACATAACTTTTATACTTGCTCTGTGCGGTTCTCATTCTTTCCTTGACTAAAGAAATTTTCTTGTTGGTTTCTCTAACAAAATCCGGTCCCAACAACTCCGTGTCTTCAACCTCTACCCAACACAACGAAGAATGACATGGTCATCCCTACAATGCTTCGAACGGAGCCATCCCGATACCCGAGTGATAACTAATGTTATAAGTGAATTCAACCAAAGGTAAATGTGTCTCCCACGACTCTTCAAAATCGATAACACAAGCCCTAAGCATGTCTTCCATTATTTGATTAACACGCTTAGTTTGCCCATCTGTTTGAGGATGAAAAGCAGTACTCATCTTGAGCGAGGTTCCCATAGCTTCTTGTAGACTTTCCCAAAATCCAGATGTAAAACGTAAATCGCGGTCTGACACAATTGACACAGATGCATCGTGAAGTCGCACAACTTGTTGTATGTACATCCGGCTCATCTTCTCTTCCGAGTATGTCATACTGTAAGGAATGAAGTGAGCCGACTTTGTCAGTCTATCCACAATTTCCCAAATGGCGTCATGATTCTGCTGAGATCGAGGCAATCCTACTACAAAATCCATGGTTATGTGCTCCCACTTCCAACCGGGAGCAGGTAGCGATTGTAACAACCCCGAGAGTCTCTGATGTTCGGCTTTGACTTGTTGACATGTTAAACACTTAGATACAAATTCGGCCACATCATTCTACATACCTTCCCACTAAAAATTCCTCTTCAAATCTTTGTACATTTTTGTCCCTCCCAGGTGGGCTGTATATCTTAACTTATGTGCTTCCTCGAGAGTATCATTTCTCAAATTCTCACAGTCTGGTACACATAATCTATCTCTGCATCGATATCCTCCTTCAATTCTTACTTTCTATTCGGTTGGATCTTTCTCTGACATCTTCACAACCCATGTATGAAACTTCTCGTCTTCTTTCTATGCTACGATGATACGGTCGATAAGAGTGGGCTATAGGGTAAGACATCCAAGAAGTTGTCCTTCTCCTTCCTTAGTACCATGTACATCGAACTCAGCCAACATCTCCAATGCTCGCCATTCTCTAACCATCAAAGAGGTGATTGTCCCACGAGTTTGCCGACTCAAAGCATCAGCGACCACATTAGCTTTACCAGGGTAGTATTCTAACGTGAAGTCGTAATCTTTAATCAACTCCATCCATCTGTGCTGTCTCATGTTCAACTCTTTCTGTGTGAATAGATATTTCAAACTCTTATGATCAGAGAATAAATCAAACTTCTCACCATAGAGATAGTGTCTCCAAATCTTGAGCGTAAATACTACTATAGCCAATTCCAAATCATGAGTAGGGTAGTTTAACTCACTCGACTTCAATTGTCTGGATCCATAAGCGATAACTCTACCATCTTGCATAAGTACACACCCCAATCCTTGATATGATGCGTCACTGAAAATAGTGAACTTCTCATCAGGCTTGGGTATAGCTAGTACCGGCGCAGTAGTGAGTCTCCCTTTCAACTCTAAAAAGGCGTGCTTGTGCTTCTTTGTCCACTGGAACTTTAAATTCTTCTTCGTCAACCCAGTCAATGGTGCTGCTATCTTGGAGAATCCCTCAACAAATCTCTGATAATAGCCGGCGAGTCCAAGGAAACTTCTAACTTCCGTAGGGTTGCTCGACCTAACCCAATTTTGATACAGCATCGGTCTTGGACGAATCCATCGAGATTCCTTGGGATGAAACCTTGTGTCCCAAAAATTTTACTTCTTACAACTAGAACTCACACTTACTGAACTTCACATACAAGTGGTGGTCCTTAAGCGTCTGCATCGTGATCCGTAGATGTTGTTCGTGTTCTTCTTCTGAATTAGAATAGATCAAAATATCATCTATGAAGACGATGACAAACTGATCCAAATAAGGTTTGAACACTCTGTTCATCAGATCCATAAACACTGCTAGGGCATTCGTCATTCTAAATGGCAACACCAAAAATTCATAGTGACCATATCGGGTTCTGAAAGCAGTCTTGGGTATATCTTCCTTCCATACCCTCAATTGATGGTATCCCGACCATAGGTCTATCTTGGAGAACGTTGTAGCTCCCTGTAGTTGATCAAACAAATCGTCGATCCGAGGTAAGGGATACTTATTCTTGATAGTCATGCGGTTCAATTCTCTGTAATCAACACACAACCGAAGTGTCCCGTCCTTCTTCTTCACGAATAACACTAGTGCTTCCCAAGGCTATGTACTTGGACATACAAAACCCAGGTTCTCGAGCTCTTGAACTTGTTCCTTTAACTCCAATAGTTCAGTGGGGCCATTTTGTAGGGAACCTTAGTGATCGATGCGGTTCCTGGTATAAGTTTGATATAGAACTCTAAACTTCTTTCACGCGATAAACCAGAAATGTCTTGAAATACTTTTTCGAAGTCATTGACTATAGGTATAGACGAGGTTGTGTACTGTCGACTTCGATGTTAGCTAAACATCTCATGAGGAACATCCCGTGAGGAACATATCTCCTGAAGGGTTACATTGTAAATCAAAGGATTGATTCCCATTATCGGAGAATGTGATTCTCTTTCTCGCACAATCCAAATTGCATGACTCTGAGTGAGCCAATCCATCCCTAGGATTATGTCAAACTCCTTCATCGAAAGGACAATCAGCCTTGCAGGGATCTCACCGTCTCATATCCGTAGAGAATAGTCCTTGCACGCGTGACCTAACTTGACCGTGGCTCCTAATGGTAAGGTAGGATATCCAATCTCCTAATAGTCTTAGCAGATATGAATGAAAGTGTAGTATCCTTATCAAATAAAACTTTAACATGGGATTTAAATAGAGTCAAAGTACCTTCCACTGCTTGCTGATCAGGTTGAACTTCCTCATAATTCCCTTCTTCATAAACAGTCTCATCATATCCTGTGGCATTTGGAATAACAACATTTAGGCGAGTCTGACCCTGTTGACCAAAAGTCACTCGTTTAGGAGCAGTGCAGTACTTGTTGATGTGACCAAGTTCACCACAGTTATAACAGACTATATTCTGATGAGTGATGCGCTTAGGTGCCTTGCAGTCTCGAGCCAAATGATCGAGGGTGCCACAGTTAAAGCATTGCGTTATCCTCTTGAGTAAAGCACATCTTTTGGCAAAATGCCCAAGCATTTGGCAGCTAAAACATACTTGAGGTTTGGTTTTCCATTTCTTCTTCTCTGCTTTTGGTGCACACCTTTTCTTACGAAGGTGACACAGACTGTCATGTTCCATCTATTGAGTTTTACTACAATCATACTGAATGTGACCTGGTAGGTTGCAATTAGCACAGAGGCAGCTTGATCTGCTTATATCCTTGTTCTCAATTGGAGTCACCGTCTCTCGAAACTTCCGTTTATCTTGCTGCAGTTCAGATGATTTTGCAAGAAAACTCTTGTACAGACCATCTCCTAACTAACCTAAGGTGACCCTATCTCCTAGCTCCCATAAGCTCAGAATAAGTGACTCGACCAAGCCGGTGCGATCGACTTCTGGGGATAACAGCCGGGATAGTCCGCTCGATTGGTTCTTGGTTGTTTGGGACGACTCGGCCATCTATGCTTCCTACACACAGGTCCAGCCTAACAGGTTAATATTACTATAATAAACTTGTACTATCACATAAGTATACAATAAAAGTATACATAATACAACTCAAGTATACATAATACACCTAACACGTATTCGAACTAGGGCTGTCTAATAGCAAAAGGGATCGTATTCTTATTCTCTTTCCAAACTCTGGGTCGTAGGCTATGCTGACTGTTCTGAGATTTGACTCAGGAAGTTCGTCAGTATCTAAGCTATCCAGGCAGGCTATGGTTTACCTCAACTTCCCAGAAACTTGACTACTATTTGTCTATATGGAATTCATATGTCATAACCAACTTGGCTAATTTCTAAATGGATAAGTCCAAGGATATTTGGTGACTGCTAACATTCTTGTCGATGTGACAAAACTGTACAATCGTCACTATGATGAAACCAACCTAGATTTCTAGTTTTGAACTAAGGACAATCGGTGCTAATCAACTAAAAACTGGAACCTGGTTGTTTTATAAACCTAAATTTAGTAAAGCAGACTCGACTTAACTTGATTGTATAGCTTAGTAAAACTCAAAGTTAATCTATGTCACTGATTTGTGGCGTGAATAACCGAGCCTGGTTAAACTAGATAACCTGGCTCTAATACCACTAAATCCTGTCACGCCCCGACGTAGCATAAATATGGAAAATATTTAATTTTCTTTATGGACCCATACGTCACGACAGTTTGAAGGATCGATTCCGTCCCAAACGTCAAACAACATAAAACCATAAATCATAGTAGAGCAATCAAGGCTTACAAATCTTTTCTAACTTAATAAATATTACAGCACGGGATCACCTAAAGGCACAGACCGCCTTGAAACAAAATGATAACTATCACCTATTACAGTCATCCTTATTACAATTCCAGTTCATAACCAAAGACATGTAATAATAATAAATTCCTCCTTAGTATTGATTCAGTTCGTGTAGTCATAAGGTCTAGCCTGATCATAGCCTGAAAAGCCCAGACACGAATGTCCAGGACGCATCAACGTCGTCAGCTTCGAGAAGCTGGTGAGTATTAAAAACATATGCTTGAATGTAAAACATACTCATTTACTATTTTCCATTTTCTATTTCTCAACAGAATAATATCATAGAAGTGAGTCCGCATGATGAACTAATAAAAATAACATTAGTAAAACTTTCTTTCATGTTACATGTGACCGTGTATGAAAATAATGCACCAACTCATCTTACCGACTCTTTTCTCTCGACCACACACCAACCCACTCTCTCACACCAGTATCTTTGAAACACTAAGATGACCACACTTTAGTAACGGGGGTACCAGGGAGTGTCTAGTTTGCCTCACACTTTAGTATGGGGTACCAGGGAGTGTCTAATGCCTCACACTTTAGTACCTAATTCGCCTCGCAAATATCGGAGAAACCTCACGCAGTATCCAGACTCGGGTACCAGGGAGTGTCCGTAGGCCACACTTTAGCACTACCATCGGTGCCAGGGAATGTCCAAGTCCGGCATCACACACTTTAGGGCTACCATGGGCGCCAGGGAGTGTCCAGTTTTTGTCACCGTCGAACTTCAAAGATACTCTCGCCGCAATCTCAAATGTCACACTTGATGGAAAAATAGATTTAAATAATTTATAAATACGCAGCGGAAAAGGTTATGTTCCAAAAACTTGTTGGTAGCCCAAGATCTACTACTCGTCAATTCCATAGATGCATACTACTAGAGGGGACAGGAATTATACCTCAAGTCTTGAACCCAATTCTGATATTCTTCTTACTTGGTGATGCAGCAGCCTCCACTAGGTTGTCTTCACCCTTATGACTCCTGCGGATGCTTCCCAGAGAGACTAGAGATGGTGGGATCTCTAATAGAGAGGAAGAAGAAGGTTTGGGGCTCTAAAACAGTTTCTGTAGCTTCTGGTTAATAAAATCGACGAACTCTTTTTCCAAAACGCAGCTGCCCTATTTATAGATTCCCAGAATCGATCTAACCTTCAATCGATCGAACGAATTCGATCGATCGATCGAACCTGCCATGACTTCAATCGATCGAACTAGCTTCAATCGATCGAACCTGCCATGACAGCTTCCTCAAGTGTCTTTCCGAGTATCCTGGCAGAGCCAAGAGTGGGACCTCCTAGGCTCTTTATTATTGGCTCAGATCAGTTGATTAATTCCCATGACCAAACTCTTTGATCAGCAAATTGATCGACTGATCAGTTAACGTTTACTCCACTATAAAACGATAACTGAACTCCAACGCATAAGAACATATCCTAAGCGATAACTAGACTTGTATGTTGTACTAATGTCCCTCTACCTTCAGCATTTGTAATCATATTCAGGTAGTCGGATAACTGTTACTGTCAACCTGAATCATGATTACTTCTTGTATTCCTTAAGTCTCATTCACCTCTCATGATTACCAAACATGTTGATAACTCTTATCAACAAAACTGCAGTACTCAGTAATCGACTTGGTGACATTCTCAAGGGAATGCTTACTCTGAAATAGAGGGTAGATTCTGTCTTGACAATATATGTTCACAACCCTATGAACATGACATACCCAAGATACCCAGGTGTTGATTTTCTATTGACCTCACTGATTGGTAAGTCAAAGCAGCCATATCCACAGTCTGTGTTCATAATCGTTGCAAGATTAAGAACACGTACCTTATATAAGTTATAAGTTCCTATCGACTAATTGACAGTCTTGAGTGTCAATAAGAAAGCTCAGGTCCGTCAATGCACTAAAAGCAGTAGCATATTAACTAAGAGTTACACTCTAGTGATTGAGATTAATCGCTCCATCCAATGGTAGTTAATCATGCTACAGTGTAAACCTGATGAGATATCATGTCTCACCATCCACTGTGACAAGTTCTAAGTAACAAAGAATAATAATTCGTATCTCACTTGTACGTATCTCATACATACACGAATTACTTACTATGATACTTAAGGATAACAATCATCTCATGAAAGAAACATACATAACTAAATGTAAAGCCGATATCCATATATTAAAATGCCAATGTCTTACACATAAAGTAATGTTTTGAGGGCACAATCCCAACAAACTCCCACTTGCACTCACAACCATACATGATTACATCTGAGACCTAGACTATCTAGATAACGATCAAAGACCTTCTGGAATCTTTATCTAACATAAAGTCTGAGTCAGTGTATCCTACTGGAATTAACTCACTACCACCGTACATAAGCATGTAATCTTTAGTCCTTCTCAAGTACTTAAGAATGTGCTTAACGGTTGTCCAGTGTTCTGGACCTGGATTCGACTGATACCTGCTAACCATGCCAATGGCAAAACAGATATCTGGTCTAGTGCATAACATCGCACACATGAGACTTCCCATCGTTGAGGCGTAGGGAATTCCTGATATGCGATTCCTCTCCTCCTGTGTCTTTGGACACTGGTCCTTGGAAAACGCTAAACCATGCCTGAAAGGTAACAAACCTTTCTTCGAATTATCCATTGAAAACCTAGTCAGCACCTTATCGATATAACCAGCTTGAGATAATCCCATTATCTTTCGCTTGCGATTCTGAAAGAGCTTTATCCCAAGAATATAGCTCGCCTCTCCTAGATCCTTCATATTGAAAGTAATAGCTAGCCAAACCTTAACCGTTGATAACGCCGCTACATCATTTCCAATGAGTAGAATGTCGTCAACGTAAAGCACAAGAAAAGCCACTACTTTCCCTTCACACTTCTTGTATACACAAGGTTCATCCAGATTCTGTATGAAACCAAACGACTTGACCGCTTGGTCAAAACGAATGTTCCAACTTCTGAATGCTTGCTTAAGCCCATAAATGGACTTTTGCAACTTATATACCAAGTTACCTTTCTGACCAACTATGAACCCTTATGGTTGTTGCATATAGATGTCCTCCTCAAGATTGCCATTCAAGAATACAGTCTTGACGTCCATCTGCCAGATCTCATAATCTAGGCATGCATCAATGGATAAGAGTATTCTGATGGACTTGAGCATGGCTACAGGCGAGAAGTTTTCCTCATAGTCAATGCCCTCCCTCTGAGTATAACCTTTCGCTACAAGCCTAGCCTTAAAGGTCTCAACCTTTCCATCAGATCCTCTTTTCCTCTTGTCGACCCACTTGCAACCAATGGGTTTAATATTGGCTAGAAGTTCAACAAGATCACAGACCTGATTAGAATCAATAGATTCCAATTCAGCCTTCATAACTTTAACCCAATGAACTGAATCAACATCATCCATTGCCTCTTCGTATGTGGCAGGATCAAATTCAGATTCCATGGAGACAACTTCAAAAACTTCTCCTAAGAACATGTATCTATCAGGCTGCATGATAATCCTCCCACTACGACGAGGTACTAGTACGGAAATGGGTGAAGAAGTGGTGTTTTCTTGATTTACATCGTTATTAACTGCGGGTTGGACTGAGGGCTCTCCTTCTATCTCTTTAAGATCTATCCTTCCCTTAGGTTTATGGTTCATGATATAATCATCTTCCAAGAAAATAGCATTTGTACTAACAAACACTTTCTGTTCTCTTGGATTATAAAAATACCATCCATAAGTACCCTTTGGATACCCTACGAAGTAATATTCTTCCGATCTAGAATCCAACTTGCTCATCTTTCCTTTCAGCACATGTGTCGGATACCCCCATATCCGAAGATGTTGCAAAGAAGGCTTTCGCCCAATCCACATCTCTCGTGGTGTCCTGGGAACAGATTTGCTTGGTACTAGATTTAGTATGTATGTAGCGGTTTCCAAAGCATAACCCCAAAGGAATAATGGCAACTCAGAATAACTCATCATCGACTTAGTCATGTCTAAAAGAGTTCGATTCCTTCTCTCCGCTACACCGTTCTGTTGAGGCGTACCAGGTGCAGTCAATTATGACAGAATCACATTCTGTACGAGGTGATCAATAAACTCATTAGAGAGGTACTCGCCACCTCGATCAAATCGAATGGCCTTGATATGTGTGCCCAATTGCTTCTCCACTTCAACCCTAAACTCTTTAAACTTTTCAAAGGCTTCAGACTTGTGTTGCATTAGGTACATATATCCATACCTTGAGTGATCATCAGTAAATGTTGTAAAATACTCATAACCACCCCGTGCTCTAATATTTATTGTTCCACACACATCAGTATGAACTAATTCCAACAATGCATTGGTTCTATTGCCCTTTCCTGGAAAGGGCCTTTTGGTCATCTTACCCTCTAAACAAGACTCGCAGACTTCCATTGGTTCGAGAACCAAATCGCCTAAGACCCCTTCTTTGACTAGTCTGCTAATCCTATTTAGATTGATATGGCCAAGCCTCATGTGCCAAAGCCTTGTTGGATTAGTGGAAGGTTCCTTTCTTTTAGATGGTACAATTACCATTGAGTTATTAAGTTCCATACAAGAGTCTTTAGAGATATTGGGAGTAATCACATACAAGCCATTAGTTTTAACACCAGAACATATAAAAGAACTATTTCTTTTAATAACAACTTATGTTCCAAAATGAAAAGAATAACCATTATTCGATAAATTTAAAACTGAAATTAAATTACGTCTCATTAAAGGGATGTAAAGTACATCTGATAAAATCAAAACTTTATTATCTAGAAATTCTAAAGCTACGACTCCTATAGCAACCGTAGAAACGGTTGTGCTAGAACCTAGAGTAAGTACGATTTCCCCATCACTGTACCTCCCGGTTGATATGAACCCCTGCAATGAATTACAGATATGGTTAGTCGCACCAGAATCAATGCACCAAGTGTTTGAAGTATCCGTTATAAAACTTACTTCAATCACATGTGATTCAATCATACCTTGAACTCTTGTAGCTAAGAATTTTGGAAAGTTCCTCTTCCAGTGGCCCTTGTCGCCGCATTGGAAACACTTTCCCTTGCCTTGGCCACCCACCTTCCCTTTGCCCTTACCTTTTCTCTTAGATTTTGCAATCTTAGGGACCGGTCCAACACTTGAACCACCAGTGCCAGCCTTCTTCTTCCCTTTCTTTCCTTTCGGTGTAGATCGGGAAGAAAAAGCGCTTTTTTCAACGTTCAGAACGTTGACCCCAGGTTTGATCACCCCTTCCACTGCCAGTAAAGAACTCATTAATTCGCTCATTGAAAAATCCATTTTATTCATATTATAGTTTAGTTTAAATTGAGCGAATGACGGTGACAGCGTGTTGAGGATCATATCAACTTGGGTCTGTGCATCGATGTTGGCACCTAGAGTCTCCAGCTCATTCAAATAACCAATCATTTTTAAAACATGTTCTTTGAATGGAGTCCCTTCCGACATCTTAGCACTCATTATCTTCTGCATAGCTACCTGTCTAGCAGTCCTGCCATGCTCCCCAAACATCTTCTTCAGGGATTCGATAATGTCACTGGCGAAATTGTTCGACTGGAATTAGTGTTGCAACACACCAACCATTGAGGCCAGAATGTAGCAACGAGCCATTCCATTCGACTTCTTCCATTTATCGAACTCGCGTCTAGCAGCTGCCGAAGCATTTGCCGCGGGTTCTTCGGGGCATGGGGTGGTGAGGACATATATGTGATCCTCCGTAGTTAATACGATGTCAAGGTTTCGTTTCCATTCAGTGTAGTTATTTCCAGTTAACTTGTTTTGAGTGAGTATGGTGGCAAGTGGACTGAATGCAGATCCAGACATTATGATTACTGAAAATCAAACAAACAAAATAAATAAATATGGATATCAGAATTTGATAGTTTGAAATAAAAGAATCCTTAAAAAAACTCTTATTTTAAAACAGAGTCGTCGAAATATCGAAACGAAAGAGTAAAGCCTCCGTGTGGTGGTCAATGTTCGATCTTTCGATTAATCATGACTTGTCTGCTATGCAACTCTTGCAAAACAAGTTATGACTCCCGATCCCTTTTGATCTCTAAGTTTCTGAATAATGCCCCGTGTGGGATCCCTTATCCATAGCTTAGCTAGTGTGTACCATTAACTAGGATCCAATCATAACCGTCTCAAGTAGCGCCTCCGTGTGGTGGTCACCCTCTAACACGTCTGATTGGTCCTATCAAAGGAAGTTCACATCTAGTAACCAATGAGTAATGCACCCTCCGTATGGAATGATCACCCCTGGCGAGGTGACACAGAATGAACCACTCATCTTACAGTGAACCGTTAATGGAAGATCGTGGCTGTTTATTAATAAGACCCTCTCCCACTAGATTTAATAAGAAAAGGATTTTGCTTCTGAAAAGGTGTTTCCACACATTACCCATAAACATCCAATGTTTACTAATGCGTTGAAAACGGTTTTTGAATTTTATTTTAGAAAACTTGTTTTACGTGCATGCAAGTAGTAACAATATAATTAAATGCCAATCACAAACTAAGCACATAAAACAAAAAACTAAAATTAAAAATAAAGACATCCAAACGATGCCTCTATCTCCCATGGCTCTATCTCCATAGAATCTGCTCTTGGTTTGGTCGCCTCCACCTCCATCTTCATGGATAAAGGCTCCTTGCTCCATCTTCATGGATTTTCTAATTCTATTACATTGGTCCTATGCTTCTTTCGAAGCTTACAATTTATCTAGAAATAGAAATTGCAACAATAAAATAAAAGGCTAGGGAAACCGGTGCAACTTTCCTTTTCGTAGGATTGAAGTCGCAGCACCCTTTACATATGCCTTAAACCAAACCAATAATAAAACATAATATACACCAATCTCAAATAATTAAATACAAATTTTGAAAGTCTTGGTGCCATGGGAGATAGCGACTAAGCTTGCTGCAAAAGGGTTAGTCGAACATGCATCCACGCATATGTAACAAACATATATATCTATTGGAACCCCTAATTGATTCACATAGTGCGTAAACTCTTTATGCACTATATTAGAACTCAAAACAGCACCTCAATTCTCTGTCACACTTCGATCGATCGACAAAGGTTCGATCGATCGAACCTTCGATCGATTGAACAACGTTCAATCGATTGAACTTTCAATTTCACATAAAAGTTTGAAAATTTTACAGAATTATTTGAAATTAAAGTAAATAATTTTTAAAACATTCAAAACTGTGAAAAGAACAGCTGGACAGAGAATCAATCTCGATCGATCGAACCCTATTCAATCGATCGAACAAACTAAAGTTCGATCGATCGAAACTTGTTCGATCGCTTGAGAACAGAAGATGTTCGATCGATCGAGAATACTTCGATCGATCGAATCCATCTTGCATCCAATGCAATCATAGATTTGTATACTGCTACAATAACACTACAGAAACAGATCTGTGATGATTCAATTTCGAAAACAGTTCTAAAATCAACATGTAAATCAAAATAGTGTTCCAAAAATGCATCTATAGATCCAAACAAGCGTGGCTCTGATACCAATTGATGGAAAAACAGGTTTAAATAATTTATAAACGTGCAGCAAAAAAGGTTATGTTCCAAAAACTTGTTGGTAGCCCAAGATCTACTACTCGTAAATTCCATAGATGTATACTACTAGAAGGGACATGAATTATACCTCAAGTCTTGAACCCAATTCTGATATTCTTCTTACTTGGTGATGTAGTAGCCTCCACTAGGTTATCTTCACCCTTATGACTCCTGCGGATGCTTCTCAGAGAGACTAGAGATGGTGGGATCTCAAATAGAGAGGAAGAAGAAGGTTTGGGGCTCTAAAACAGTTTCTGCAGCTTCTGGTTAATAAAATTGACGAACTCCTTTCCAGAACACAGCTGCCCTATTTATAGATTCCCAGAACCAACCTAACCTTCAATCGATCGAAGGAATTCGATCGATCGATCGAACATTCGATCGATCAAACCATGCTCGATCGATCGAACCTGCCATGATTCAATCGATCGAAGTAGCTTCAATCGATCGAACCTACCATGACAACTTCCTCAAGTGTCTTTTCAAGTATCTTGGCGGAGCTAAGAATGGGACCTCCTAGGCTCTTTATTGTTGGCTCAGATCAGTTGATTAATTCCCATGACCAAACTCTTTAATCAGCAAATTGATCGACTGATCAGTTAACGTTTACTCCATTATAAAACGATAACTGAACTCCAACGCAAAAGAACATATCCGAAGCGATAACTAGACTTGTATGTTGTACTAATGTCCCTCTACCTTCAGCATTCGTAATCGTATTCAGGTAGTCGGATAACTGTTACTGTCAACCTGAATCATGATTACTTTTTGTATTCCTCGAGTCCCATTCACCTCTCATGATTACCAAACATGTTGATAACTCTTATCAACAAAACTGCAGTACTCAGTAATCGACTTGGTGACATTCTAAAGGGAATGCTTACTCTAAAACAGAGGGTAGATTCTGTCTTGACAATATATGTTCACAACCCTATGAACATGACATACCCAAGATACCCAGGTGTTGATCTTCTATTGACCTCACTGATTGGTAAGTCAAAGCAGCCATATCCACAGTTTGTGTTCATAATTGTCGCAAGATTGAGAACACGTACCTTATACAAGTTATGAGTTCCTATCGACTTATTGATAGTCTTGAGTGTCAATAGGAAAGCTCAGGTCCGTCAATGCTCTATAAGCACTAGCATATTAACTAAGAGTTACACTATAGTGATTGAGATTAATCACTCCATCCAATGGTAGTTAATCATGCTACAGTGTAAACCTGATGAGATATCCAGTCTCACCATCCACTGTGACAAGTTCTAAGTAACAAAGAATAGTAATTCGTATCTCACTTGTACGTATCTCATACATACACAAATTACTTACTATGATACTTAAGGATAACAATCATCTCATGAAAAAACATACATAACTAATGTAAAGCCGATATCCATATATTAAAATGCCAATGTCTCACACATAAAGTAATGGTTTGAGGGCACAATCCCAACAAAACTTTGGTACACAATTACCAATGAGTGTCCACAACACAATCTCAACCATATACTCTTTTTACACAGACCACTCATATACCAGGCATGTACAACTGACTCCACATGAATGACATGTGACTTAATAAAGAAATATAAAGTACTGGGAACGATAACCATGGATATGCGAGAAGAAATCAAAGCTTATATGAAACAACCGGTGAATTCATCAAAGAATGCTTTAATATGCTTTTATCGTTACTAGAACACAAGTGGGTCTACTTTGAAGCAATGCCCTAAAAAATGAGTTATAATTTTTGTGCATGAATTACATATCAAAATAAATTACTTTGAGTATAGTTTCCAACGCTTCAAACGGTGCACATTTTCGAGCTTTCTAGAGGAAGTTATGGCCGTTTTACTAAAAGTCGTCAGTGCTGAAAAATGCCAATCGATTGGCAAAAGTGCCAATCGATTGGAACACATGCCAATCGATTGGTAATGATGCCAATCGATTGGTAATCATGCCAATCGATTGGTAAACATGCCAATCGATTGGCATCAACAGTTTCTCCCCTGTTACGAATTTAAAGCCTACTTTTGACCCATTTTCAAATCCGAATGCAAACATGACTTGTAATATATGGTTCTCTCCGTTTTTCCGCAAGGATCATGAATATGCAATTGGTTTTAACTAATTTCAATCATAGCTCTCGTATTTTACGAAAAACTGAGAGGTGACAAAACTTTAAATCAACGATACGTCGCTATACGGATGAATTAGGCCGTAGTATTCGAACCACAGCTTAATGGGACTAAGATCTTTCATTTTCAATTCACAGAATTTGATTTTGGTTAACTTTTCTAAAACTCCAATTTTCAAACTTGAATGGTAATTATACATATATACGTATATACACACATATATACACAGAAATATACATATATATAAACGTTGGGAGTGAGTTCATAACACTCACAGAGGGTACTGGGACAGAAATTTGAGGCCGAGAATTTCCGCCGTAATTCCGTCGTTAGATTTTCCACTCCTCCGTTTCTTGAATTATATATATATATGTATCTATGTATGTATAACTGTGTGTATGTATATATCATCTATAATCTGTATATGTGTGTGTGTTCTTCCTTGAGAAAACAAGAGAGAGATGAGAGAATTTGAGAAAGATTGAGAGAGACAGTGAGTGAAAAATGAGAGAACTATGAGAGTTGTATACATATATACTGAGAAAATTATTTGGGCTCCAAGAACAAGTGAGCTTCGCCCGGTGTGGTTGTGCTCATGTGCTCCCACACCCAAACGCAGTATAAACGCAGATTAACACATAAAAGTGGTATTTTATGGTCAAAAATAAAAATACAGAAAATTATGTTTGCGTAAGGGATAAAATTCCATTTTATACAAAAATATAGATATTATTTTTAAAACCATAGAAAGTATTTCTATATTTATAGAAATTACAGTTTGACCCCAAACAATATTATAGATAGAAATTAACATCAAATATTCGTTTATTAATGGAAAAGAAATTACAGGGTGTTACAGAGAGAGTGGTTCATCCCGCATAGTAAAAAACATCAGACATAGTGTTCATTCCTAATTTGGTCAAAGATTCTATCTGTAACACCCGTATCCTGAAAAGGTTTGGTTATCATCTTAATATGCATTAATTTGTATAATTAGTGTATATTATGGAATAAGGGGAGTCTTTGGACTAGCCCGTATGAAAAGTGTTCAGAGAAGGACACCATTTGAAAAAGTCCCCAGTGAGGAGGGACATGTACTGGAGTGAGACCCAATGAAAGGCTAATTAGTAATTTGCATTTTAAATGATTAAATGCACGCATTATATATGATTACATGGATATTTGTTAAGTTGCTTCCATATTATATTGTTATATGTTAGCAATTGGTATTGGTTTGGACACTCAAATAAGGGTATAACTGAAAAAAGATTCATAATTAGTAGGTGCGATAGCAACTTCAAAAAATATTTGGGACCCCGTTAGGACCCATACGAAACTTAGATAAACACTCATTTAGATAATTGGGTAGTTAACAGAATGTTTGGGGATTTCATAATAAGAACTTAAGAAAAATCGGGGGTGTAAACGAAAATAGGGGGAAAATGTGACACATCACTTGCATGTGATGTGTGTGTGTGTCATTAAGAGAGTTTAGACACTCATTTTTACAGAAAGTAACAAAGAAAAAGAGAGAGATCACCGAGAGAGAAAGACGGAACCGTCGTCGATATCGTTTTCCGCCGTTCCGTCGCCGTCGTTCGCCGAATTTATGATCCGAGACCACTTTTGGACTCGTGGAGGTAAGAGGATCACATGTATATAATTTTTTTTCATTTTCGGTAACGTTTTTTCGGTAACCGTTCTTGATAGACGATATTTGTTGTACCAAAACTATGTAGGATTACTCTAGAACAAGAATTGGCTTTGGTTCTAGCTTGAATCGGGATTTTAGGAGCATAATTGCGTATAAAATTGAGGAGGTGAGTTTTTTAACCAAAAAGGTGATTGTAGTTTAAGGTGTTCAATGATTCTATTTATGTTTTGAGCTATGGAAATCATGCTTAGAAGCTATGGAATTGTTAAATTATGAATTACATGTTAATTGAATGAAAAGTTGCTATGATTATGTGCCTACATGCTTATATACTTATGTGGTAACCAATGAGCACCGGGGAAATGATTCATTGTTAGGAATAATAAGGGTGGTGAAGAGGAAGAATCCGAGAAATACGGAAGTCCAAGGAATAGAAGTGACCACGGGACGAAGGGAGGTCTTCAGGTTTGAATGAATCATTAAACCAATGACTCGGCGATTACAAATATGAGATATGTGGTTATTTGTAGCATTGCACATGTTAAACATTCAATCATGTTTAGATTACTCACTAAGCGTAGTGCTTAATAAAACCGTTTTCCTTTTCTGTTATAGTAAATAACAACCACCGCAGGTACGGAGCAATATCCGGAGAGGAAGTGATGTGCTCGAGAATGGGGGAGAGATTTGGGACTTGTAGTTATGTTTTTAACTTGTAATATGATTTAACTTGTGGTTTGAGATCTTTAACTTGTGGCTTGAAGCCTTGACTTGTGATTATAGAGTTTGAGAGGTTGGGAATTAGTTTGGAATCCTATGACTCGTGTGTTTAATGTAAATTTGAAAGAACTTACATAATTTTCTATGTAAATGTGTAATACCCTGTATTTTTGTAATATAATATATGAATAAAACCTTGTAATGCTTCTTTTAATACTTGTATGAGTTTTCCCTTACCCTTGGTATAATTTGGATATCAATCAATTGATTGATATAAATACCAATCGATTGTCAATACCAATCGATTGACACTTTTAACAATCGATTGGAGCATTAATACCTAATACCAATCGATTGGAAGTAGCTGGGCAGATTCTCTTGCTTTGGCTGGGGAAAGGTCACGTAAACACTCAATCTCTATATATATGTGACCCTTTCCTGCGTTTTTCCTTTTCAGAAAATAAAGAAAGAGTGAGAGAGAGCTTGTGTGTGTACTGTGTGTATATATACACTTATATATACATATACACACATATATATATATATATATATATTCATACACTCACACACACACACACACACACACAGATGGACTGAGAAGAAAAAGATCAGGAGAAGAAGAAGAAAGAAGAAAAGAGAAGAAGAAGAGAGAAAGAGGCAGAGAGAGAGAGAGAGAGGGAGAAGCCATTGAAGCTCCAAGCTCCAAAACACACAACCAAACACACCCTCTAATCCTAAAGTGAGTTCTAAACTCACTGAGCAGCAATATACTGATGTTAGAACGCGTTTGAATGAAGAAATGGAGTTTAAACGATGATTTCTCGTATTTATTCATATTGGACAGTCTTCACTATGAAGAAGACGAAGTCCTAATCGATTGGACTTGTCCCAATCGATTGATATCCCAATCTATTGAAATTTATGGCAATCGATTGACATATGATCCAATCGATTGAACTTTTTACCAATCGATTGATAAAATTTTAAACCAATCGATTGGACCCTTGTCCCAATCGATTGGAAGTTGCAGAATGTTGATTATCTTGTTTATCTTATATTATCATTGTCTAGTTTTTTAATTACTGTTCAATATTTCCAGCATGCTTTATTGTTGTAATACAGACGTAATAACGAGATAATGCGACGTAGAATCATAGTAATAACGAGATTAATGGATAATGGTTGTGACGTTAGATGGCGTAATAATTGTGAATCCTTTGGAGTTAACGTTCATTTCATTCAAAGTAGTCAGGCCACATTGGGATTGTCATGTATCGATATTAGAGTTGAACTTAAGTAGGTTTGCTAAGATTCGGGAATCTTGCGTGGGCGGGCTTTGGTCGATCATATGTTCTTAAAAGCAGTTGACAGACGAAGGTGTCTACGACTGTGGTGGACCAGACCATTTGCCCTAAGATAGCTAGATGATCTAATCATATGTTCTTAAAAGCGGTAGACAGACGAAGGTGCTACGACTGCGGTGGACCGTGATCACTGGTAGACGTCGCTAAGTCGTGGCTATAGAATGATGTACTGTTGCTTAAAGCTTTATATCCCTGTAGTGCGGTGAACTGTGCATATGTTCTTAAAAGCTGGGGATGGACTGACGTGGTATCCACGACTACAGTGGACTGTGCATATGTTCTTAAAAGCGGTGGACAGAGCAATGGTGTATCCTTAAGAAGTAAACTACTGTCAAGTCTGTTCTTCTACCATAAGGTATCATCGGTCTTAAAATGAATAAGAAGTTAGTAATCGGATCATCAGAATGATTAAACGAGTTACCCTCACTGAATCTTAATGGTTATCGTTTATAACTTCAATAGCTGATACCCTGTTAGTATCTAATTCACTCAGCTTTCATTAAGCTGACGGCATTTATGCCGCTGGACATTTCCATGTTTCAGCGCACTCTGGTTATAACTATACAGGTAAAGGACCTGCAGGTGAGAACTACTATGCCAGTGACGATGTCCCGACGGAGGACTACCCCGAAGGAGGTCAGGCAGAGGAAGACTACTACGCCGAGGACTACCCCTACGCTAATTGAAGATTAGGCTAGACTGTAGTTTAATTATCTTTACTGCTTTTCCAGACCTTTTGTTTTCAGGCATATGTTGCCTTAACAATTGTACTTCCGCTGTGTTTTGTTTTGATTCGAGACTCTGGTGTGTAATAGTTAGTAACCTCCTTTTTACATTAAGTTATGTTTTAAACCATAACTTAGATTTCATTATTGTTATCTCCTTTACTTATTGTTGCTTAGTACTGTGTGGTGTGGACAATCGTGTGACTTCACCAGTCGCTGCCTTTGGACCCAAAAAGGAAATTTATTTTTCTCTATTTTTGCCGTTCCGGGGCATGACAAAATGTTTCGTATTGGGTAAGTTGTACGTTTGGATCATTTCGGCGAGTCCGGATACATATGTTGTAGATTCTAGTCAAGTTCCGTTTTGTTAACAAATGCTTTGCGAGATTTAATTCCCTTGTCAAACGGTTTTATGTAAATGCTTGCTTGGTTAAATGGGAAACTTGAGTTCAAGTGCTTAACTTGTTCCAAGAGTGTTGGGACTCATTTCCAACAAGATTCCATGAGATATTGACTTCCGCCAAGAGTTGAACTTCAAAAACACTTGATTTGATTTAAAGGATGTGTCTATGGTTTAGTTTGATCCAAATAAGGTGATGTTCATGTTTTGAATTATTGGAAGAACTTAAATTGGTGTTTGGAAATATTTCAATGTGTTTTCAAATGGTTTCAAAATGGTTGTTTAAGGTTCCATGAGGTTTGGGTTAGTTTTGTATGTGTTTAGACTTGTAAAACAGGGGTTTTTGCTTTCAAAATGGGTGCTGCAGAATCCGGATCGATCCGGGTCTTAAGAGGATCGATCCGACACTTCTGGAGGGCCAAAAATGGAGTTCTGTCAAAACCGGATCGATTCGGTTTTGGGGCAGATCGATCCGCAGGCCATTTTGCTGCACTGTCGACCTTTACGGAAACGGACATAACTCACGCTGGAAAATTCGGATTCACGCGCCCTTTTTTTGCGTTGGAACCGGGACTCAAATGATATAAAATTTGTTATACTTTATTAATGACCATTTTACCCTTGAGGTTGTTTTTGTCACAAAAAAGTTATTTTATGTCGTTTAATACATGTGTTTCTAAGTAATTCACGTGTTTTTTTGTTAATTCGTACAGTTGAGCACTTGTAGCATTGTTACACGTATCCTAATTCGCACGAGACGGGTTGGGATGTGACACTATCCCTGACCTTCAAGTTGAATTTATGAGTAAGGGTCAAATTCGAGAAAGTGGTTCATCCCGCTTCCCGCATTGAAAAGCAGAAGGCATAATGTCTCATCAAGTCAAGGATTTTATCCTTCACCTTCGAGTGGGACTTTGACTAATTTTTGTTTCTTTTAAAATTTGAAAAAAGTGGTTTATTAAGCGTGGAAACTACCAGTAGGCATAATGTCTCATTTTTCATCAAGTCAAGGTTTCGATCAAGGCTTTGTGCCGGATTTTTATTTTTTTTTTCACAATTAAATCTGAATGCTTAAATTCAGAAAGTTGTTCATCCCACGTGGTAAAAAAATAATAGTCAAGGATTCAATAGCTAACCTCCACCTAACCATTACCTATCGATGTAATTGCGGAGACAAAAATAATGGCTAAATCCACACAATCTTGCAATCCTACTAGAGTGTTTTTATTTGTTACAATGAAACAGCTTTACAAAGCTTTTACATGTTAACAATGCATAATGAATAAAATCTCAAAAATCTTCATTATCTTTCAAGTAATTTCATTCACCAATAGCCACTTTTTCAATATCATTTGGCAGATCAAATCCAATTAAAATGAAATTTTGAAATAAAACTCTAACTTGTTATTTCTTGTTAAGTTAGTTGTAACTCCTAGCCCAAACTTTACCTATTGTAAGAAGGGAGAATATAAGAGTAATATTTCACCCACAACTTTCACACAACTTTTTGTTCAAGACCCACAAAAGTGTGTCTATCTCTCTCCTGTATCACTGCGGGATTCTATCTAGAATATAATGATGCTTACCAGGCTTCATGGCATAAATTATCATTCCCTACTTTTTTTTCTTTTTAAAATTGAAGAACTGCATTGCAAAACAATACATGATACAGAACAATCTAAAATAAAAAAATAAAAATTAAACACCCACAAGCGCGAAGTTGCCGAAGTAGACACACAATTAATAAAATTCAAACCATGGTTGCTTAATTCATCAACTCTGGCATTGCCAAAAGGGAAAGAAAAGGCAAAACTATACAAAAGAAATATCACAGCCTCGGATAACTTACAAACCAATCCTCATCAAGCGTCGTGCAATAAGATTGCTGGCCGCCTCTACCTTCCAAGAACACGTCAAAAGAGATTGGGGCCAAGATATTTGGATCCTGCCTACTCATCCAAAAATTTCACTGACATTTGGATAGTATTTGTGTTCTTAAATTTTTTCTTCAACATATGAAGAGAAGCTCAGTTTGCAACCAAGATTCTATTAATTGCTTGGGCCATCCTCATAAAGCAAACTTTTCTTCAGTCATTTTTCGGTGAAATAACTGTTTGTGGTAGTATGTCATTTACCGAGGAGAGTTCTTCAGCCAAGATTCTATTAATAACTGTTTGTTGTATGTACAATGTTCACCAATATTTCCCTCCTAAACTGCAGCCGGAGAGTTCTTAAGCTGAAAACTCAAAAACCCCTTTTCATTCTGACTTCTGCAGATCTCATACTTCTTCTCCTGCATATATTAGGAGACAAATCTGTGTTTTTAAAGAGTCATTGCTGTACGGAAATGTTCTGGTAGGAAGACAGCATACTCCATTATGCTTATAAAACGTGAAACAAAGAAATACCTAACCAATATCAAAGATCTAATAACCACTCAAGTATATTAAATGCCTTTAACCTGATCTAAAAAAAATATGCATAAAGATAGCCAAAGACCAGGAGACTTGCTTAAGAAATACGGAGTATTCTGGTAGATTGACCAGAAAATTGCCTAAACCTATAAAATTCAGAAAACCACTGTTCAAAACATCAGTAGGACAGCTCAAGATATTTACAGATTCCGAACAAGTTTCCTTTGATAATTTACTTTTTCATCTTATCTCATCTTATACCGTTCAAGGGGAGTGACAAAAGGTTCTACCAGATTAACAAAAGGTACTAAACTGGTCATCACCTTCTTATTGTTGAGCTTGCGACAAAAAGATTGACAAGTTAGGTCTGCACATGCAACAGAGCAAAAGTGCAATAACTATATGACTCCAATCCTAGAAATGTGTGAATTGGATATGTAAGAATCTGCGACAAATTAAGGAAATTGAACGGGATTGTCCTCTGCGTAAACTAGAACTACTAATTACCCCGATTTTAGGAAATATGATTCACATTAAGCACACTGCTATCGATGTGAAGGACGGGCCAAAAGACGTTATTGGTTGATGCAAGTCTAGTCTGGACAAATGCAGTTATAAGTTACAGACATTAAAATATTATGGAAAATTAAGATTAACGTGGCAAGCCCCAGAAATTGGGGATAACTGGACAAGGCTTACATGATTTTATTTAATTGGAAGTTTAGTAAACAAAACTAGCAATGATCTCAAAAGAATCTAAATGTAATACTGAATGTTAAGACATGGTACAAAGGCCAGTTATGGATGCATTCTTGCTGCGAATAAAATATATCTTGAACTATATCCCATTCTCTAATCAACAGGGTGCGAGGGGTCGCACAAAGAGAAGGCCATCCCCTTTCCGGTTTGAAAAGATGTGGCTAGCCAAAGCGAAGGAAAAAATAGCTTGTCAGTGTTTTTTCCTTTTTGTTACAAGGGAAAGCAAGAATATATTTTGCTGAAGATTGTAGCCTTTAAAGAGGAAGTGAAGAACATAAAGAGATGAAAATAAGCAAAGAGATAGTGGAACAATGTGGCTCGAACACTCCAATTTGGCTGTCACGTCTGTGTCGGACAACGACACGCGTTGGACAGGTGCTGACATGCGACAAACACCCGGAAAAAAAATGCTTTAATATTTGTTGCATCGGACACACACCTTGGACACGGAAGTGGACATGGCATAGTGGCTCCTTTAAAATTGATTTTCAAATTTTAAAGTAATAGTCTTAATATAATTAAACGGGAGAAAATACAATATAATGTATAATAAACCAACAATTCCATTTTTTATTCATTGTGTCCTTGCCGTGTCCAATGTCCATATCCTACATTTTTAAAACTTGCCCTCTCCCAGTGTCCGTATCTGTGCTGCATAGTCCTGAAGTTAAAACGGCACGGAGATACCCGCAAGGAGTTCTCCATCCTTGTTAGGCAATGGAACCCTCCTAAAAAATCAGTGTGCACATGCGTAGCTTTCTTTATGGGGTTGGTTGAGAGCAGGATGACCGAAAATAGGAAGAAAAAATATATATATCCTGCCTTACACTGTATTTAAAGCAGTATATAAAAAAATTGGGAGGCAGCTCACGAGGTAGTATTGTCATCATCAGTTTCGGTCAAAAATCAAAAGCAACAGCCCTCAAAGAAATTCATAAATTGACAAAACGGAGGTAATTAAAGGAAAACTGAATAGGACCGCTTACCGTGCATTCTCTTTACAAATCGTTCAAACTCCATGAAGTTGTTTCTCTCCATCAGATCCAGGCTGAGCCTGAGGTAGGTAAAAGCTGATAAATGCCTCCCATCTGGATCATTGAAGGGCTTAGCATTTTCCAATATCTTATTATAGCCTTCTCTATCATGGCAAGGAAGAGCATTTTCACTTGCAACGGGTATGCTAACGTCCCATGCAGCATTCAGCACCTGAAGTTAATACAGGTGATTCACTAGGTAACACCAAAAATATTCATTCAACACAAGGCTCTGTTTGATTTGCAGATTTAGAGAAGTAAAAGGAAAACTAATTCTGTGGTATTTTACACCAAGCTTAAGTAACATTAGAAATTAAAATTTTCAACCCATAACAGAAGCTCAAGAATATAGTGAGAAAAGTGACCCACAAAATTCAAAAAAATTCATTTTATTTTACCCTTTTTTCATCAGCTCCTCATTAACCAAACAAATAAAAGTGCTTTCCTTTTTTTCTTTTCCTTCTATCGCTAAATCCATGGACCAAACAGAGCGTAAAAGTTTGTAACTGCAAGAGCAGGAATAAATCTATCTGCAGATCCACAATCTGGATATATATCAGTGAAGTCCATATTATCCAAATCCGATATGCTTAAGGCCATACAATTCATAACTGGGAAAAGAATATGCAATTATGCAAGTAGAAATGAAACCAAATGGATTACCATGATTGCTTACCTGCCAAACTAGTCCCTCAGGGTCAGCAAGTGCCTCTGGAAAGTCCTCGAACTGAACCAGGGTGCGCAACTCAACACAGGTAAAATTTAAAGCAGCCCCATGCTTCTTTAACATTGCGGAAATAGGAGCATAACCATCGCGATTGCACGGATTGTAAAATCCAGCCGTCAATTCAGCAGCATGACTAGCTGTCTTATACCACCAATGAATACCCGATAGCTGCTCATCAAAAAAAATAATTATATTGAAAACAATAATTTGTATACCTCATATTTGATTTACAAAAAAAAGGGATAACTACACTGACCGCTAAGATCCAAAAATATAGGGACCTCCCTCATTTCTAACAATTAATTAATGTGACCTCCCTTGAGGATTGATTTGAGAAACACTTTCCCCCTTTGCTAGTCAACCGTCAATTGACGTTAACTTTTGAGGTTTTTTTAAAATTACAATTTTACCCCTATCAAATAAAAAACTCTCAAACGCCTCTTCCCCTCTGCAACGACTACTCTTTTAGAGTTCTTAGGTATAAAAAAAAAACTAGCACTCTTTATTTTTTGGTGTGTGTGTGTGTGTAAATTTACTTTTTCCTTGACAAGTATCCTAGACAAAACAAGGAAACAACATTGTTTTCAAGCGCGTGAATATGTTTTTCTTCCACGGCCACCCACCCCACCAGTGTTCAAATTCCCATCATTTGAGCAAAATTAATATGTTTGGCTTTGATAGGATTAAAAAACTTTTAACCAAAAAAAAAAATAATGGTCAAGTAACATTTGACTAACAGAAGTGGGAAAGTGTTGCTCATACTCTATGTTACCCGGACTCGCGTACGCGTGTCGAGTGTGGATATGAATCTAGGGGTGGCAATTTTTGACACAACCCGTTTTACTGAGACAACCCGAACACGGCATGACATTACACGATTAATTTAAAATAGGTTGTATTACAGATGAATAGCACTCGAAACTAAAAATCAAACCTAAAGCACACAACCCGATTAATGACACGATTAGACACGAGAATCTGAATTGCCACCCCTATATGAATCCGAGTGTCGGGCTTGGTAGACCCCAATATTTTAGGACAAGGGGACTCAGCCATAAAGGATCCAAAATGTAGGTACGGGTACGAGGACTCGTCAAACAAATAATAGAATAAGTAGGTGTTTACATTTTCTTAAAATTGGAAAAATTCTTAGTAGGAAGTATACTCTATACTTACAAGTATAAAACCTAAAAAGCATAGCATTATTCTCAGTTTATTACAATGTTCTAAAAATTGCTAGACGGTAGGCGGGCGGTGGAGGGGGCCTACAAAATTAATAATATAGAGACAATTGTCATATAAACAAAACTCACATTATCAACTCTCTCTCTCTCTCTGTCTCTCTCTGGGACTCAAAACTCATACTCCTCATCAAAGTTAACTCCTCATAAAACTTAACCCATTAAAGTTTACATCTTTTTCAAAAACACTATTGATTTAATTTAATCTCATCTTACTAAAATAACAATCTCACCGCCACATTTTAAAAAAACATTTTAGAAAAGGCCTGCCTATGCTCGCCTAGTGTCATGGCTTGGCATTTTCTCCAACATTTGGTGTGCAGCCTATGGAAGAAGGTTCTAGTGCATTGGAGATTTGTACATTCTAGAAGAATCTAGGACTTCTTATGTGCTTTTATATCTTGTACATTTTAGACTTCTGTTAGCTAATATGTTCCACATCGAATAAATATGGGGTTGGCTATGGCTAGATATACATGTTGGGCCTTTCCACCTAATAGCTTAAGCTTTTGGGTTGGATTCAAAGTTTCTTCATGGTATCAGAGCCAGGTCCATTCCCAACCCAATAAAAATAAAAATAGCCCATGCCTCCACGATGACAGACCCAACAAAAGGCTGCACGATGATAAGACCCAAAGAGGCGCACGTGACAAACCCAGAAGAGGTTGCACGTGAGGGGGCGTGTTAGCTAACATGTCCCACATTGAATAAATATGGGGTTGGCTATGGCTAGATATACATGTTGGGCCTTTCCACCTAAAGCTTTTGGGTTGGATTCAATGTTTCTTCAACTTCTATAGAGAATTCTAGACGATGATAGAGCTTGTAAATATCTAAATATTTCCTAGAAGTATTCAAGATGATTGATGATGACCGTTAGATCGAAATGATCTAGACCGTCCATTTATTCTTAGTTCCCTATAAAAAGGTGAGGGGTCCTCATTTGGTCAAACCATCCAATTAGATCGAAATGATCTAGACCGTCCATTTATTCTTAGTTCCCTATAAAAAGGTGAGGGGTTCTCATTTGGTCAAACCATCCCAGAGTTGTAAAGTATTTGAGAGCAATACAATAATCTTTCTCCGAACTCTCCACCTCTTCTCTACCTTTGAGTACTGGCAAGGCTTATTTATCTTACAGTAGTGCGGTTGAGTCTAAGGGTCGCACGGGAAGGTATTAGAAAATTCTATGCCCATGACACTAGGGCCCGCCTAATCTCCTGGGCGATTTTTACTAACGCCTAGGACAAAATAGGCAGCCGCCTAGACCGATTTTTAGAACGCTAGTTTATTATTAGTTTACACATGATTTTGAAGAAGTACAAATAATTCTTGGAAAAGTAGCTCTACTTAGAGGTTGTTGATCACTTTTAGCCATTAAACCTGGCAAGCCACCAAAAATAGCAACCTTAAATCACAAAAATATAAACCAAAGCTTCTATTTTTCTCTTTTTAAGTAGAATATTCTTCAACGTTTTCCCTCAGTGATAAGCAAGGCATGGGTCACTAGCAAGCCATGTACGACATAGTACGAAACATGTCCGAAACATATCCAATGTCGGGATCCTTGTCGTACCCACATCAACATGGACACTGCATCTTTTATGCCAAGTCCCGTTAACATAGCTCATAGTCAAGGGACTTTGGTTTCATTTTCAAAACCATGAGGGAAGTTCATGTATTTTGGCCTTACTTAGTGGGAGGTTATCCCTAAAAACTACAGACGAAGAATATCTTTATGATGAAAACTGGACTCCAGCAAAACTGACTCACCTTTGCAGCAATGCAAGTGCCTTCAAAAGCCAAATTTGCCAGACCTAGTACCCTATCACCATGATCAATCAGAACCCGAGAGTACCAATTGAGGAAGAATCTTCCATAATAGCTATCGTAATCACCTCCGTCGCAAAAAAACCTGGTTTCATGTGGTCCAGAATTATAAGTACCTGCATTATCTGGTCCTCGACCCCAGAATGAGTGTCCCCTGGCTTCTGCTGCCTTACTCAGACTCTTCAACAAATACCGATCATAGCACTGCCCGGGAGAAGAAGTCGAGTGAATGCATCAAAGGATCATAGAGTTCAAATTGAAATAAGTAATTAAGGCTCTCTTTGGTTCATGGATTTAGTGAAGGGAAAGAAAGGAAAACATAAAAGAAAAAACTCTGTGTTTCGTTAATAGGGAAAATATAGTGAAAAATGAAGTACAAATTATTCTGTCAGTGACTTTACATTCCTCTTTTCTTGAATTCCAATGGTATTTTAAAAGTTTTTAATTTTTAATGTTATTTAAGAATGGAGGAAAATAGTAGGAAAACGGTTTTCCTAAACGATTACCTTTCCTTTTCCTTCTCTATATCCGAGAATCAAAGACAGCCTAAAGGTTCTCTTAAGTCAGAATCAACTTCCAATTCTTGAAAATCAAACTATGAACACCACTTATTCAAAAGTTACCTGGAATTCACCTATACCCGGATATCTCCAACTATGTTTTGCAGGATAAGATGGGTATCGTAGCTCCCCGCATGGACCCAGTCCAATTTCAATCTCAGAGATGATACCATCCTCAAAAAACTCATCAAATTCAACCCGGAAACTTCTCATGTAATCAAAGTAAACCTACCACAATGTTTTACCAAAATAAATAAATGATTCACCAGAAAATGCAAAGTTCAAATTGTGCATCAAATAACAGCAAATAGATAGCCAAAAGAAAAGAAAAGAAAATGCAATAAAGTTCGATTTGAACAATTTTTTTGAGCCCGAGTCACATTCGAACAATTGAAGTACAAAGCACAGTTAACTAATACAATTTCTAGCAAATTTATTGAGCATGAATAGCCAAGCACTGCAAATAATCTATATAGCCACAACTTAACTATAAAACAGAATGCAACACCTCAACAGCAGTTCGGCCTCTTAAAACCCGTTCTTTGTCGATTCCCCAACTAAGGCACTCAGGGTTGTGTCTTCCTTCTCGGTCTGTGAAAAATATGTCAGGATTGCTTCCACCAATTTCTCGCACCCATTGAGGGAGTGGAATATGAACATCATCACCAATATTGCCTCCACATTCATGAAATGACATAACAACCTGTGCCAGTTTATTTCATTGGCATGAAATATTTGGAAATCAGCAAAGATGGCAAATGTCAAAATTATCAAAACTATATCCCACTTAAAACATACTATTTTTTACATGAATACTTGGACATAAATGTTTTTTCGATAACAGAAGAACACCTCTTGCTTAACATAGTAATTCTAGATTTGTAACCAACTCAAGAACATCAATTCACATAAAATCGAAATACCCAATCATGTAAGCTATTAGAAAGTTGGAGTATTTAGGCTTCTGACGCAGTCATTTTTCCTTTTTAATTTCCAATTTCAACCTTTTTTTTCTTTTTAAATTTTGATAAGAAGGTGTCAGGAGCTAAAATCCAAATGATTGGCCAGGGCTCCTGAAAGTGCGGGAGGAGTGCTGAAAGCATATCAACAAGGAAGATAGACTTGCGAAAGCTTTCAAATATGAAGTCTTTTACTATTTTTGTTCATGATATGAAGATGATCAATGTCAGTTCACTACTTCCTAGATAGTTAACATGAAATATACTAAAGATCAGACATGTACTCAAGTCTGCTTTTTTATTATAATCAATTGTCTCAGCCCTTGCCGTATTCCTAATTTCCCTCTGATAGAAGAAGAAGAACTCATTGAAACAAATTTAGATTTTCATTTTCATGGCTTGACATATTGATCACACTGAGTATATATACACACATCATAACCGTCTCTGTATCTATCTGTAAAATCTGTTTAACAACCATCAACAAACACAACTCAGCTTTAGTTATAAGTTGAGCTTCTATTGATCAGACGGTGAGGAGTTTCTCACGTCACTGTTCTGTGTCTTCTTAGTGGAAGGCTACGAAAGTTTCTGAGGAGCACCTGGATTGCCACTGTGAACAAGTACTCTAACATCCTCCGTCAAACTGATGGGGACTGAGACACCATCAGTTTGTTTCTGAAAAATATAAAGCGAGCAGAAGAAAGTCCCTTGGTGAAAAAATCAGCTAATTGGTCATGAGAGGACACAAATGCAATGGAGATATCCCTCCTAGTCACTTTTTCTCGAAGACAGTGATTATCAATCTCGATATGTTTAGTTCGAGAATGAAAAATGGGGTTGGATGCCAAAGCTAAAGTTCTGGAGTCCCAAAGAGAGGAACATGGAGATCACACAAGATCATGCGGATCCAACAAAGATCAGCAGTGGTTATGGTCAAAGCTCTGTATTCAGCCTCAGTGGAGGACCGAGCCATGGTGGGCTGTTTCTTAGTGACCCAACAAATACGGTCAGACCCCAGAAAGACCATAGCACCTGTAGTTGATCGTGTTTGGGTCTCCAGCCAGTCTGCATGAGAAAAGGCAGAAAGAGCTAAGGAATTTCTGGTGTAGCGAACCCCAAATGAAGTAATGCCATTTAGATACCAAAGAATGTGTTTGAGGGCAGAGAAGTGGACATCCCTTAGTTGCCGGAATCGTGACTTTGCCCAGCGAATCTCACCAAGAATCGTGAATCTGCGGTTCTCAAAGAGAATCGTTTGGGAAACGCGAATCTCAGGCCACTAATTCGCGAGTCTTTGGAGGAAGATTCTACATACCAAGAACAAGAGGGGAAGAAAAGAAAAAGAGAAAAAAAGACCCGCTGTGCACCTAACTCATCGCCGCTGTGGACTGAGCAAAATCCTAGCATCTTGGGGTAAAAGAGAAGACAATTGATGTTCTCTTCTTCTCTACTGATGTTCTCTTTCTTCTCTGTGGGTCCCAGTTTCTTTTTACTTTTCTTTCCTTTCATATGGGCCTGTTAGTGAGTGTCTTTTTTGTTTTGGCTTGTGCAAGGCTGTTTTTTAAAATCCTACGTTCTTTAATCAATGTTTACCAGAGCCCATGTCCTCAATCAAATCAAAATCAAAATATATAATATAACATACACACTTTATAGTTTAGTACTAACCTTCTCTCTCCAAAGTTAAAATATCTACAAAAGCTGGTAAAAGAATACAGTCAATGTTTTTTCTTTGTAGAAGGTCAATGTACTTTCCCTTTTAATTTAAACCCACATACTATCCCTTGTAGAAAGTCAAGTTACTTATTTATAAGCAACACCACATAACTGAAATACAACTACTATTTAACCCCCAAATTTAAAAAGGCACCAATAAAAATATGACATAATAATAAAATATATATATATATACAAACGCTTCCTAAACGCTCCCAACCTCAGACTCTTTCAGGTTTTCGCGCTTCCACGCTCCCGCTCCCGTCCCCGTTCCCGCTTCGTGCAACTAAGGGACATCCATTGGAACATGCATATATTGACAAATGTGATTCACAGCAAATGTTATATCTGGGCGAGTAAATGTGAGGTATTGAAGAGCTCCAGCCAAGCTTCGATAAGGGATAGGATCTAACAAAGGTAAACCGTCAGTTTTACCCAACCTGGTAGAGGAAACACAAGGGGCTTTACAAGGTTTGCATCTAGTCATTTGGGATTTGATCAAAAGATCTTGCAAATACTTATGTTGACTAACACAAATACCATTAGATGTTTAATGAACCTCTAGACCCAGAAAACCCCAGATCTTCCATGTCAAACATAGAATCAAGATTGTGAATAAGAGACTGAACAAAGACTGGATCATTACCAGTGGCAATTATGTCATCAACATAAAGAAGTAAAATGGTAAGGGAGGAGCCCTATTTTTGAACAAGAAGTGAGGAATCAGATTGGGACTGAAGAAAATGAAATTGAAGTAATTGAGAGGTAAAGTTTTCAAACCAAGCTCGTGGGGCTTGTTTAATGCCATCGATCTCTTTATGTAAACGACATACATAATCAGGATGTGTGGAATCAACAAAACTAGGAGGTTGAACCATAAACACTTCCTCTTTCAGAACACCATGAAGAAACACATTTTTAACATCTAATTGTTTGAGATTCCAACCAAAATGTGCTGCGAGTTTAAGAACAATCTGCACAGTTTTGCGCTTAACCACTGGACTAAAGGTTTCTTCATAATCAATACCAGCTTGTTGATGAACCCCCTTGGCCACAAGCCTAGCTTTATACCTAGAAACACTTCCATCAGCATTGTGTTTGATTTTATAAACCCATTTACATCCCACTGTATGTTTGCGTGCTAGTAAAGGTACTAAAGACCATGTGCCTTGTTTGTGTAAGGCTGAGAATTCTTCAGACATAGCATCCCGCCACTCTTTAAATTGGCAGCAGTAGTGTAATAAGTTGGTTCAGTACTAGACACCTAAGCCACATACGCTTTTTTCTTAAAGGTACCAGCTTTGGCCACCATAGGATGAGTATTAAGAATTTAAGAACTAAAGGATGAGAAGGAATAGAAGAGGAGATTGGATTGCAGGTAGAAGTATCAGAAAATGATGAAGAGGATATTCGAGGAGGCTGAGAAACCAATAGAAGCTGAGAGGAAGGAGGAGGAAGAGGAGGGATGAGAGGAAGAACAAGAGAAGGAACCTTAGAAAAATGAGAAATGGGTTGAGAGACTATGACAGGAGAGGAAGGAATGAAAGGGGATAACCATTGGGAAAGCATAGAAGGAGTATAGGAGGAAGAAGAAGATAAATTTGCACCTGGATATTTTGTCTCATCAAAAATAACATTTCAAGAAACATAGAACCTGTTGTTTTGAATATCTAAACAGAGATAGCCTTTATAATCCATGGGATAACCTAAGAAAACACACTGAGTGGTTTTGGCATTCTGGGTTGTAATTTATTTCGATTGTAAGGCCTTAAAAATGGGTAAGCAGCACAGCCAAAGACTTTTAAAACAGAGTAATCAGGAACTTTACCAAACAAAAGCTCAAAGGGAGATTTATTGGAAGTAGTAAGACTAGGCATCCTATTAATCAAATAGATAGCCATGGTGAAAGCATGGGCCCAGAACTTAGGAGACAAGGAAGCAGTAGATAAGAGTGTAAACCCAGTTTCTATGATATGCCTGTGTTTTCTTTCAGCAATCCCATTTTGTTGGGATGTATGAGGACATGATTTTTGATGTTGAATTCCATAAGTAGAAAGCAAATTTTGAAATTCAGTTTTGTCATATTCTCTACCATTATCTGTGCGAAAGACTTTAATTCTAGTATTGAACATATTTTCAACCAAAGCTTTAAATTTGCAAAAAGTAGGATATGCCTCTTGACTTGTAAGTAAGAGAATATTGCCAAGTGAGTCTGCTAAAATCATCAACAAATGAAATGTAATATGAGAAACCAATGAAAGATTTATATGGGGCAGGACCCCATAGATCACTATGAATTATTTGCAAAGAAGCAGTAGATACAGAAGTGGATAGAGAAAAGGGGAGTCTGCTCATTTTCCCATTGAGACAATGTTTACACATCATAGACACATTATTAAATGATACAGAAGTAGATGAAACATGTGATAAAATTTTGTTCAACACAATATTAGCAGGATGGCCTAATCTATTGTGCCATTAGGAATCAGACACTCTTTGTCTAAATGTGCCTGATGACCTTGGGACAGCTGCTGAAAACCAGTAGCAGGATTATTTTGAGAGACTGAAGCAGAATTGGAAGCATGAATAAGATATAGCCCATTGGTGCCGCACCTCCAATAGATATATTCAAATGAAAAAGTCATGCTCCTCGTGTGAGAATGAACCTGTTTATAATGTCAAATGCTAAACAAGCATAGAAAAACATACTATTCGTATTACTCACCTGTAACTTTAGCCTAAGGTCGCGCACAATCTGAAAAAGCCTCCTGTAGCCATTCCAGTTATATTGCTGTGGGGAATGAGCCTCCACTATTCCCCACCAGCAGTCAACCATAACACCATCAACATCAACAGACTTCAAAATTCTTAGCTGATCCAGCAGATCATTTGGATCAACCAGCTCGCACTCCATATTGATGACACCTAGCTGCCCACCCCAAGATATATAAGACATGAGGGAAAAAAAGGAAAAAAAAAAGTACGGAATTATATAAATTGTGTTAGAACCAGAAGACAACAAATAAGAAAAATACAATCTGTACGTGGGTTAGCAAAAATCAATGCTAAGCAAGTCCCTTCCACATACAAAGAGAAAAAAGATAAATAGCCTAAAATCACACATAATATCTGGAGAAGGAATACAAAATCAAAGAGAGTACCAAGAAAGAGTAAAAATATACAAACTCACTGGTAGCATCACGTATACAGGAACGTAAGGGGTGCCAGAAAAATCTCTCTCCTGCAGCTTTGGTGGCATATCCACAACCTACCCAAAAAAAAATTAATTATATATATATATATAAGTCTTATTCCGAGATAATAAGTTCAAGTTCAAGCCATCATCATGAATATGAAATTCACCAAGAAACAATGGAAGTGGAAATTCCCAAAATAACATCTGGAAAAACGACAATTGTGAAGCTATGACACATTGTAATGAAGAGAAATGCAACCTTTACTGCACGATTCCAGATGTAAATCATGTCCAAGCATTTCCTCCAACAGTTCACAAAAACTTTTCCGAAGTTACTCTTGATGCATTTGGTTTTTTTCCAACCAGATTGTGTCACTGAGAAACGCATCTTCAATCACCAGAAGTTATATATGCTAGTTTGAACGGAATATAACACTGTAACAGATCATACTCAAAGGAATACCTATACAACAATCTAATTAAATTATCGACCAGCATATTGCGCCCATTATGTTGTTCTAGTGCTTCAGGGAGTGTGTAATCATTGCCATTTCAGTATCACAGTGATGATTGTCATGATCACACCGTGAATCGTATTTTTAGCTTTGATTGGCTTTGTTGTGATGCTTGGAGTACCATTAGTGTTCTTCGATTCACATTAGAGCAACCCAAATAAAGTTGGAAGTTGTTTGCCCCAACAATTCGGATTCTCCTCTAGCTAGGAAGCACGGATTCTTCTAAAAGTTCGGCGCACCCGCACCGCAACCGAACTGCTGTTGATTCTTCTCCGATGCGGCTGGGTGGTTTTCAATAAATTTTTTTTTCTTCAAAAAGCGGGACTCTAACATAATTTTAAACACTTTGGAGTCAATTCAAGAAAGTTGAGAGTTGAATCACACGTCAAAAGGCTGGTATTGCTTACTTATGCTTCTTATCTGTAGTAATTACCAAAATCAAGACAATGTATAGTTTTTAAAATTTTATCGGAAGTATATTTTTAATAATTATTAATAAAAGTACACCACCCCACCGGTTGGTTTTTGGAAAATTGGCAAATCCGTATCCTCGCATTGGTGCTTCCCTTGATTTTTGGAAAATTGGCAAATCCGTATCCACGTATTGGTGCTTCCTAGTCCTCTGCCCAAAACATTCTTACTCTAATATTAACAATACAAGGGTAAGACATTCCTCAAAACGTTTGAAATCATAAATATCTCCCACAGATGACAGCACCAAGTTGGCTCCTTAAAGAATTATCAATTACTTAAGGACCCATTCTCAAAAAACTTAGTGCAATTAATTAATAAGCACAAATGTGACTCACAATTTAAAGTGCATAACCTACTTGTGCCAATTAGCATGTTGAATAGTAATGTTGGATACAAAATATATATATATATATATATATCTTCAATTGACACTATTAGAACACAAAATCTGCCCAAATCAAGGAGAAAAACCAACAATAATCAAACAAATGTCAAGAATTTGAAACAAATTTTCAAATAAATTGAAATAACAAAATACTTGAAGAGAATGTATTGTACCTGTTGATCACAATCAGTGTCCACTAAATCACCAGCAAGAGGGTGGTGGTGATCTTCGGTCACCTCTCCTCCGTCTCTCAACACGGCCGACGTTGTTCGACTACTCCTCCGAGCAGTGGAATTTACGAAAACACCCTTCCGGCGCGGGGAACAGTACTCCACTGACCTCCGGTGACCGGAAGAGACTCTCAATGAAGCTAGAAAGGCTTGTGATGGCGCCATATATGGCGAAGACAATGACATAGGCATGGCGCTGAGAATAGTTTGAACATACGAAATCGCCATCTGAATTCTTAGACTTGACGATACATTACATATGTGCCCCCGGTGTATCTGTATATCTCTATATCAGGAGAGAGAGAGAGAGAGAGAGAAATAAAGACAGTGGTACTGGTGGAGGGATTCGAGACGGTTAATTAATTCGTTGGGAACTTCTATGATACATCATACATGCCACTGATGTCTGATGCTAGTGATTTTAGTTAGTTGTGTTATGCTTCTCAAATTTATTTTGCAAAAGGTGTTTTCTAACACGTGGCGACACTGAAACTCTTTTCAATAATGGTGCGATTACTTTAATATTAATCAATCAAAATCAGTTGGGTCCACTACCACATAAGGGTGTAAAAAATTGATCGGTCGGATCGATTTTTTTCGTGTTTGGAAAACCGACCGAAGTGGTAGGTTTGGTCGGTTTTTGGCGATCGATTCGGGTTTTTCAGCTTAGAATATTTTTTTGAAAGCCGACTGCTCGGCTTGGTTCGGTTGGTTCAATTTTGGCTTACACCCCTACTACCATATGTATTGAAAAACACTTTTGGGAAAGAAAAAAAAATGGGAATCATAGCAGTACTCTTTTAGTTATTATAAATCCAAGTTGGTGTCAAAATATGGGCTGATATTCATGTAATTCAGTTCGGATTATTTCTAGCAAAAAAAAATGTAATTCAGTTCGAGAGCGGCCCAAAAAAAAAAAAAAACGAATTGTTCGGGTTGGTGAGACGTATACTGAATTCCGAACAGAAATACAATTCAAACAAATTTGTTCAATTAGTTAGGGTGCTATTTCGATTCAGTTAGTTCGGATTTGACATTTTGGTTTCTGTTTTTTAAGGCTATATTTCTGTTCGGGTTCGAATTTGTGGCATTATCCTATTTTCAATATCCGACCTCAAAAATAATTAGTTTGGCTAGTAATTTATGTCCTAAACTATGTAAACTAGGTCATGTAGTATGGCAACTTAAAACATTTTGGTTTTCTAAAAATAAAGTGATTTTTAAAATTACTACACTTGGGGATCTAGTAACATTTTGAGACTCATAAAAGCCGAAAAATTGAAAATTGACCAAACACTGATTGGTTAGGTCTTTTAAAGAAATGCACAAGTTAAAACCAACCAAAAACCAAATAGCGGTTTTAAAACCACTAAAACCCGAAGAAAAAAAAACCGACCGCGAACACTCCCACTTTTTACCAATTAGGCTAAATCGTTGCTCTGCAGTGTGCAGTGTAGTGACTTTGAAAACTACTTTATTTATAAAAAATAAAAATAAAAGGAGTGATTTTAAAAGTTACTGTACTTTGGAAACTAAGTTACATATTTTTTAGGAACCAACCACAATATTTCAGCCAGGGGCGGAACCAACCCTTTGCCGTAAGGTGCCATTGCACCCCCCATTTATTGGGAAAATTTTACCCTGCTATGCATGTATATGTATGATTCCAAAGTCTCTATTTATATTTTGTTTTCTGGCACTCCCAAAGCAAAAAATCTGCTACTCCCTTTGTCACCTTAAATCATTTTATTACTTTCTTTCAACTCTAAACTTCAACCATATGTGTTTGACAATCACTTAGGATACAAGATTTTGGTAGAAAATCATTACTCTGTACAATTAGATCACTCATTGTGATAAACTAAATCCCCCAACAACTCTCAAACAGTGCAAAATAACCCCACATAGTAAATTTGTAGTGTTACTGATTAAAAAAAAAAAGCTTACTCATGTATAAATAGAACCAACAAAATCGTTTCGGAGGCACTGTCCCCAAACCCCCGTCATGTGTCGTTATTAAATTGTCTACGTAGTAACTCGGCACCCCCAAAAGCAAACTACTGATTCCACCCCTGATTTCAGCATCAAACAAAGAATGTATCCTAGAATTTTCCTAATTTACGTTCCTGGCGCATGGTTAGATAAAGTATAGTAATTTGTGGGAAAAGACTGGGACGTGTTTAGGAATGCTTGAGTCACTCTTTTCGGCCTAAATAGTTTGTACTTTGAGTAGGGGGTACCACTTTGACAACATGCCCAAGGGCCAAGGATCTCTTTTGTCCCAGTCTTTTGATTTTGGGTTTGTTAGGAAAGTGCACCGTTCGCATTGCACAGCGGGTGGCTAACTTTGTTTTTGATGCGCCTATTCCGATTGACTCTGTTTCTCCCCTCTGTTTTGGAGGAAGGAAATCAATAGGATTAGGTGCCTTTTGGCTGTATTTAGCGTTGGTTTTAAAATCAGTGTTTAAAGCAAAAAAAAAAAAAAAAAAAAAAACATGCCCAATGATCATCGGTAGCACTTTGGGTAGCACTCCATGAGAGAGGGTTGTTGTTGTTTTTTTTTTTTTTTTTTTTTTGTGGTACTACAATACCCTAATGGGTGCTGCCCACAAAGTGCTGCTGAGGATCCTTACCTTGACAATTTATAGTTTGCTCTGACAATATCCATTATTGTTTTGACAATAGTGTTACCCTTAAGTAATGCTATTTCAATTGTGGTTTTCTATTGCATGTGACAATGGGATGAATTTTAAGAATGATGGGACTATTTCAACATAAGTCCGGATTCTCAACCGCGACCTTCTCGACAGCATCTGTGTGGGCTTGGCAGCACCAAACATTTTTTTTTTCCTCTTTTGCAAAAAGTAATTAACAAATCAATAAAAATGTTTGGTCCTGCAAATAAGCCTGACCTAGGGGGTAGACGGTCACCTAGAACCCCCAAATTTTATCTATTTTTTTCTCTTACAGAAACCCCAAAAAATATCGAGGATGGCCTAAAATAAAAATGTCATATATAATATGTTAGTGCAATTGCATTCAAACCCACACCCAGTTATTGGGGGAAAAAAATATATGTAATGTATTGTAACTAGCCCAACACATTTGAGTAATGCTATGGTCTCAAAAGTGTATGTCATATGTGCTTTCCAACACATACGGCAGTGGTTCCACTTGATTTTTTATTAGAGGATGTTGAAGTGGTCCACCATTATTGGAGGTGGTCTCACTGCTGCATGTGTTGGGAACCACATTTGGTATATGCAATTGGGAAGCATAGCATTATGCAACACTTTTATTCCCCAATTTCCAGTTTAGCTCAATAAAGTTGTGTTGCATCAATCGAAGTTTTCCAATTTAAAATAGGCGACCAAACTCTTATTATTGAAAGAAAAAAATGACAATACAAACGCAAGCGGAATCAAAAGGGGTTAGGGGAGAGGACAATCACAAATTCACTATATGTGATGAAGATTACAATCACTAACCTCTTAACTCTCAAAATCGCCAAAAAGCTCATCATAGAATATAGGAGATCCTAACTGCAAATATGTATACATATAGATGTAAATTTTTTCGCTGCGAGACGCTGCTCCTGAATCCCTTGAGGTTACAAGCCGGCCTTGGTTAGGGGGGCCATCTTTAAATGGTCGCCTAGGATCCCCAAATTGTCAGAGCTGCCACTGCATGCAAACCCCACATGGAGTATTGCGGGGAAAGTCGCAACCGATGATCCATACTAAATACCCCAATAGCATTCAAGTATATCTACTCCGATATGTGCTGAAAACTAGTTTTGGAATACAAATTTGAGAAGCATTATAATTACTCTTCCGCCTTCACTAATACAGAATAGTATTATAGCGTAATAATGACAGGAGTTCTTTAACATACATTCCTCGTGGTTTTGTCACTTTTGTATTTGTGATGGAGAACAATGAAAACACTTCTTTCATTTCCTAGGGATTCCCCTTGCACTCTTCCTCCCTTTTTTCAATCTAATTTTTATTTTTCACACATTGTAATTTTCTTTTACATGAAAATTTCATGTATTTGTAATAATCAGATTTTTTTCATGTGAATTAAACAAAGAAAATATTTTTATTTATAACAAGAACTGAGAAAACACTTTTGTTTTTTTTTTTCTCTCTAAATAAAATGCTGGTAGCTAGCCTAGTTGATGATCTTTTTAGAGAATTGGGTAAAAATTTGACATTTCGAAATAAAAGCATGAAATTGTAATTATATTGTTGGAAAATATTGGTGTAGCAATATTGTTTTTAAGAACAATTCCGCCCCTTCCTAACGAGCACTCGAATTGCTCCAAAGTCACATGAGTTAAACATATTTTAATATGTGCATAATGCTGTTAAGTTTAAAACAAAGAGCAAAAATGTGATAGGACCACCCGTATGCGCGAGGATATATACCGGACCGCATTTGTGTATGCACAAATTCTGATTTTCCAAGTCAAATTAGACGGTCAAACACGATTTGTAAGTTAATAAGTATCCAGTTATAGTTTGTAGTTATTATTATTATTATTATGATAGAATAATTTGTAGTTACTTGATTTGAGGATTTATTACTTTTTCAAAACATCTTAATTTGTCCTTTCATTATTACTATTATTTTTACAACTAAAACCCTCTCCATAAACTTTGGAGTCCCTCTCATGAAAGGAGGAATCTTGGAAGTGCTTCTTGGTAGTGCTGAACGCACTAGATACACAAATCTCATTGGTTCTCTCTCTCTCTCTCCACGTCATTATTCAGTCCGAATATTATGCAATGTTCTGAACAAATTTGATTTAAATTTATTTTCTTTATTTTGGCTTCCAATCTATATCTATCTATGCTATATAGTATATACTAAACTTGACTAAAGGTTTTCATCTTGCCTTTCTAAATGGCTCTCCATTACTCTCTATTATGGCTATGTGGCATTTTAATATTCTCCATTGTTTTCAAAAAAAAATTATCCATACCCTTTTCCCATTTGTCTTTTCTATGTTTAGAAAATTCTAGAGATTTGCACAAGTCTTGAAATTTTATCAACATAGAAAAAGGGTTGGGGGGTGGGGAAGGAAGTAAATATGATATTTTAAATTTTTTTTTTTGGTTGATTTTCTCAAATCGTCAATCCAATCATTCTCTCTTCTCAACCACCTCTTTCTGATTCCAACTGCTCCTCTTTATTTTTTCCCTTAATTTTTTTCTATTAATTTTCTTTTAGAAAGTTTTGATAAACAAAATATATTAATTGCAAAAGAAGATTGAATGCTTCTCTTTATTTTATTTTTCTTTTAGACAGCTTTGATAAACAAAATACATTAATTGCAAAAAAAGATATAACATCATTTGTGTTATTATATTAACTAGCTATTTAACTCGTGCAATGTACGGGATAGTTACTTAGTACATAATTAAAGTTTATAACATAGAGGAGTTGTGAAGCCCATTAATTACTTGTATGTTATATGAATAATTTGCACATGAAACCAAATAATCCTTTAAAATCCTCCTTGTAACAAAATAGCAATTCATTAGCTAATTTAGCTCAAAGGGAAAGATTTTTATTACAGATTTTTAATCTACTTGTGGCATGTCTTGATAGCTTTGAAATTTCAAATTCAACGTTGGATCATATTTTTCAAAAGTAAGGGCAACTCCAAGGATAAAAAGTAAAAGGGCTAGCCAAAACTTAATTTTGGCTTGTTGAATAGTAAAATGGCTAGGCAATTTATCAAATCTACTCCAACCACACAAGGCATAAATGACTAGGCATTTCTTTTCTTTTTGCATTTTCTATATTTTTCATTCAAATAATTATAACACTTCTAGAAATGAAATGAAAATTCAAATTTTAAAATTAATCCGGTAAATTGAAATTCAAAAGTTGTCCCGCCTAAATTTGAAATTTGAATTCCCCCCGCTAAACTTTGTTAATTCAAACTTTTAAAAACTGCCAAAATGTGATTCAATATTGAAAAAACTGTCAAATTTTGCCGCTCAAATATAAATTAAAATTTTAACGGCCAATTTTGAAGATTTCAAAATTCACCCAAACTTGTCGATAAATATGAATCCTATCACTTATGTTTTAATCAATCCCTTCTACACTTTCATCAGTATTAATTCAATTTCTCTCTTTCATATACTATGCTTCCTTTTCCTAACATTTTGGAAGACATCCATGATGTCTCGGATGACGAGTTTAAGTCATAAGCATATCTGATGAGCTAGTAGAAAGTCGAAGGCGAAATACACGCCATTGTGGTTCTATTCTAGGCCATGTTATCATTGATCGTGGTAGAGTTGAAGGTCATGAAAGATTATATCAAGACTATTTCTTAGAAAATCCAGTGTTTCCTAACAATCTATTCCGGCGAAGGTTTCGAATGAATCGTTCTTTGTTTTGTCGAATTGTCAATGAGGTGGAACAAGGTGATCCATTTGTCAAAAGAAGAGATGTTTTCGATATTCACGGCTTGTCTTCTCTTCAGAAAATAGCAGCCGCGTTGAGAATGCTTGCCTATGGCTCTCCAGCAGATTTTGTGGACGAATATGTGCGGATTGGAGAAAGTACGGCAATTGAGAGTTTGAGAAGGTTTGTGAGAACAATTGTCATAGTCTTTGGTGATGTATATCTAAGAGCACCAAACACCAGTGACATTGCCAGATTACTAGCAGTCGTGGAACAACACGGCTTTGCTGGAATGTTGGGAAGCATTGATTGCATGCATTGGAAGTGGAAGAATTGTCCTAGTGCATGGAAGGGAATGTATACTGGTCATTGTCACGACTCAACGATTATCTTGGAAGCTGTGGCTTCCCAAGATTTGTGGATATGGCATGCCTTTAATTTTTTGGGATGCCAGGATCACTTAATGATATCAACGTTTTAGAGCGATCTCCTATTTTTGCTGCACTAGCTGAAGGTCGTGCTCCTCCAGTCAACTACACAATTAATGGGAACGAGTACACAATGGGCTATTATCTAACAGATGGAATATACCCGAACTAGTCAACACTTGTGAAAACAATTTCATGTCCAAAAGGCTGAAAAAACCAATATTTTGTTGCTGAGCAAGAGTTGGCAAGGAAGGACGTAGAACGAGCATTTGGGGCGCTTCAAGCACGTTTTGCTATCGTCCGTGGAGCAACACGTTTATCGGATGAAGAAACTCTTGCAAACATAATGAAGGCGTGCATAATAATACACAACATGATCATTGAGGATGAAGGAAGTGCTAGGGATATTGACTTCGATGGAAGTGAGGCAAATATCCATGTATCAATTCTGCGCAACACTAGACAGAAACTAGCAGAATTTATTCGAAACCACCACCAAATCAGAGATAAAAGAACCCATTCTCAACTTCAAGCGGATCTTGTTGAGCACTTGTGGCAGCGACATGGCCAAGAGTAGGAAGATGTTGGTGTGCTTTTTTTAATGTTGGTGTGTTTATTTGTTTTTCCTTTATGTTTATTTGTTTTTCGTATGCTTATTTAATATTGTTGTGCTTATGTGTATAAGTTCCAGGGGTATACCCCTTGTAATTTGTACACCTTTTTTCTATTTTTAATTTAATTTTCTATTTGTTGAACCCAAAAAAAAAAAGAAAAAAAAAAGAAATTTTATCCATTATAAAATATGATAGGATAATGCATTCATTAAAAAGTATTACAATTTCTTACTTTCCACAAAAGTAAATTAATAATGATTACATTCCAAAAGTACTAGAAATTAAATCCCTTCTTTGCATAAATCTCCATCTTCAATTTGTTATAATACTCAGCTAATGTCGGATTCATTCTGCTTGTGTCCGTTTGCAATATGCGCTCTTCATATGGTCGTTCCTCAACCTGTAATTGTCTGCCATGTTGAGCTAATGCCCTTTCTTGTCTTTCTGCTCTTGCATGTTCAAACTCAAATTTTTCTTGTCTATATTTATCTAAAACCCGAGACGATATCGTCTCTTCAACGTTTGTGTCGCAATTTTTCTTCTTTAGCTTTTCCTTCAAAGCCTTTCTACCAATTGGCGGAACATTGTAGGAGGGGTTTTCATTGTCGTCCCCCATGTTAATTGATTGGGGAGTTGTGGGAGAAGACACAGCAGGACTCGCATCGCTATTACTTTTTTGCCGTTTTTTAGACTGGTTGTCAGACCATTTGCGCTCATTCTTTAATATTTCCCAACAATGTTCATATGGAAATGGTTTTCCAAGAAATGTCTTGTACAATTCTCGTGCTTCGTCCAACTGAAAAAACACGTGCAATTATTATTGGATTCTACCAAAATATTTATAATAGAAATGTAATGCCACTATATTAAGAATGTGATTATTACCTTTCCTTGATGAGTTTATCCACTTTTATTCCTTGTTTCAACCTGACTAATAAATCCAACAAACTTGGCACATTTTGAATTAATATCAGACCAACGATTCATGAGAGATGTTTGGGTACGTTCATATTTACCACCTCCATGAACAGTAAAATAATCACGTATTCTCTTCCAAAAGGAGCCGAGTTGTTGGTCGTTGCTTGTGACTGTATCTTTGCTTGTGTTAAGCCATCCAGACACTAGGAAAATGTCCTCTTGTCGACAGAAATATTTCGCTCGTTGTGCTTTTTTTGATGTAGTACCGACGTGGCTAGCCTTTTCAGATTGAACAATATCATTGTTTTCATCGATTTGTTCATACACTTCTGGGAAGTCACTGATTAACAAATTGGAATAGTAATTGAATTCTGAATCCGTCTGCAAAATGTTAGCAAACAACAAAGCTAATTAATTTAATAGCAAATTAAGATAAATAATTAAAAAAAAAAAAACAATGCCTATTAATTTACAAAACCCAACCCAAATTATTTTATATTCCTAAAAAAAGTGAAAAAAAAAACTAATACTTACAAAACCAAACCCAAATTAAAACTAAGAAAGTAAAATATATATATAAATAAAATAAATAAATAAAAATAAAAAATAAATAACCCTAAAAAAGTATATACAAATTGACTAAACTAATTTGCATTTGCATTATCCTTAATTAAGCCCAACCCATAACCCACTTTAAACTACAAATTGACCCAACCCATTAACACTAATTAAACATTTAAAACAAACCCACAAACCTAATAAAAAGTCCAACCCATAAAAGATATATACCCTATTTCTTCCTCCTCCTTCTTCCACACGACAAAACACACAGAGAGAGATGGAGGCGCAGACTGAAGTCTCGGCACAGAGAACACAAAGAAGAGAGATGGAGAGATGGAGGATGAGTTTTTTTTTTTTTTTTTTTTTTTATAAAAAAAGGTATGTTGAATCTGCCATTTTTATAGCCAAATTTCTGTTTTAATTTGAAATTAACACTGTTCATAACCGTTGGAATCCATCCGTTGGAGACCAACGGTCATGAACAGTGGTCGGCGCCATTTTTTCCCTCTTCCCCTCTATGCTCTGAAAATTGGGTCGTGAATTTGGGCTCTCCATTTTGCCGAGCTTGATGGCTCATCCCTTGGAGTTCTGATTTTCGAAATGGACGAGCCATTTTGGCAGTTGGACACTTTGGCTAGGGTAATGGCTCTCCCGTTGGAGATGACCTAATATTCTCTTCCTTGCTCCTTCAAATAAAAACAAAATATCCATCAAATATGAGGTCAAATAGAAAATAATTATGCATATACAATGTATAAGAGTAATGATCTGTTCTTATCTCCTTGTACGTAGAGTAGTATGGTATTTCTATCTCCTTTGCAAATGTCAACAAAAAAAAAAATAATAATTTAAGTCAAGCTTGCAAGGAAAATAGTAAGAAAATCAAATATATAATGAGATATAACTATCAAATAATTAGTAGTAAATTAAGCATGCTCATCCTGTATATTACATTAAAATAAGAGGTTAAAGATGTTATGTCATACAATTTTATATTGATATACGAAGAAAGAGAAGGAAACTTCCGAAAAAACATGGAAAGATAAAAAAAATAATAATAAGAATTTAATTTACACAAAAAAATATTTTCAATTTCATATCTCTTGCATTGAAATATAGAGAGACTTCAAAAATATTGAAAGAAAATGAAAAGAGAAGAGATAGGGTCTTGATTTCTATCTCTAAAAGATAGGAGTTAGGCTATGAAAAAAAAAAAGACATGAGATAGAGTGTACTGCTCTCGTGAAATAATTATGCTTAAAGTGGTCGTTAAAATAGCACATGTAAGTTAGCTGCACTAATGTTTGTCATGACTGTTGCAAATGATATTTTAAAGTGCAATATATATGGATTGTTTGATTGAATGCCAGACAACTTTTACTTGTTGAAATATTTGTTTTACTAACAGAAAAGAGATAAACTAAAATATATTGATTATATACATACTTACATAAAACAACTAGTGGTGTTTTGTCGACATTCATTTGATCTCCTTGCGTCGTGCAGATAATCAAGATTGTGGCCACCACCTGCATTAGTGGCATTAAAAACTAAATTGTGCAATTACAAAGATGAATAAACTAATGCATACTACTATATATGACAATAATAATAATAATAATAATAATAATAATAATAATAATAATAATAATAATAATAATAAAAGCCCCTTAAAAGATCAAACAATGAGATAGATACAGACATACAGGAAGTTAAAATACAGTGAGATAGAGAGAGGGGAAGGAGATGACTACATACGGTTATATATTATTCGTTATAGATGGAATCAGATTTAGGCAATACAAGGAGAATCAAATTATCTACTGTCACTATAATTTAGAATTTTAATTTTGATTCCTTGGATAAGCTAAAGTCATCTACAATTCTAATTTATTGAATAACATAAGACTTGTGTATATCTTGCCTAACAAATTATGACATATCTTATCTTGTATATACGTAGAGAGAGAGAGAGAGAGAGAGAGAGAGAGAGAGAGAGAGAGAGAGTGTGTGTGTGTGTGTGTGTGTGTGTGTGTGTGTGTGTATGTGTGTATCAAAGCGAGCAGAAAGTTTGTGAGGTTAGTGCAAGCAGAAAGTGGTCGTGAGGTTTGTCGAATGGACTTACCAATTTTTCAAAATCCGTGCCAGTTAATGCGAGCAGAAAGTTTACTTCATTATAGTGTGTCATGACACATCCTGCTACAGGAGGAAATATGACACGTGACACGCCACTAAGGCTCCTCCAATTCATTTTAAAGAAATAACAGTGGAAATGAAAACTTAAAAAACAACATTGAGTATTTAAAACTTTTGGAAACAATACCCTCCGAGTTGTAAAATCCGTATAAAATTGAAAACATAATTATATTTTGAAACGAATGAATTTGTGTTGAAAGGGGTCCTAAAGGTACCCTAAGAACCAGTCAAAGCATTTAAATAATTTTCGGAAGGGGTAGAAAAATATTTCACGCAGGGGTCATTTCGACCGATCGAACGATCCCCTTTAACCGGTCGAATGTCCCTCGGCAAAGATTCCTTAAGGACAATGGGTAATTCGACTGGTCGAGTCAACCTCTTTGACCGGTCGAATAACCCCCTGACAGAGCTTTGCCTAGAGTCATCCAACCTATTCCTCTTCATCAACACAAATACAACTTATCCCAACCATTTCAAAACCAAAGAAGACCAAAGGATATAATTGAACCTTACTAATTCATAAACAGAAATGAATGTCACGCCTCGGCGTAGCCAAAAAATGGAAAATTTTAAAATTTTCATCTTGGACCCTAAGGCACGTGACTGGTGGAAGTACCAAATTGTCCATGACCAAAATAATAATAACTAAATGCTTATGAAAAAAAGGTAAAAGCAACATCTATTACTGGAATATATTACAATGAAAGGCTACAACGGTACTGGCTAATTAAATACATAAGAGTCTTATGGCTCTCGGCCTTACAAAAACTATTACAAAAATATGATAAGTCTTCTGATTACAACAAAAATATTTACAAAGGGAAGCTACTGGTCTTCTTCCTAACTCGCATAACCATAATCCTCTTCAGTATAATCTGCTTCCACGTTATATTCTTGAGTAGCTTCATAGCATGTGTTCTTGTGATCTGGATAAGCTGGACATGGGAATGTCCAGCGACATGAACGTCGTCAGCTTATGAAAGCTGAGTGAGAAAACTAAATCAAATAGAACGTATATAGTAAAGCACAACAAAGATACCCTTATTACTTTTTAACACGTCTTTTAAGATCTTTGCGTTCTCACCTTCGGGTTATAACTACCAATATACCCGACCACGTATTCGAAAAGAAAATGTCCAACTGAGAAAACTTGTCTCGACATTCTTAATGCCACTATCATCTGTTGCCAACATCCGACATCATTTACTAACCCAAAAACATCTCTTACTAACTAAACCATCTTTTATTTACCAAAACACCTTCCACCAACCGAAACATCTTTTAACAACCACCACATCACGAAGAATCAAAACATTTATGGAGTGCAAGAACATCCATTCCGTCACTAAGAACCGAAAGGAGTCTTCACTCTAAGAAACACCACTTCGCCATCACGAAGAACCGAAGTGTTTACAGAGTGCAAGAACTTCCATTCCATCACTAAGAACCGAAAGGAGTCTTCACTCTAAGAAACACCACTTCGCCATCACGAAGTACCGAAGTGTTTACAGAGTGCAAGAACATCCATTCCATCACTAAGAACCGAAAGGAGTTTTCACTCTAAGAAATACCACTTCGCCATCATGAAGAACCGAAGCGTTAATCGTACCCCCTTTCGTCACGAAGACCCGAAAGGATACACAATACTCATCACTTCACAACCCATCAAACACATCCTTTACTCACTATCCCGGCCTCCGCGGATTGGTTTACCTATCCAACACTTATCCTTGACATACGCTGCTCTTAACCAAGCACAATCAATCCTTACATATCCTTGACCGCATTCGCGTCACTCGTTCCGTGGTTTAATTTGTTAATAACTTTCATTTACACATACAAGGTTGTATTCCTATATCCGTTGTTCTTTATATATATATACCCATGAAGTCAGAATTAATGTCGTAGTTTAGCTTATGGCTTAAATAGTTCCTTAAAGAAACTTTTCTCGGAAAAACTTCCCAGAAATCGGTTTCTCCCATAAATCGGTTTCTGGCGCCAGATTCTCAAATCCTCTATTTTTATGCAATGTACAATCATTTAAGCCCAGGGTATGCAAATTATATACTCCTATGAGTAGTCTAACATGTCTACAGTAGTGTAGATACTCCATATATATATATCCAAGCATGGGTCTATGTACAACTAATTCAAGCTTATGTTAAGATTTCAAAGCATCATCTTGGTTATACTTGTAAAATACATGCATGGGTTCATTATCATGTCTATAAAACTAACAAACTACACAGACCCGTAACATACTCATCTACTCGATAGCACTACCATAGCACAAGATATTCATAACCACATAGGTGTCGAAGAACAAGCATCATCAATAAACACATCATAAAAGTAGTTGTACAATCTGCCAGGAATTAATTTTACTGTGTCGACTGAATTGATATGATTTATTTGGGCATGATAAATTGCTTTGTAGATCAAACTCAAAACTAGAACATTGTAGATAATTGGATTAGTTTTGTGTACAAAAAAATCTAGCTTCAATTACATTTTTGAGCTGCTCAAAATATTTATTTTACTTAGAGATTTCTATATTTTCAAACTGCTTTGTCCCAGATTTATAGTACTTCGTTGCATGTGCATTTCACCTATGAAGTATTGATTTCTAGACTGAGCTATGGAAGAGTTATTTGTAGATAAATGAGTTATCCTTCTCCACAAAAAAACTAGCCTCATTCCCATTTTTGAACTGCTCAAAATGTTCATTTTGCTAAACAACATTCTGCTGGAAGTTTCTGCTTCTCAGATTGATAATAATATGTTGTACATATATTTCACCTATGAAGGAGTGATATTTAGACTAAGCTATAGAAGAGTTATTTGTATATAAATGAGTTAGCTTTCTCCACAAAAAAAACCTAGCCTCATTCCCATTTTTGAACTGCTCAAAATGTTCATTTTACTAAACAAAATTCTGCTGGAAGTTTCTGCTTCCCAGATTTTAAAATTTGTCTTGCATGTCAGGGAACTCTCAAACTATCAACATCAAGCACTTAATAAACATTACTACATGCTATATATGTTCTAAAGTGAGTTAGTAAACTCACCAAGTCTTGAAATTGAGCTTAGGCTTTGGATTTGAGCCTAAGGAAGCTTGGATACAAGCTTCAAGTGATGGAATCTTCTTCTTTATCCTCTTTTAATCCTCTTACTTTTGGGATTCTTTGTAGGTCTTCTAAGACTTCTTATTACAGATTCTAAGTCCCCATGGTGGTGTGGATATAATTATATGAGTGTGTAAAAGTGTATGGGTGTATGTTTGTGAAAAGTGTACAAAAGAAAGAAGATGAATGCTTAGGCTTTTCTTCTAATCCTCTTGTGACCTCCATGGAACTCTCTTCCTAGCTCTCTCTCTCTATTTTTTTTTTTTTTGCTTAAAAAGCTCTCTCTCTCTCTGTCTAGCTCTCTCTCTATCTATATGTAGATTATAGTGCCCAAGAAAATGAGATGCAAGAGCATATGCATGCTTTTATAGAGGTGGTGGAGGGGTTATGTGTCACCATACATGCTTGCATGTGCTCATGCAAGGACAAGTGTCCCACATGTGGACAAGTGTCACATGAGATGGTGACATGTTTCTAGGGGGGTTGCATGTGCCACAAGTGGCCGACCATGTGGAACCCACCTTGGGTTTTGTGCCACTACCTCGGCTTACGTACAACTATTCTTGATATGCGTGTCAGTCTCATTTTAGATGCAAACGGGTATCATTTCTGACGTTCGGGTCCGAGTATTGGACTAAGTTAAGTCTAATTACGGTTGATTCGGTTCAGTACTTATAGTCTAATTAGTAATTACATTACACTGATATAGTCATACAGATAAAATAATATAATAATAGACCAAACATGAAAATTCATAAAACTCATATTATTGCACGTAGAGAAATTACAGGTATTACAGATAACTAGTCAAGCTAAGGCTTGATTGGCTCCCTTTTATAAAGCATTACAACATATTCATTCAAATCCAAAAATGACAACTTAAGTATTCCAAAACGTGAATCCACAAGTTCAGATTCATTACAACCAAGACCAAAGTAGTTCTTACTACCCATTACAACTATATACAACCATCCCATGATTTCCAAGTTAATCCAAAACACAGTTTTAGTGATACAAAACATTGATTACACATTGGAATAGGAAAACAAAACATATACAAAGGTGAACCCCGGCAACCCCGTTAGCCTCACTCTTCTCGCTTCTTTTTTCCTTTCTTCTTTCACCTGCAATGGAGTAAATCTCCACTAGTCAGCTATATGATGAGTGTACAATTCTAAACATATGCTTATATAACAATTCATGCTTTTTAACACATCCATACATGTCCAAATAGTCTTTAGGGTGAGTGGTACGCATTCATCTTGTAATAACCTGCATTTTCCTGCATGATCATAATTAAAATTTATTTTCATTATCATTTGCATTATCATATTTAAAATTTAATATATATTGTCTGTTTATATGTTAATTTCGATTCTTATGTGAAAAGTTTAATTCTTGACTAATTGAAATTACTTTTGGGGTCAAAATGCAATTTTCATAAAAACTTGCAATACCTGTGTTAAAATTCAAAACTATATTTCAAAACGGTGGAATTATTTCTTTTAAACTCAAACTGTATTTTTATAAAATCAGAAAACTATTTCTAACGTTAAAATGAATTCTCTGTATTTTTGTGATAAACACCGTGTCACGAAAATACCAGTGTAGGTTTAAAACTGTCCGCGCAGTGTTAAACTTCCACAGAATTTTGGAAGTAAATGATTGAACAAATTTATTTATACTCAATTATGAATGCTGATGCTTTTCCCTTAGGTCTTGTTTGGCAAATGTTGTAGTATGTGTGTTGTCCTTATGCCATAAGCTAGATTACCCAAACACACATTGACCCACCTCATCTCCACCTACCTCTTACTTTCAGTAGTGGAGAATAAAGGGGAGTGTATACACATCATATCTGCACATTCATGGTATTATATGGAGGTTAATGGAGATTGGGTGGAGGGTTAGGCCAATGTTTTCTTAGTGGGTATTTGATTATATATACACCCAACCACACTACACATTCTGCACTTCCATCACAACACATTTCAGAATTCACAGAGAGTTTAGAGAGTGCAGAGAGTTCTTCAATTTCGTAGAGAGAGAGAAGAGCTCAATCCTCCATAGCCAAAGCTTGGAATTCGGGAATTTCGTAATTATATTTCTGTCTCAACAATTTCTTCAATCTATATCACGGTGAGTATTACTAACTCACTCAAAATGTAACTCATTCCTTATTTACTGATTTAGGTAGTTAATTTTAACAGTAGCAGAATTTTGTTTTCAGATTTTTGTTAGGAAAACGAATGAAATTTAAGGTTCTACCCGCGTTGTCCCAAGTAAAACTCGATTCTGCACACTTTTCGTCTAATGCAATTTTCTCAGATTTTGCACCGTTTGGGCAGAAAATGAGGATTACAGTAGCAGAAAAAGTATATTAGAAATTCAATCTAATATTTTCTCTTTTAATTTTAACAGTAGCATAATTTTGTTTTCAGATTTTTGTTAGGAAAACGAATGAAATTTAAGGTTCTGCCCGCGTTGTCCCAAGTAAAACTCGATTCTGCACACTTTTCGTCTAATGCAATTTTCTCAGATTTTGCACCGTTTGGGCAGAAAATGAGGATTACAGTAGCAGAAAAAGTATATTAGAAATTCAATCTAATATTTTCTCTTTTAATTTTAACAGTAGCAGAATTTTGTTTTCAGATTTTTGTTAGGAAAACGAATGAAATTTAAGGTTCTGCCCGCGTTGTCCCAAGTAAAACTTGATTCTGCACACTTTTCGTCTAATGCAATTTTCTCAGATTCTGCACCGTTTGTACAGAAAATGAGGATTTCAGTAGCAGTTTTTAGAATGCTATTAGTTATGTTTAAAATGATTAAGGCAATGAATTACGAATTTTCAATCCCCGTACGCGTATTATTTCTTTAATTCTGTGAATTCCTTTATGTTTAAAGTTTGATGACATTCATGTGGAGTCAGTTGTACATGCATGGTGAGTGTTGGTAGTGTGTAAAAGAGTAATGATAGTGTGGAAAAGAGTAATGATTGTGTGGAAAGAGTATGAGTTTGAGTTGTGGTTGTGGCTGTGGTTGTGGTTGTAATTGTGGCTGTGGTTATGGTTGTGGTTGTGGATGTGATTGTGGTTGGAGTTGAAAAAGAGGATGAGGGTGTCTTTGAAATGCGAAGGTGGCAAAAAATGGACACTCCCTGACGCCCATGGAAGCGTTAAAGTGTGTGAAGCCGAACTTGGACACTCACTGGCACCCATGGAAGTGCTAAAGTGTGGCCTATAGACACTCCCTGAATGACTCGAGTCTGGATACCTGTGTGGGGGTTGCCCCGGTATTTGCATGGCGGTTAGGGTATTCAAAGTGTGAGGCATTGGACACTCCCTGGTACCCCGGACCAAAGTGTGAGGCAAACTGGACACTCCCTGGCGCCCCGTTGCTAAAGTGTGGCTATCTTAGTATTTCAAAGATACCAGGAGTAGGATAGAGGGTTGTTGGGTTTTGTCGAGAGAAAAGAGTCGGTTAGATGAGATGGTGCATTGTTCTCATACACGGTCACATATGTGTGAATTTATCTTTTAATTATTGTTGTGGTTGTTTTTTTTCTAACAAACTCTTTATCATATATATAAACTTGTGGTATTTAAATGGAAATGGGAAAAAGGTAAATGGGCATGTTTTTACATTCAAAGCTATGTTTTTAATACTCACCAGCTTCTTGAAGCTGACGGCGTTGATGCGTCCTGGACATTCGTGTCTAGGCTTTGCAGGTTATAATCAAGAAGAACCGTATGACTATGCTAATTAAGATCTGTTGCTGAGAAGAGATGTTACCCTTATATGCTTTATGTTTATGTGTTATGATTTGGTTTGTAATAAGGATGACTGTAATAGACTTTAAGTTATTGTTTTATTTCAAGGCGGTCTGTGCCTTAGTAAACCCTGTACTATAGGATGTAATAAGTTAGAAAATTTTTATAAGCCCAGGTTGCCCTACTCTGATTAATGGTTTTATGATGTTCGACGTTTTGGGACGGAATCGATCCTTCAAACTGTCGCGACCTACGGGTCCATAAAGGAAATTAAACGCTTTCCATATTTATGCTACGTCGGGGCGTGACACATCTGGTAAATGGAATTAATGTCGTTGAAGGCCTTTTCCTTACCACACATTAGTGCCCTAGCTAGACCTTCTCCCAAACCATGCACGGTGCCCTGGTTGGGCCTTCTCCCAAACCATGCATAGTTGTTGTCGCTACTAAATCCTCAAACATCGAGGAGCTTTCCCCGAACGAATTTGCACCAAACCCCCATTCAACCCACAAAAACACAGTATCCTCATATAATCACATATACATGCTTTTATTTCATTTTCACGTGCATAATTAACGGGCCTAATTAATACATGGATTTTGCCCGGATCCAAAATATCACATCAGATATGTAAATACATGAAATTCCTTATAAATCATAAGCCTAGAATTCATACCTCGAGCTACGGTCTCAAGATTTCAGGATAAGAACTAGTAGCCCGATTGAATTTCAGATCTCCGATTACATGTAATTCCTACAAGTATTTACATGTTTTTCCCAAATTCCTAGAATTAGAATTTTCATAAAACTAAGCCAAACAAGGCCTAAGAGGTATCAAAATGAAAGCCTTATCTCCACGAGTTCGAATATGAAATTTGGAAGAAAATTAATGGGCAGAAGTCCGTCGATTTGTACCAAGAAGCTCTAAGCAATAATCACCTCTTGAGTTTTAGGTTTTGGAAACTTTACAAATGAAAATATCTCATACTCTTATATATATAGCCACGATTCTCAGGAATTATGTTTACCTCCCCGTGAGTTTTCAAAACTTCCAATTATTCCTCAAAACGACTTATACGTCTAATTCATTACTTCACGAGTGAAAACTATAAATTAAAAAAGTTTTTGTCTAAGTTTCGTTAATCGCATAATTACGTTCCGAAAACTAATTTCGTGGAATTTCTAGATAATCTACCTTTTATGCAACGTATTACATTGGTTATCTCTAATTCGTTCTAATTGATCTTTATCAAGATCAAAACTATCAAAGATTACACTACACAGGTGAGTTTACTCTTCACAAATATCATAAAACATCAAATAACATTTAAGTCATATAAATACCATTTAATCATGTCAATGTTTCATGATTCTCAGATTATCGTGCCCTCAATTGACACTCACCATTGACCTCTAGTCAACTACTCATCTCAATTTTCAAATCATTTTGAAAATCCTTGAAATTCAATTATGCAATTTAAAACAAAAGATTTCCCGGGACGTGTGTGATAACTCCTCTCCAAAAAGGAAGTTTGTCCCCAAACTTATACCTCATGAGTTGAAAAGGTGCAGATACTCATTTTTTGTCTCTTCCTCATTCTCCCACGCAGCCTCTCGACCGAGTGACTAGGCCACAAAAACTTTTACCATCGGAATCATCTTTGTTCTCAACACTTGTTCTTTCTGATCCAAGACCTCTATCAGATGCTCTACATAAGTCAAATCCTCTTGGATTTGTAACGGTTCTGGCCCGATGATCTTACTCATGTCCTTCATACACTGTCTCAACATAGACACATAGAATATAGGGTAAATATCACTTACCTCCCTCGAGGTTTGGCCTAATAACACTTACCTCCCTCCACGTTTCAAAGGTAACACTTACCTCCCCTCTCAGTAGACGCCGTTAATAGAGGTCGTCTTTTTACTATTTTACCCTTATACCTTGTTCAAATAAAAAAAAAATCAAAATTGAATCCCATTTTCTCTTTCTTCTTCATTTTCTTCTCCCCTGTTTTCTATGTGTGTGTCTATTTGACTTCATCTCTCTCACTACTAAGTTCCTCCACAAGCAAATGAACAATCCATCTCTAACTAATCATCCATAAACAAATGCACATGGCTCTATCTATGTGCAGACATATATATACATTTATACGTATATAGATATGTAGATACACACATATCACCAATGGAAATGAAATTATAACAGATATTGAACAATCAGATCCACCAAACCATTAAATTCATAGAAAAGTCTATAGTAGATCGCATTAAAGAACAAACAAAATGGATCAATGAGGATCATCGTCCCGCGAGTGACGAAGCTGTAAAATCAGAGATTGTTGGCCCATTTCTTCAATCCCCAAACCTTATAAAAAAATCGATTTCTTATATCCCCAAACCCTATAAAAAAAATCGATTTATAAAAAAAATCAGAGATTGATGGGATCGGAGAGAAATGAGTTGGGTTTGCAGGGGGCTTGTATTTGCATATAGATATACATGCACACACACACACACATACATACATACACACACACACACACACACACACACACACACACACACACAGATGACCTAGCTTGTAGCAGAACTTCCAAATTTGGTCTTGCTTGAGTTGAAATGGTTTTATTCTAATGAATGCATTTCTTTTAAATTTGGTCTTGCAATCCCAGTTGCCATTATCAAACTTACCCCTCTCTTTTCTTCACTATATAATTGGCAGTATTGATTATTTGGTTTAAACCAAGCTTTCATTGAAAATGTGAGCAGCAATTGATTATTTGGTTTCAATTGAAACCAAATTGGGTTTCACTATTTGGGTGTCATAGATATATGTGTATATATATATATATCTGTGTATATATATTTGTGTATGGTGCATAATTTGGGTTTCAATTTTAGAGAGAGAAATGAGAAAGAAGGATTACAGAGGTGAGAGAAAAATGATGAATAGTAATAGAGGGTATTTGTGGTATTTTAAATTAATATTAAGTGATGTCGTCATCATTCTGTTAATTTTCTAACGGTTTGTTGTGTTAGGAAACTGCGTTCCCAGAATCCATTGACAGCGCGTATAAGTTGGTACTGCAAAAATTTTACGTGAAAACTACAATAACCCTACAAGGGCGGAACTAGGGTTACCTTAAACTGCTAAAACGGATTGCTGTAGTAGACGAATCGAGAACACGGGCTCGATGACAGCTCACGATCTTCTACCGTATTCCTTTGCTGCCAGAATATCGAACTGAGTGTGGGCTCTTTCGAAATCCTTTCTGTTTTCTGCTCTCCCTCTTTTACGCTCTCTTTTCTATTCCGAGTTATAATTCTCTATATAGAAAAACGCTAGCTGATGAGAGAGCCAAAGCAACATATATATAGGCTACGATAGGGACCATAAGAAGTCAATAAGGAATAGGCTTCCTTATGGAATTAGGAAACCCTAATTCAAACTGAATCAGATTCCTATTTCCATAAATTATAATTCATACCACTAAAGAATTATAATTGCACTCCTACCCTTATCTCAAAAATATATTTCGAGCTCCATGTTATTAAATGCTTATTATCTCCCCATGTTAAGATTACAGATATCCATTAATTAAATATAATTACTGACAATCATATTTAATTAATTTCTTAAAATTCCTTGAGATCCTCTGCTTAACTTATCTGATATGTCGGATACAAAATCCACTTGCAGGGTTTGACATAATCAAAACTTATAAGCTTTTTCAAGGGGATATCATCAATCCCAAAATTGAGACATGGATTCCATCATTAATTAATATTCACCACACAATTAATATTGTCACCCAACCCAATGAGATATTGACCCATTTAAGGATCTCACCCTTTTGGGGATCAAAGTGTAAATATCAAATGTACGTGTCTACAAATTAACTTAGGATTTAGAGCATAAGCACTCATAATAGCCATGAGGTATTAATTATCTTATAAGTCAGTATAAAGATAATTACCCCAAGTCAGTCCCGTTTAATACACAAAGTGTACCAGCATAGTGAGTTAAAACTATACCATTTTCCGTAGTCAAGACAAACCTACTACAACACCATGCTGTAGTCCTACCGATGGTGTGTCCAATCCCATCTAAGACTGTAAACCAAAATCTTACATTCTATAATATCTGATGGCCTGATCTTCCGTATGTAAGTCGAACTCTACACACCAAACCACCTACTATATAGAATGAGAGACACACATGCATAATATTAAATAAATAATATAATACAAACATTGCCCACACAGATTCTAAAAAAAAATGGATTAACTGATTTTATTAAATGAATAATAAATCAACTACATAAAGCATGGCTTTTAGTATATATCCCTAACATGTTGACGGAGGGGAGGTAAGTGTTACTGAATTCAAAAATAAGGGAGGTAAGTGTTATTAGGTTAAACCTCAAGGGAGGTAAGTGATATTTACCCTAGAATATATTGTGCACGTCTCCAACTCGAACAATAAGGCTAGTTGGTAAGCCACCGGTCATACCCTCTCTAGGATCTCAAAGGGTCCTACAAATCTTAGATTGAGCTTTCCCCTCTTTCCAAATCGTACAATTGTGGATATCGCAGGTTGACTTACCCACAGCTTTTAAAATCTTTTTCCAAATTTCAAAGACAAAGAGTCGCCACTTAATTTTTAAAGGAAAATTAAGAAACCATTTTAAAGCAAACTGATCTTTTGCGAAACCAAAGATTAACTGGGTCCGGGGATTATGGAATGAGAGGGGAAGGAGCCCGGCGGACTAAAGCACCCCCTCTCATCCTATCTCGCGATAGGCCTCTACTCAACATCCTTTTTAATCAAATTATTAATCTAAGTATGCCCTCATCTAATACATATATATACACATATACATTACACAAAGCATGTCAAAAGGGTGTAAGATTGCTAATGGTAAAATATCATTCATAAGCCATGTAATCCAAGTAGCAAGCAGATGATATGCGATAGGGAACTAGAAATCATACCTGGGATCCCGCCGCAAATAGTAAACGTGCAATGCACACAAATAAAAGAGAAACCTAGAAAAAGAGTCTCTAATCACATATACACATAAGGCAAAACCTAGTCTAAGGTGTCGCGCACGGAGTTGTAAATCAATTAAAATCAATAAATGAAATGAACTAGAGAGGAGATGAGAAATTGTACCTCAAGGCGCTACAAAACAAATATTAGTACACATGATTCAATAAGATATAAAATAATCAATCCTAAACTTCTAACTTAAATCTATCAAATAGAGAGGGAATTGACCTATTTATGAATTCCTTCTAATTAATTGAGAACATATCACATCTATAGATATGCAAGTCTCAACTAGGAGCCAATGCAATGTCCATATAGAGGTGGTATAATCCCAAAATGATTATAAGAAATTCACAATTAGGTTCAATTAGGAGCAAAACATCCTGGAGCCATATCCTAACTACAAATATGAATATACATGAATGAATGAATGATTATAAACAAGAATGAGACATGAGTTTATTCACTAATTTGGATCACTTTAGCCTCTGGATTTAAGCTAAATTATCATTATTCAAAACATGATTTGGATTCCAAGGCATTAGGAGACCATTTGAGTTTAAATAAATAAGATTGGACAAAAATAGTAGCAGTTTTTTTATAAATTACAGAGAGCAGACCAAGTTTTCAAAAATAGAAATAAAATACTTTCAACGGTTTGATCTTAATAATTTTTGGATATGTTATGCCTCTGTGAGTCTAGTTTCTAACTCAAAAAGAAAATCAAGGTTTGAACGGTTAGATCTCTGGGAATTGGGCAAACACTAAACATCACTCAGCACTTCACAACTCTCTGTCCAGAGATTTTGTTTGATTTTTTAAAAAATAGTAAAAAGATCAGAATTGCTTTGTTCTTTTTAGGGTGGTTTCCTAACACATTAATCTGCTTAGGAAAAATTATTTTGGGTCACAAATACTTTATTAAAGCTCTGATTTACTAATTTCAAAAACGTTTTACTGTTCTGAAACTATTCTGAAACTCTGGGCAGATTGTAGTCGACTCACAAAACTCATGATCAAACCCCTCTAAACATAAAACCACCTTAAAACAAAAATTACAGTGGTATATTAATGTGTTATTGACACTTTCCCGTTGGTTTCACTTGATTTCAACGGTTAGATTTCGAACTAAAAATCTTTGATCAAAAACAGTTTGTGAACTTACTGTTTTCATTTATCAAGTTCAACTTTTGTTTGTTAACCCCAACTATCAAACCAATGAGTTGGACTTAAAACCAAACCATTTCTTCTACCATTTTATGGTCATTGAAGACTAAAGACATCGATATTTGGAGATTTCATTGAAGTATGAATGACCTTCATAAAATCTTGAGACATATGAACCTAAACCATAGGGATTAGATTAGATTCAAACTATTTCTCCTACCATTTGATGGTCATTGGAGACTAAAGACACACATACATGTAGGTTTTAAATGAAGTATGAAGAACTCCTCAAACCTAAGAAAAGATTAGCTTAAGCCATGGAGACGGACTTAAACTAGGCTACTTCTCCTACCATTTGATGGTCATTGGAGACTAATAACACTTGAACTCATGGGTTTCAACGAAGTATGAAGGACTTCATAAAACCTCAAAGTAATGATCTCAAACTATGGATGAAGTTTGGACTCATTAACTCAACATACTAAAAATAAAACCTCAATCCCCTCATGAATCATGAGTTTATAAGGACATTGAAGGCCTCTAAACACATGGATTTAAGTAAGACATTGAAAGTCTTATAAATCCAAGGAGATAAACATAATCAAAAGAAAATGACCAAGGCTTTTCTTCAAAATTTTATTAAGCTTCAACCATTGAACTAATTAGTTTAGAGTTTTACCTCTAATGATCCTCAACTTCTTGGTTGCTTTAAGGCTTTCCAAATGGTGATTAAGCTCCTCCTTTGCTCTTTCTTCCAACAAACCTCTCTAATACTCTCTTGATTTTGGGTGAGAATCAATAAAGGACTCCCAACATTCTAATGTTCTCCCTTAACATTCTAATGTTCTCCCCTTCAAACAAGGGATATACACCTTCTATTTATAGGCAATCTTTAGGGGGGCATTTTGGAAATTTCGTAGCCAAAACCCTAATTTCCGCCGCCACATTGAAGGTATAAGCTTGACCTAATTTCGGACAAGCTTTCACAAAAATGCAGCACTCTGCACTGCAATTCAGCACTATTCAGCACCTTAATTTCATTTCATGTCATTTAAGTAAATGTCGTTTAATTTATGTATTTACTTAAGACATTAAATGTAATTAAGGAAATACCCCCCATTTGGATTCAATAAAAATATCTAAAAAATCAAAATCCTTAAGGAAAAAAAGTCAACTCTCCCTCCGAAGGCAAAATATCGATTTTCTGCACAATTCTCCTTAAAAGTCTTTCGATTTCACCATGTTTCCTTTCATTTAAAAATTCTTAAAAATCATTTCTAGCATAAGGGAGACCCAATGAACAATTACCGGGACTTTTCATCTTGAAATTCAAAAATTTTATGATTGACTCCCTTTTGACCCGTTGACTTTTCACTGGGTCAACTGTTGACTTTGTTTTTCGGGGTTCATGCTGAATTTCTCTCCTTTTTCTTTTATTTTTAAATTGAAAGAGCTTTCGGAAGAGTTTGAATCACCTGTGGAAGTCCTAGGTTAGTTCGGACATCGTCATCATCGGATCATAGAGGTGACACTCCCCTTAATTCGACGTTTGGTCAAAATTGGGGTGTCTACAGTTTGCCCCTCTTCGACAAAGCTTGTGGAGCAACGCGTGTCACAAGTGAATGTCGAAGCCTGTGTGAAGACAAGCCTTTGACCAGACCGTCGAATTTAGGTAAAAACAAAATGCGTTGCAAAAAAGAACATGCGTGCGGCAATGGTTCATGCTGGTCGTGCTCGATGATGAGCTGCCTACGTATCCATTCAGGAATCAGACCAAGACGTAGTTCGGGTAGGAGCCAAACATACACAAACGCAAATAGTCATACGGATGAATGCACCTATCTTATTGTGATGCACGTGCTCAAGCAATTTCGTGCTCCATATAATGCCTATGCGACATATTGTTCTTTCTTAGTACCAAAAAGCAACCTATGCCATTCTACTCATGATGTCATCCCATTCTGGGAGAGTCATGACCGTCATAGATGCGCTTACTATGTTTAATTCTCTGACATTCTTCAAGAGTCATCTAATCGTCTAGGATGCGCTACGCGCCTTATACCTTGGTGTCAAATTAGAAACCACGCTTTCCGAAAGATTGAGGTGCGCTACGCGCCTTATACCCCGGTGTCTTCCAAAAAATCATCTGATCGACTGAGATGCGCTACGCGCCTTATACTCTGGTGTCAAATCAGGAACCAACGCTGAAAGACTGAGATGCGCTACGCGCCTTATACCCCGGTGTCTTCCAAAAATCATCTGATCGACTGAGATGCGCTACGCGCCTTATACTCTGGCGTCAAATCAGGAACCAACGCTGAAAGACTGAGATGCGCTACGCGCCTTATACCCCGGTGTCTTCTAAAAATCATCTGATCGACTGAGATGCGCTACGCGCCTTATACTCTGGCGTCAAATCAGGAACCAACGCTGAAAGACTGAGATGCGCTACGCGCCTTATACCCCGGTGTCTTCCAAAAAATCATCTGATCGACTGAGATGCGCTACGCGCCTTATACTCTGGTGTCAAATCAGGAACCACGCTGAAAGACTGAGATGCGCTACGCGCCTTATACCCCGGTGTCTTCCAAAATTCATCTGATCGACTGAGATGCGCTACGCGCCTTATACCCCGGTGTCTTCAAAAATCATCTGATCGACTGAGATGCGCTACGCGCCTTATACTCCGGTGTCAAATCAGGAACCACGCTGAAAGACTGAGATGCGCTACGCGCCTTATACTCCGGTGTCAAATCAGGAACCACGCTGAAAGACTGAGATGCGCTACGCGCCTTATACCCCGGTGTCTTCCAAAAATCATCTGATCGACTGAGATGCGCTACGCGCCTTATACTCCGGTGTCAAATCAGGAACCACACTGAAAGACTGAGATGCACTACGCGCCTTATACCCCGGTGTCTTCAAAAATCATCTGATCGACTGAGATGCGCTACGCGCCTTATACTCCGGTGTCAAATCAGGAACCATGCTTTCCGAAAGATTGAGGTGCAATTTCATGCTATATAGATGCAAAGATTCACGATTATGTTCTTTCTGGTGATATGAATGCATTGTACGCCGATATGAATTGCCGCAACATAAATGACTTCAACAAGGATTCGCCTTAATCTAGAAGACTCCAACGGATTTGCCTCAACCTAGAGGACTTCAGCAGGGGTTTGCCTCAATCTAGAAGACTTTAACGGATTTGTCTCAACCTAGAGGACTTCAGCAGGGGTTTGCCTCAATCTAGAAGACTTTAACGGATTTGCCTCAATCTAGAGGTCTTCAATAAAGATTGCCATTGAGGACTTATATCGACCAAAAAGATGCTGTTATCGAGGACTAACGCAAGTTCAAGAAAATTGCCATTGATGAGTGACAAGGATTGCCATTGAGGGCTAAAAGAGATTGCCATTGAGGACTAACGAGGATTGCCATTGAGGCCTAATACAAATGATGCTGCCATTAAGGACTAACGAGGATTGTCATTGAGGCCTAACACCGATGATGCTGCCATTGAGGACTAATGCAAGGTTGCCATTGAGGACTAACACCGATGATGCTGTCATTGAGGACTAATGCAAGGTTGCCATTGAGGACTAACACCGATGATGCTGCCATTGAGGACTAATGCAAGGTTGCCATTGAGGACTAACACCGATGATGCTGCCATTGAGGACTAATGCAAGGTTGCCATTGAGGACTAACACCGATGATGCTGCCATTGAGGACTAATGCAAGGTTGCCATTGAGGACTAACACCGATGATGCTGCCATTGAGGACTAATGCAAGGTTGCCATTGAGGACTAACACCGATGATGCTGCCATTGAGGACTAATGCAAGGTTGCCATTGAGGACTAACACCGATGATGCTGCCATTGAGGACTAATGCAAGGTTGCCATTGAGGACTAACACCGATGATGCTGCCATTGAGGACTAATGCAAGGTTGCCATTGAGGACTAACACCGATGATGCTGCCATTGAGGACTTAATGCAAGGTTGCCATTGAGGACTAACACCCATAATGCTGCCATTGAGGACTAATGCAGATGATGCTGCCATTGAGGACTAATGCAAGGTTGCCATTGAGGACTAACACCGATGATGCTGCCATTGAGGACTTAATGCAAGGTTGCCATTGAGGACTAACACCCATAATGCTGCCATTGAGGACTAATGCAGATGATGCTGCCATTGAGGACTAATGCAAGGTTGCCATTGAGGACTAACACCGATGATGCTGCCATTGAGGACTAATGCAAGGTTGCCATTGAGGACTAACACCGATGATGCTGCCATTGAGGACTAATGCAAGGTTTCCATTGAGGACTAACACCGATGATGCTGCCATTGAGGACTAATGCAAGGTTGCCATTGAGGACTAACACTGATGATGCTGCCATTGAGGACTAATGCAAGGTTGCCATTGAGGACTAACACCGATGATGCTGCCATTGAGGACTAATGCAAATGAAGAGAAACTGTCATGGAGGACTAATGTTTATGAAGAGAAGCAGCCATTGAGGGCTAATGCTTGTTCAGGAGTCTCGTCGTGCTTAAAGAACCAAATTTCAATATTCGGAGTCATTTCAGACTCAAAGAATTGATTTCACAAAAGTTCGGGAGTCCGCGGACTCACAGAGTTAATTTTTCAAAATTTGAGGAGTTTTCAGATTCAAAGAATTTGAACGAAGCTGATAGAAAGAAAAATTTTCTGCATTTGCGGACCTTTGGAAGAAACACATCGATTTTGTCAAAAGAGGGAAGTCACCTTTGCCCCTAGTATTGGACTCTTCTTATATTGCCACTTTAGCACTATGTTGTGATAGTGTTCAAAACCTCTGCTCGTATCGCTCTTAGGATGCTCATGGAGACTTTTCAAATCTTTATTCATCATCTTAAACCCACACATTTGAGACCATTTATTGACTCATCAAAGGAGGACATACCTAACAAAGCTAGTTACTCAAGATGACTGACTCAAACTCTACATTCATTATGAATCAGTGTGCTTTCATTGCGAATAATGTATCATCTCACTTTTCATTTATTCATCATCTTACGAATGGCAGTGTTTTGCTGATAAACCGACACTTTGAAAACTTCCCCTTTTTGATTTAGCGAATTCTTTGCCTATCTAGAGTGTGCTTCAAATTAGTGCTTTAGCTTATAGAATTAAAGGCACTCTATTTCGATCCTTTCAAAACAAACTTGATTACTTGAGAACTTACCTCTGGCACAGAGGGATTTTGGCAAACAAAGTTTGCCCCTAGTCTTAAGGGCAAATAGGCTCATCCAAGGGTTTTGAGAACATGATGGTACAGGATGCCTGCAGTGCATTTACTCCCAACCTAGAGATAGTCATCATGAATGTGGTGGGCTGAAGCGGGAAACCCAATGCTGATGGGCAAACTTTGTTTGCCCCTGGTTTGGCAATACATATATGGCTCTAGGCAAACACAAGTTTGCCCCTAGTCTGAAGGAAGGAAACCAAAGGTGCAAAGGGTGATGCTTTCGGTTTAGGAATGGTTATGGACCGAGAACCTTGGGAGGTTCGTCCACTTATCCCCATCAGGTCCAAAATAGTTTGGGCAAGACCTGAATGAAAGATAGCATGAGATGATGGGGTGATGACCGAACCGAGCAGGTTGCCTACGTATCCCCAAGTGGGAATCAGGTCAAAGCGTAGTTCATCAATTCTGGAGGTCTTGAAAAAAGAGGCTTCAAGAATTGGTGGGCTTTTCGAGCCATGTTGCCATTTGGGTCTAGGGAGTGCATGTCACTTGTGGTAGCCCTTGTATAGCATGATGAACTACTTCTTCCCTTATTCTTTTTCTTTCCTCTTTTCTTTTCTTTTTTTTTCTTTTCTTCTTTTTTTTTTTTTTATATTTGACGGTTGATTCTTTAACCTTTTCACTAGCCAGTTAATCTTTACAACTCTCATCATGTTTTATTCATACTCTATCATATTTATAAAGTAATATCAGCTCTTCAAATCTTTATTTTTCAAAGATATCTCTGCATTGTTTTAGGCTCACTTAGGATTTGAGCCTCCCACGAAAATTTTGAAGCTGATAAGTCTCTCTTTTTGTTTTCAACATCTTTTCTTTGTTTAGAACAACACAAGGCCTTGAGATAGTTCATGTGCCAATGATCTACTTTGAAGTGTTCAATAATTCTCAATCTATTCTATTCTCTGCCTTTTCTTTTCTCTTTCCTTTCTTTTCTCTACCTTACTATCTCTTATTCTCTCCATGATTTTGACTGGCTAGGATTAGGATTTTTGAGATCAACACGTATCTTATTTTTGCTCTAAATTTTGCCTAGGCGCCCTTCCGGGTTTTCATCCTAGCGAGCTTTTTTTTTTTTTTTTTTTTTTTGTGCTCTAACTTTTGCCTAGGCGCCCTTCCGGGTTTTCATCCTAGCGAGCTCTTTTTCTTTTTCTTTTCTTTTTTTTTTTGGAATAAGAAGTTCATTAAGATGTCTGGCTACCATCAAGGATCCAGTTTATGGCTTTAGACTGGTTGGGCTCATCTTTTAGGCTTGGTATTTGAGAGAAGGGGATGGTGAGCAAGCTTCAAGTTCTAAGTTCATCTTTTCAAGATTGAGCAAGAGCATCTTTAAATTCTTAAAGTAAAGCTAATCAATTCTCTACTTCTCCATGGTTTTGGCACAAAATTTGCTTTGATCACTTGGGGATCCTTTTCAATGCAAAGACTTATTAACAAAGTATTTTCCATGATTGTTTGAAAAAGTGACTTTTTTTTTTTTAGCTTAATGATCCATACATTCATGACTTAGCACACTGAATCAAGAAAAAATGAGATTTTATTCAACTAGTAGGGAAAGAGGATTATATCACTCGACTCGATAACCTTGACAAAGACTTGAAAACAAACTTGATAACAGACTGACCAGAAGACTCGACTGGACTTGACATTTGACTCCAACTTAACATAACTCGACTACAGACTGGACTTGACTTGGTCTCAACTAGAGTGTCACAGACGACTTTCAAATTATTGGGTCCCCAGGAGCATCCATATTTGTTTTAGCATCCGTATTTCAAAACACTATCACCTTACCAGCAACATATGTGCATAAACATCTCTCTTCCTATTATCTGTTCCTTCCTGACTAATCACGTCTTTGAATCTCTGTATCAAACAGTGCTTGATTCGGGTGCTTTTTCGCTTATAACAACACTTATCTTTAATCAACTTTGACTGATTTTCTCAAGAGAATCTTATACTTCTATTGATTTTTATTAAATTTTTATGCCAAGTGAAATGCTCATGAATGATTCATATGTCACACGAATGCAATGCATGTGTGTGTGTGCCTATTCTATATGCCAAACAAAAGAAAATTCTAATCCTAACACATAAACACATAAGCACATAAAATCCTCATCCATGTTGAGTGTGCTAATTTCTCCTTTCATTGTGATCCTCTTTACCCTTTCAAGGTTTTCAAATTTAGAATTTTTGAAATCCATTTGACGAGTATTTCCCCTAGATGATGGGATCTTTTCAAAATTCCTTAAGAAGCTTTCCTTTGAAGACAACAACATTTCTAAACAAAAGATGATTGGGTTGAAACTTTGCTTTTGAAATTTATTTGAAAATGATTTCTTTAATTGCAGAGATTTCTTGGATTATATTCCTTAACAAAAATGTGATTAGGTCCAAATTTTGCTTTGAAAAAAATCATTCCTTTAGTTGGTAAAACTTTTCAAATTCTTTCAAGAATTTTAGGTCCTTCCTTCAAATATGGTTGATTTGAAATTTTAATCCAAAAGTGAACTCCAAAAATTCTTTGAAAGAGCGATTGAATGCCTTGGAATAAAGATACCAAAAATCTATTTGCTTCCAAAAATGTATTTAAAATTCTTTGGGTAGGAGGATCACATGATCGGATTATTGTCATACTCTTCATGAATTCGGATGCATACAAGGTCAATGATGCTTAGCTTAGCAAGATGTAAGAGATGTAATCACATAATCAAGATCCAGCATGTTCCCAAATGTCGTGGGACATGAGAAGGAATTGCTAAAAGGTGATTAAAGGGTTACACATCTTTTATCAAGCAAGCATCGTCATCATCTCAAATAATCCCTTTCGGGAGTACAAAACTCCCTAGCACATAATCCGAATCAAGAATTAATTTCCTAAGATTGAAAGGTTCTACAGAAACTATTATGCAAAGGCTGGGTTTTGGTCAAATAAAGGACCCTTGACACACACCCGATAGGATGCTTCATATACCAAATCATGGTACGAGATCAAGGGTGATCACACAGTCCCATGATGACTTGACCGACCGGGTTGCCCCGAGCCTCCAAGGTCATAGTTCCGTGCAATCGACTGGCTGGACATGCAAATGAAATGCAACAGGCACACAAAGATTAATTAATTCGATTAAAAGGATGTTTTTCAAGTCTAATCCTCAAGTGAACCCAAAATCAAAATTCTGGTCTGCGAAACCAGAGATTCTGGGTTCGATCCCCAGTGGAGTCGCCAGATTGTGGATATCGCAGGTTGACTTACCCACAGCTTTTAAAATCTTTTTCCAAATTTCAAAGACAAAGAGTCGCCACTTAATTTTTAAAGGAAAATTAAGAAACCATTTTAAAGCAAACTGATCTTTTGCGAAACCAAAGATTAACTGGGTCCGGGGATTATGGAATGAGAGGGGAAGGAGCCCGGCGGACTAAAGCACCCCCTCTCATCCTATCTCGCGATAGGCCTCTACTCAACATCCTTTTTAATCAAATTATTAATCTAAGTATGCCCTCATCTAATACATATATATACACATATACATTACACAAAGCATGTCAAAAGGGTGTAAGATTGCTAATGGTAAAATATCATTCATAAGCCATGTAATCCAAGTAGCAAGCAGATGATATGCGATAGGGAACTAGAAATCATACCTGGGATCCCGCCGCAAATAGTAAACGTGCAATGCACACAAATAAAAGAGAAACCTAGAAAAAGAGTCTCTAATCACATATACACATAAGGCAAAACCTAGTCTAAGGTGTCGCGCACGGAGTTGTAAATCAATTAAAATCAATAAATGAAATGAACTAGAGAGGAGATGAGAAATTGTACCTCAAGGCGCTACAAAACAAATATTAGTACACATGATTCAATAAGATATAAAATAATCAATCCTAAACTTCTAACTTAAATCTATCAAATAGAGAGGGAATTGACCTATTTATGAATTCCTTCTAATTAATTGAGAACATATCACATCTATAGATATGCAAGTCTCAACTAGGAGCCAATGCAATGTCCATATAGAGGTGGTATAATCCCAACATGATTATAAGAAATTCACAATTAGGTTCAATTAGGAGCAAAACATCCTGGAGCCATATCCTAACTACAAATATGAATATACATGAATGAATGAATGATTATAAACAAGAATGAGACATGAGTTTATTCACTAATTTGGATCACTTTAGCCTCTGGATTTAAGCTAAATTATCATTATTCAAAACATGATTTGGATTCCAAGGCATTAGGAGACCATTTGAGTTTAAATAAATAAGATTGGACAAAAATAGTAGCAGTTTTTTTATAAATTACAGAGAGCAGACCAAGTTTTCAAAAATAGAAATAAAATACTTTCAACGGTTTGATCTTAATAATTTTTGGATATGTTATGCCTCTGTGAGTCTAGTTTCTAACTCAAAAAGAAAATCAAGGTTTGAACGGTTAGATCTCTGGGAATTGGGCAAACACTAAACATCACTCAGCACTTCACAACTCTCTGTCCAGAGATTTTGTTTGATTTTTTAAAAAATAGTAAAAAGATCAGAATTGCTTTGTTCTTTTTAGGGTGGTTTCCTAACACATTAATCTGCTTAGGAAAAATTATTTTGGGTCACAAATACTTTATTAAAGCTCTGATTTACTAATTTCAAAAACGTTTTACTGTTCTGAAACTATTCTGAAACTCTGGGCAGATTGTAGTCGACTCACAAAACTCATGATCAAACCCCTCTAAACATAAAACCACCTTAAAACAAAAATTACAGTGGTATATTAATGTGTTATTGACACTTTCCCGTTGGTTTCACTTGATTTCAACGGTTAGATTTCGAACTAAAAATCTTTGATCAAAAACAGTTTGTGAACTTACTGTTTTCATTTATCAAGTTCAACTTTTGTTTGTTAACCCCAACTATCAAACCAATGAGTTGGACTTAAAACCAAACCATTTCTTCTACCATTTTATGGTCATTGAAGACTAAAGACATCGATATTTGGAGATTTCATTGAAGTATGAATGACCTTCATAAAATCTTGAGACATATGAACCTAAACCATAGGGATTAGATTAGATTCAAACTATTTCTCCTACCATTTGATGGTCATTGGAGACTAAAGACACACATACATGTAGGTTTTAAATGAAGTATGAAGAACTCCTCAAACCTAAGAAAAGATTAGCTTAAGCCATGGAGACGGACTTAAACTAGGCTACTTCTCCTACCATTTGATGGTCATTGGAGACTAATAACACTTGAACTCATGGGTTTCAACGAAGTATGAAGGACTTCATAAAACCTCAAAGTAATGATCTCAAACTATGGATGAAGTTTGGACTCATTAACTCAACATACTAAAAATAAAACCTCAATCCCCTCATGAATCATGAGTTTATAAGGACATTGAAGGCCTCTAAACACATGGATTTAAGTAAGACATTGAAAGTCTTATAAATCCAAGGAGATAAACATAATCAAAAGAAAATGACCAAGGCTTTTCTTCAAAATTTTATTAAGCTTCAACCATTGAACTAATTAGTTTAGAGTTTTACCTCTAATGATCCTCAACTTCTTGGTTGCTTTAAGGCTTTCCAAATGGTGATTAAGCTCCTCCTTTGCTCTTTCTTCCAACAAACCTCTCTAATACTCTCTTGATTTTGGGTGAGAATCAATAAAGGACTCCCAACATTCTAATGTTCTCCCTTAACATTCTAATGTTCTCCCCTTCAAACAAGGGATATACACCTTCTATTTATAGGCAATCTTTAGGGGGGCATTTTGGAAATTTCGTAGCCAAAACCCTAATTTCCGCCGCCACATTGAAGGTATAAGCTTGACCTAATTTCGGACAAGCTTTCACAAAAATGCAGCACTCTGCACTGCAATTCAGCACTATTCAGCACCTTAATTTCATTTCATGTCATTTAAGTAAATGTCGTTTAATTTATGTATTTACTTAAGACATTAAATGTAATTAAGGAAATACCCCCCATTTGGATTCAATAAAAATATCTAAAAAATCAAAATCCTTAAGGAAAAAAAGTCAACTCTCCCTCCGAAGGCAAAATATCGATTTTCTGCACAATTCTCCTTAAAAGTCTTTCGATTTCACCATGTTTCCTTTCATTTAAAAATTCTTAAAAATCATTTCTAGCATAAGGGAGACCCAATGAACAATTACCGGGACTTTTCATCTTGAAATTCAAAAATTTTATGATTGACTCCCTTTTGACCCGTTGACTTTTCACTGGGTCAACTGTTGACTTTGTTTTTCGGGGTTCATGCTGAATTTCTCTCCTTTTTCTTTTATTTTTAAATTGAAAGAGCTTTCGGAAGAGTTTGAATCACCTGTGGAAGTCCTAGGTTAGTTCGGACATCGTCATCATCGGATCATAGAGGTGACACTCCCCTTAATTCGACGTTTGGTCAAAATTGGGGTGTCTACAACAATGCCTTTCAAAGGTGATACTATCAAATACACAATGTCTCCTACTTCGAACGTCATCGGTCGTCGCTTTTAGTCCACATAACTCTTATAACGACTCTGAGCTACCTTAAGTCGCTCTTGGATTAGCTTCACTTTCTCAGAAGTCAACTATATTATCTCAAGTCCTAACAACCTTATTTCTCCAACTCGGTCCAACAACCAATGATCGACATTTACGCTCATACAAAGCTTCATACGGTGCCATTCCGATACTCGATTGGAATCCACTGTTTTAAGCAAATTCGATTAATGGCAAGTGTTTCTCCCAATCACTGCCAAAGGCTAAAACGCAAAATCTGAGCATATCCTCTAACGTTTGAATCATTCACTCTGACTGTCCGTCGGTCTGAGGATGAAAAGCAGTACTGAAACTCAACTTGGTACCCATAGCTTTTTGCAAACTTTCCCAAAACCTCGACATAAAGCTATTATCACGATCTGATATGATCACTGCTGGAATTCTGTGTAGTCTCACAATCTCTTTCACATACAACTCTGCTAGTCTAGATGGCTTAGTCATCTTGATCGGTAGAAAATGAGCTGACTTTGTCAATCTATCAACTATCATTCTTTTTAGGTGAACGTGGAAATCTGGAAACAAAATCCATCATGATCTCATCCCATTTTCATTCTGACATGGGTAGCAGTTGTAGTAGTCTCGCGGGTACTTGTCTCTCTACTTTAACTTGTTGACATGCCGAACACTCAGAAACAAACTTAGCGACTTCCCGCTTCTTACCTCTCTACCAAAAGTTTTCTCGCAAGTTCCGATACTTCTTGTTACTTCCTGGATGAACTGAACATTTAGTACTATGAGCCTCCCCTAAAAGTCACTCTTTTAAGTCTTTTATGTTTGGTATACACAATCGACTCCCAAGCATCAGTACTCCTTGTTCTAAAGTAAAACCCGGTCACTTTCCCAAAGGTATCTCATCTCTCATTTTACACAAGTAACAATCGTTGAACTATTTCGCTTTGATCTCATCTATAATGTCTGGGTGAGCTATGATCGCCATCATCAAGCCACCATTTGTCTATGAAATTACATCAAACTCCAAACACTCCATCTCATTTACCAATTCTTTTTGTTTGGTTAGCTCATTGGCTAAATTCCTTGTCATCGTCTGGCTTAACGCGTCGGCTACTACACTAGCCTTTCTCGGATGATACTCAATCGAAAGATTATAATCTTTCATTAGCTCTAGATATCTACTCTGTCTTATATTCAAGTCTCGTTAAGTGAATATGTACTTCAAACTCTTATGATCCGTGAAGATCTCACACTTTTCCCCATACAAGTAGTGCTTCCAAATCTTCAAAGCATAGCTTACCGTGGCCAATTCAATGTTGTGAGTCGGAGAATTAACCTTGTGTGTTTTCAACTATCTAGACGCGTAGGCAATCACCTTATCACTTTGCATAAGTACACACCCCAAACCTTGATGTGAAACATCACTATAAATCACAAATCCCTCGATTTCGGATGGTATCGTCAAGAAAGGTGCTCTTGTCAACTGCGACTTGAACTCTTGAAAATGTCTTCACATTTCAATCTCCATTCAAATATAATACCCTTTCTCAGTAATTTCGTCATCGACAATGAAATCTTGGAGAAATTCTCAATGAAACGGCAGTAGTATCCTGCTAATTCTAAGAAACTTTGAATTTTGGATACGGATGTCGGCCTCTGCCAATTAGATACATCTTTTACCTTGTGAGGATCCACTAAAATGTCGTTCTTGTCATTCACATGATCAAGAAAAGCAATACTAGGTAGCCAAAATTCACATTTCTTAAATTTTTTGAATAGTTGCTTCTCTCGCAGTCTCTGGAGTATCAACCTCAAGTGTTTTTAATGTTCTATCTCACTCGGTGAATAATAAGGATATCGTCTATTAACATGATCACAAAATCATCTACTTAGTCCTTGAAGACTTGGTTCATAAGATCCATGAATGCGGCTTGTGCATTAGTAACTCCAAATGGCATGACTAAAAATTCGTAATGTCCGTAGCGCGTTCTAAAAGCTGTCTTCTCAACATCTTCCACCTTTACTTTTAACTGATGATAACCCGATCTAAGATCTATTTTCAAAAACACTTGTGCTCCACAAAGTTGATCGAATAAGTCATCGAACCTGGGCAACGGATACTTGTTCTTGATTGTCAACTTGTTCAATTCTCGATAGTCGACAAACATACGCATCGAACCATCCTTCTTCTTTATAAATAATACTGGAGGTCCCCACGGTGATATGCTAGGTCGAATAAAGCCTTTGTTAAGTAACTTTTGTAGTTGGATTTTCAATTCTTCCAATTCTACGGGCACCATTCTATAAGGTGATTTCTATACGGGTCTTCAGTCTGGCATTGTCTCAATGGTGAACTCAATTTCTCTCTCAATTAGGACATCTGGTAAGTCATATGGGAATACATATGGGTACTCTCGTACTATTGGAATGTCTTCTACCTTCAATTCGGTCGCCAATGTATCAATTACTGAACAGAAAAATCCCTGACATCCCTTTCTCAACAACTTACCCGCTCGGATAGCTGAAATCAAATACGGCGGCAGTGTAACCCCTCTTCCTTGGAAACAAAAGTCTCCGTGTACCGGTGATCAGAAATTAACTTTTTTCGTTCACAATCTATTGTGGTTTGGTTAAGAGATAACCAATCCATTCCTAGTATCACATCGAAATGGTTCACAACTAGCGGTATAAGGTCCATTGTCATCAACTTCTTACCTAGTTTGATCTCAAAGCTCTTGTATATTATAGATGTTACTACTGGCTTAGTAAGAGGTACTACAATGGTAAATCATGTCCTAAAGGCGTCGATCTAACATTCAAATGTTCAACAAAATTATGTGATTCAAATGAATGAGTAGATCCTGAGTTAACAAATATGCGTGCTAGATGTGAACATATAGGCACCGTACCTGACACCACTGTATCTGTAGCAACCATATCTTTGGGATTCATTTAAAATGATCTCCCCTCACGATGTTCTGTCCTTTCCTATCGTTGGATTGCCTTGGATTTGAACAGCTAGAAGCCATAGAACTAGCTCCTTGTTGTGGACGCTTCCTCGGACAATCCAGTACTTTGCTCGATGTCCTAAGGTACAGTAATCAAAACACATGATTTGTGAAACCAGTGTAGAATTTGCACTGTTCATCCCTTCAGTATGTTCTAAAAATTAGTCATGAAACACCGGCCTATGTGTGGTCGATTACAGAGTAGATACAAAGGTATGCTACTTGCCAAATTCCTAGGCCAACTGAAACTATGACTAAAGCCCCGTGCAAACGGCCTCTTAAATGCTCCATCTTGGCTCCGATCACCACCCTCGTTATTCTTCTTCCCTAGTTGATTTTTTCTTGACTCTTGATTCGTTTCCAAAGTTGCATTCTTAACTTCATGATTTTACCCTTATTGGATACGAATTATCACTTATACAGGAGACTTAACTTATAAATTGTACTTTGGATAATCCTTCTTATCATTGTCATTTTACTAATAAAAATCTCTTTTTTGTAGATGTTTTGAGATTTAGTAGAAGTTTGGAATCGAAATTTTGGGATTAGACCTTAGAAGAAAGTAAAAATCAAGAAGCTGCCAAGCCAGATCGATCCAAGTACATAAGGCGGATCGATCCGCTTATTTGAAAAGACGTCATTGTCCAGAAAATGCAACTTGGATCCATCCGGCCTTATACCGCGGATCAATTCACTCATTTTGTTGAACATTTTGCTTCCGTATTGAAGAATTGGATCGATCCAGATTTAACCCTTGGATCGATCCGCGTGTTTCGGTGAACATTCTGCTTCTAGGGTGAAGAAGTGGATCATCCGCCCTTTTTGCCTTAGATCGAGCCACAACTTCTGAATGTGTTCTCTTTATATTTTACAAGTTTTCCATTATGTGGATATAGTATAAATAGTTAGAGATTAGTTTTTGCCAGGGTTAACTTTTCTTTTTTGTGTTGTTTTAGGTTGTAAATATCTCCTTCTCTCTAGTCCTCTCATCATCACCCTCAATTAATCCTCCATCTACCCACATTAACTACCATTATAGTGTTAGAGAGAGAAGAGTGTTATTATTTTGAATACATTGAAGCATTTATTGAAGAGCTTTCTTGGAACTTCTTGCATTTATGATGAGTTCATCTAGTTGGTATTGTTTTTTTTCTCACCTTCTTTAATGTGTATGCTTTTACTGCCATGAGTAGCTAGATAATGTAGGTTGGGGATCATAAACCCACCATTGGACCCACTTGAGCTCTAATGTAAAGATTTTATGCTTTGTGGTGTTTCTAGGGTTCATGTGTGTAAGATTTGAACCTCTAAGACTTCACTTATGATGTCTAGCATCTTAAATTGTTAAATCTTTGATTTCAAATCACTCCTCATGTATTTCATTTGAACTCCTATCAAGCATAGTAGGTTGATAACCACATGTTTGATAGATTTCCTAAATGAAATCTTTTACCCTAGAAGTTATCACAAACATTGAATCCATTTATTGTTTGGTCCAAGGTGGGGGAATGCTCCCCAACCTCGATTCCTCCATTTGTAAAACCCCCAATCTTTAATTAAACTTAGATTTGTTCATAGTTTACTTCCCATTTTTTAAATAGTCATTGTAGTATAATCTAGTACAAATTGAATCAAACCCAAAGTCGAAAAGACTCAATTTTATTTCTTAGTTTGTTAATTACTCTTCGCATTGTAATTGGTTATTAAGCGCCCACCAAGCATTGTTGCATTCCAATCCCTGTGGACTCGATACCCTATTTCTACTGCACTCCGTTTTTAATAGGGTTAACAAAATAACTTGATTTTGACTACATCACCTCTCTATTCCACTTTCGACCACAAGTGTCATTTGTTGTACCACTACAACACTTGAATGTTCATATGTCTCCACCCTTAAGCGGATGTTCTCCCTCATTCCTTCCTCAAAATTTTCTCACTCTATCCTCTTCCATCGGTATTGAACCCTTCCCGAACCTCAATAGGGCATTATACTTGGAAGTATACTTAGTCACAGTCATATCTCCTTGTGTAAGGTTATCAAACTCCCTCTTCTTTGAATTATGGGCAACTCGTGGAAAGAATCAGCAATTAAACTCCTCCCAGAATCCCTCCCATGTTATCGGTGCTCCTTAGTCTAGAACATATACCCACCAATTCTGGGCTTTACCCCCTGAGTACATCACTAGTGTTCTTGATCTTGAGTGCATCGGACATCGGAATAGATCTAAAAATCCTATCCATGTCCATAACCTAGTGCTCTGCTAGCATTGTATCAGATGTCCCAAAAACTCCATCGATTTTTTTCTAGTGAACTGTTCTGACACAGATCGTCCACCCCTATTGTCTGGTGTATGTGCCATAGATATCGGTGTTGCCTCGAATGGAGGTGTCAGAGGTAATCGCTTCATTAAATTCCAAACCAACTCTCCGATGTTTTCGATCATTTCTGTCATGTGGTCCATTCGTCGAGTACGTAGTGATAGATCTTGGTCACCATCACTCATGATTGTATAATCTTGTCAATCTCAATGCATAAATTCTATGCATATATGACAATAAATATAAACATGTATGTATAATAACATACCATATGCATCAAACATCTCTACAATGTGTGGATGCATTCTAGAATATGTGTCCAATCACTCAACACTCCACTCACCATCAGACGTTTCCAAAGTTTTGCTACCTCTAGGTTTGATACCAATAAATGACACGACCCATCCCACTACGGGTGGAAATAGGACATGTGGCACACCACCAAGGCTTCGCTAATTCATTTTGCGGAAAAGAAAACTTAAAACAACATTGAGTATTTAAAACTTTTGAAAACAATACCCTCCGAGTTGTAAAATCTATACAAAATTAAAAACGTAATTATATTTTGAAATGGATGAATTTATGTTGAAAGAGGTCCTAATGGTACCCTAAGAACCAATCAAAACATGTAAATAATTTTTTAAAGGGGTAGAAAAAGATTTCATGTAGGGGTCATTTTGACCGGTCGAACAATCCCCTTTGACCGGTCGAATGTCCCTCGACAAAGATTCTTTAAGGGCAATGGGTACTTCGACCGTTCGAGTCAACCCCTTCGACCACTCGAATAACCCCCTGGCAGAACTATGCCTAGAGTCATCCAATCCTATTCCTCTTCATCAACATAAACAAAACTTATCCCAACCTTTTCAAAACCCAAGAAGACCAAAGGATATAATTGACCCTTACAAATTCATAAATAGAAACGATAACTAATCAAGCTAAGGCTTGATCGGCTCCCTTTATAAAGCATTACAACGTATTTATTCAAATCTAGAAATGACAAGTTAATTATTCCAAAACATGAATCCACAATTTTGGATTCATTACAACCAAGACCAAAGTAGTTCTTACTACCCTTTACAACAATATACAACCATCCCATGATTCCCAAGTTAATCCAAAACACAGTTTTAGTTATACAAAACAGCAATGACACATTGGAATGGGAAAACAAAACATATACAAAGGTGATCCCCGGCATTCCTGTTAGCCTCACTCTTCTCGCTTCTTTTTCCTTTTCTTCTTTTCACCTGTAATAGAGTAAATCTCCACTACTCAGCTATATGTTGAGTGCACAATTCTAAACATATGCTTATATGGCAATTCATGCTTTAACACATCCATACATGTCCAAATAGTCTCTAGGGTGAGTGGTACGCATTCATCCGATAAATGGAATTAATTTCGTGGAAGGCCTTCTCCTTGCCACGCATTAGTGCCTTGGCTGGACCTTCTCCCAAACCATGCGCAGTGCCATGATTGGACCTTCTCCCAAACCATGCATTGTAGCCGTCGCTACTAAATCCTCAAACATCGAGGAGCTTACCCCAAATGAATTTACACCAAACCCCCATTCAACCCACTTAAACACATAGCATGCTCATATAGTCACATACACATTCTTTTATTTAATTTTCACGTGCATAATTAACGGGCCTAATTAATACATGGATTTTGCCCAGATCCAAAATATCACATCGGATATGTATATACATGAAATTTCTTATAAATCATAAGCCTAGAATTTATACCTCGAGCTATGGTCTCAAGATTTCTGGATAAGTACTAATAGCCCGATTGAGCTCCAGATCTCCGATTACAAGTAATTCCTACAAGTATTTATATGTTTTCCCCAAATTCCTAGAATTAGAATTTTCATAAAACTAAGCCAAACAAGGCCTAAGAGGTATCAAAATGAAACACTTATCTCAAGGACTTTGAATATGAAATTTGGAAGAAAATAGACGAGCAGAAGTCCGTCAATTTGTGCTAAGATGCTCTAAGCAATAATCACCTCTTGATTTTTAAGTTTTGAAAACTTTATAAATGAAAATATCTCATACTCTTCTATATATAGCCACGATTCTCAAAAATTACGTTTACCTCCCCACGAGTTCTTAAAATTTACAATTATTCCTCAAAACAACTTATACTAATTCATTACTTCACGAGTGAAAGCTATCAATTATGAAAGTTTTCATTTAAGTTTCGTTTGTCGCCGTAATTACATTCTAAAAACTAATTTCGTGGAATTTCTAGATAACCTACATTTTATGCAACGTATTACATTGGTTATCTCTAACTTGTTCTAGTTGATCTTTATCAAGATCAAAACTATCAGAAATTATACTACACATGTGAATTTACTATTCACAAATATCAGAAGATGTCAAATAACATTTAAGTCATATGAAAACCATTTAATCATGCCAATGTTTCATGATTCTCAAATTACCATGTCCTCAATTGACACTTACCATTGACCTCCAGTCAACTACTCATCTCAATTTTCAAATAACATTGAAAATCCTTGAAATTCAATTATGCAATTCAAAGCAAAAGATTTTCCCAGGACGGGTGTGACATAGTGGGCGTGTAAAGATTGAAGAGCAAATGGCCATGTTTCTCTTTACAGTTGGTCATAGTGCTGAAAATCGCTTAGTTCAGGAGCAAATTCAACACTTGGGAAAAACTGTGAATCAATATGTTAATCAATTTTTATATGCTCTGAAATAACCCTCTAGTCGATTCATTCGACTTCCTCAAATAACCACTGCAATGGAAATTCTAAGAGATTCTTGATTTTATCCTTATTTTAAGGTAAACTAATTTAAAATAATGTCTTGAATATTTATTTTCTTTCTTATGTGAACGCATTTATAATTTGAAATAACTACTGTAGGATTGCATAAGAGCCATTGATGGCACTCATATCTCTGCAATTGTTGAAATTGATGATCAAGCTTCATTTCGAGATCGATGGGGAAAGTTGTCTCAAAATGTGATGGCTGCTTATTCGTTTGACTTGCGATTCCTACATGCTTTATCATATTGAGAGGGGTCTGCCGTAAATGGGCATATCTTAGGAGCGATAAGGGAGAAGGGTTTCAAAGTGCCTGAAGGTATATTCACATTTACCATTTGCTTCTTTGAAAATACTATTTGTTCATGAAGTGATTGATTTGCTTCAATAAAATATTTGTCTATTTTCTTGTTATTATAGGAAAATAATATCTTGTTGATGCTGGATACATACATTCACCAAACTTCATAGCCCCATACTGTAATAACCTGCATTTCCATTTAATTTAAAATTCATGTCCATATTTAATTTATGTGTATTTGCATTGGCATATTTAAATTCTATTAGCATGGTCTGCTTTTATTTTTAATTCCAGTCACTTGTTTGGAATACTAATGTCTTATCTAATTCACATTTAAATTCTATTGGAGGCCAAACTGCAATTTTTACAAAAGTTAGTAATATCAGTATGGATTTCAAAATCTGTATTTCAAAACGGTGAAAGTAACTTCTATTGACTCGATCAGTATTTTTATAAAACCAGAAAATCAATTCTTACGTTAAAATGAAATTCCTGTATTTTTGTGGTGACCACCGCGCCCCGAAAATACCAGTTTATGTCCAAAACTGTCCGCGCCATGCTAAACTTCCACAGATTTTGGAAGTGACTGATTTGGACATTTACTTTATTGCCATTTATGGCAAGTAATCATTGGATAAGGCATTGTTTGGGAATGTTTAGCTTATATGTGCAAATGTTGTGCCATAAGCTAATTTGCCAAACAACCCCATTTGACCCCTATACACCTATCCTTGGCCTTTGGCTTAAACTTGAGGCATATCAACTGTGTATTATGTATATACGTATGATTTTATGTTGCAAATTGTGAGGAGTTAGAGAATTGTTAAGCTAAACTCAATTAGTGGAGTAATCCTAATAATACTTGGGCACCAAGTTCTTGTTTGATATTTATATATCACACACACACACCTTTCATTCTGCTCTTCACAAACACTAAACACAGAGAGTTGAGAGAGAGAGTTTACACAGAGAATTTCAGAATTTCATAGAGAGAGCTCTTAACCTCCATAGCTTGAAAGCTTGAGTTGGGATTTTCTTATCTCTTATTTCTTTCTCAACAACATCTTTGCTCTTAATCACAGTGAGTATTCTAAACTCACTAAGAATGTAATTTCATATTAATTGCTGTGTAATTGTTTAATGTTGTAAATCCCCATTGATGATTTTTACGTATGAAGTTCATAGCATAAAAATCATGAATTTCTAAACCCAATCAAAATTCGTTTTTAGAGATGAATATGGAAGATTATAGTATGCATTGACTATGTTTGAAGTTTTAGAACCCAATTCGTTCATATAAGAAAGTATATTAAAAATGAAGTTTTGACATGTTTTAGTTTTTCCTAAAATTAGAGAGCTATGAATCAAATGGTGTTAAATTGACTTTAGATTCTTAATCCTTGTGAAAAACCGAAGAGAACCATATATTATATGTCCTATATACTTTAGAATTCCAAAATGGGTCATTTTGGACCCCTTAAGCTGAAACAGGGCAGTTTCTGCGAAGAAGACGAAGCCTCAGCTTCATCTCGCGCCACGATCGCGCGCGCGAGTATCGCGCGAGCGACCCCTCGCGCGAGCGGCCCGCGCGCGCGAGGTATGCTTTCCCAGGCAAACGTAAGAGTTTATATATTATAAATGAAAATTTGGCACTTCGCGCGAGCGAGGGTCGCGCGAGAACCCCTTCGCGCGAGCGATCCGCGCGCACGACCTTGCTTTCCTCAGGCAGACAGAAAAGTTTATTAATAAAAGGAAAATGGGCATATCGCGCGAGCGGCCCGCGCGCGCGAGGTTTAGCAGTTTCTGTTTTTGTCTGTTTTTCTGTTAAGGGACTGTTTGGATGAAATTTATATACTGTTAAGGCTCTGTTTGGGAATTTGGTTGATCAGAACTCAATTTGGTTAAGTTTGAATGATTAAAACATTGTAGTATGACTTATCAACCCCCGTACGCGTGTTGCTCCTGTATTTTTAGTATTTTGCTTTAGTTCAAGTGCATATCATTCATGTGGGGTCAGTGGTACATGCATAGGGGTGTCAGTCTGTGTGGAAAAGAGTAATGGTAGTGTGGAAAGAGTATGAGTTTGTGTTTGTGGTCGTGGTTGTGGTTGTGTATGAGTTTGTGGTTGTGGATGTGGTTGTGGTTGTGGTTGAGATTGTGGAAGAGGGTATCTTTGAAATGCGACGGTGGCAAATATGGACACTCCCTGACGCCCATGGAAGCGTTAAAGTGTGTGAAGCCGAACTCGGACACTCCCTGGCACCCATGGTAGTGCTAAAGTGTGGCCTACGTACACTCCCTGATAACTCGAGTCTGGATACTGTGTGAGGGGTCGCCCCGGAATTTGCATGGCGGTTAGGGTATTCAAAGTGTGAGGCATTGGACACTCCCTGGTACCCCGGACCAAAGTGTGAGGCAAACTGGACACTCCCTGGCGCCCCGTTGCTAAAGTGTGGCTATCTGAGTGTTTCAAAGATACCAGGAGTAGGATAGTGGGTTGTTGTGGCTGTCGAGAGAAAAGAGTCGGCAAGATGAGTGTGGTGCATTGTTCTCATACACGGTCCCATCTGTGTAAATTTACCCTCTTTAAATAATGTTATGGTTGTTTTTCTAAACGAGCTCTTTAATCATAATTATAAACTTGTGGATTTAATTTGGGATTTGGAAAAAGGTAAGTTGGTATGTTTTACATTCAAAGTCATGTTTTTAATACTCACCAGCTTCTTGAAGCTGACGACGTTGATGCGTCCTGGACATTCGTGTTCAGGCTTTTCAGGTTACAATCAGGAGGAATCATACGATTATGCTAATTAAGAATGGCTGCTGTTGGGATGAGAAACTGTTTATTATATGCTTTAAGTTTATTTGTTCGAGTTTTTAAACTGTTTGGTTTTAAGGATGACTGTAACCGACACTAAGTTATTATTTTATTTTCAAGGCGGTCTGTGCCTTAGTTGACCCCGTTTCATAAGATGTAATAAGTTAGAAAATTTTTGTAAGCCTTGATTGCTTTACTCTGATTATTATGTTTTGTTGTTTGACGTTTGGGGCGGAATCGATCCTTCAAACTGTCGCGACCTACGGGTCCATAAAGGAAATTAAACGCTTTCCTTATTTATGCTACGTCGGGGCGTGACACATACCAAGGTGTTAGATATCATTTAAAGGAGTTCAGTTTTGGTAATCAAGCTCCACAAAATGCATAAGAGTTGTTCAACCACCGTCATGCTTCTTTAAGAATGCAATTGAAAGGACATTTGGTGTACTTAAGACACGACTTCCTATTTTTAGGATGTCACGTCCTTATCCATTTACCACTCAAGCCAACTTAGTAATTTCACTTTGTGTTTTACACAATCATATTAGCGTTGAAAATAGTGGTGATGATTGGGATTATGCAGAATACGATCATGAACTACTAAATGAGACACAATCAAAGACTCGATCACAAGGATTGGTAAATGAGCAATTGTCAGCTAGAAAACATGATCGAGAGGCAAAAACAATACGAGATTATATTGCTCAGAACATGTGGGTTGATTATGTGACTCAACAATGTTCATGATATTTAGTTTTTTTAATTTCTAATTGGGTATGAGAAACTGTTGTTCTTTACTTATGATATGTATGACCTTGACGTGTTATTATTAATATATAGTAGGGATGGTGGACTTTTGCCAACAGGGTAGGACCATGGTCCTAATATGTAGCTAGTTGATAATATGGTTGCATTGAAAAAAAAATGGCCAAGAAAATACCCCTAAAGTAAATAAGAACAGTTTACATTGTTCCACACCATAAAAACTAAAAAAGAGTTAAGCATAGTGGTTAAATTGGATATTTTTTAATTTTAATTATTGCTTCCAGACACCCTTAACTTAAATAATTTCAAATGAAACTATTTTTTCTTTGGCCAACCAAACAGACACATGAATTAGAATTAAATCATTTACGAATAAACAAATTCCAAATGAACCAATTCAAAATAGAATGATTCAAAAAATGGGGCAATTTGTGCAACCAAACAGGCACTAAGGCTTTGTTTGGTTCATGGATTTGGTGAGGGAAAGAGAGGGGAAAGGAAAACTGGATGGAAAACTATTTCTTTTTTCCTTACAGATGGGACTAGTTTTCCATCTTGTTTTGCTTTCCCCTCTCTCTTCCCTCATGAAATCCATGAATCAAACAAAGCCTAAAGAAATTCTTTCCCCTCTATGCATTGTTTGGTTTTTGGATTTAGCGAGGGAAAAGAAAGCAAAACAATCAAAACATGGAGGATAACCTTGTCCTTTAATAATGAAAATGATGAAAAAAAATAGGATAGAAAAAAGAGTAAGTATATAAATAAATTAACCATTTTAAATGTTGCAAGTCATTTCCCTTTTCTTTGTTCATATATTACAATTATATATTAGAAATTCTTAAATTTAAATATTATTTAATCTTGAGAGAAAATTAAAGAGAAAGCACTAAGGAATTTGTTTCCCTTTCCTTTTTTAAAAAAGAAACATGGGTACGCCGGTCCGATAAAATTCTATAAAAATTGTATTTCAACCCTGCAGGAAAAGTAACCCTCTAGACAGTACATGATATGTATTAAACACATGCGTTCGCCACACATATCCATATCATCGAGGAAAATCATCCACATGTGATATTAAGATTATGTTTTGTTATGTCCTATTTCCGCACGTAGAGGGATGGGTCGTGACAGAAAAAATGTGAGTCAAAAGCAAAAAAAATTTGCGTTTAGCCGAAAGCTATCTAGGCAGCTTTTGCCCAAAGACAATTTTCTGCGATTGAATTGCCAACATGCCCAGATAAACACCAAGCCGTAAGAGCGAAAAAGGGAGAACGAAGCTTTAATTATAATTCATAAAGCTAAAAGTAAGCCAATATTTTGGAACTCTTACTAACTTTATGTGATCAAACTTCAACATCAAAAGAGAAACAACATATTATCTAACAATTCTAATCCACAAGGTATGATAATATATAGGTTGTGTATATACAGGTGCCTATGCTGCCTGCTCAAGAAACCAATATTACTACTTAATTACTTGTGTAAGGGATCAGGACATGAGGGTACTTTTCTATTTATGGTTGCAACAAAGCCTTCATCATCTTTATTACCACTAGTAGTACTACTATTGTTTGTACTTGTATTCTAAACTTGAGGCTTTTCTGTATCTTCCATCTTCTCTTCTAGATATCTAGCTCCCAAAACTGTTGAGTTTAGTGCTGAAATGCTCAATAGAATTAGTAAGAGAAAACCCACCAATTGACTCCTTAAGTTTATCATGTCTAAGTATGCAAATGGATCTCTCTCTCTCTCTCTCTCTCTCTCTCTCTCTCAATTTTGCTGCCTTGAAATAACCAAGAATAGAGTTATGCTAGAGAGAGAGAGAGAGAGAGAGAGAGAGCTTGTTGTGGACTTTAAGTTGCCATTTTAAGAGGGAAAGGTGGTGGGGTGGAGATGAGAAGAATGAAATATTTTATTTTAATTGTTTCCTTTGAATGAATGTATGTGTGTGAGACACAAATTCAAAGCAAGGATAATGAAGTAGGTGAGATCAATTGATGGCTAGAGGTTTGTGGGGGTGGATATGTAATATCAGTGCAGATCATTCTGCACAAATGAAGTACAACTCACACTCCATAAATACAAATGATCTTCCACAAATCAAGGACAGCTCACACTTCATAACTTTTGATTCTCCTCCAAAAGTTTAGAGATTTGTTTATTACATTGATACTAGGAGATTTGTTACAGTCCCTTAAGTCAAGCCTTATACTTTTATATTAATTTATTGTTTACTTGTATATATATTCATACCAGTAGCCAATGGAATATTCAAGCCATTAAACCATTTATTGGTGTATGATTTCTTTTATGGTATCAGAGCATCACAGCTCAAAACGAGCAAAACTGATCCATATTTTCACCATGGCTGAAGATTTTGACATTACCCAAATGATTTAAGCTATCTTAGATGAGTTAGCTCTCATTGATGCACCTATATCTGAGGATGATCTCATAATTCACTCACTTAATGGTCTTGGACCCGAATGTAAGGAAATTGCTGCAGCAGTTCGTGCCCATGACACTTCCATTACATTTAAGGAATTGCATGACAAGTTAGTTGAGTATGAAGAATTTCTAAAGCGAGAAAAAGCATGTGTTAGTGCTCCGGTTGTTACAACCAACTACACCGTACTAGGGATATATACTAAAAGTCATGCTTTATGCAGTTGATTTATTATTCATTTAATAAAATCAGTTATTCCATTTTTATGAGAACCTGTGTGGGCAATATTTGCATTATATTGTGTATTTAATATTGTGCATGTGTGTTTTTTATTCTACATAGTAGGTGGTTTGGTATGTAGAGTTCGGCTTACACACGAAAGATCAGACCATCGGATCTTGTAGAATGTAAAATTTTGGTTTACAGTCTTAGATGGGATTGGACACACCATCGATAAAACTGCAGCATGATGATGTAGTAGGTTTGTCTTGACTGCGAAAAATGGTATAGTTTCAACTCACTATGCGGGTACACTTTGTGTATTAAATGGGACCGACTAAGCGTAATTATTTTCGTATTGACTTATAAGATAATTAATATCTCATGGCTATTATAAGTGCTTATTCTCTAAATCCTAAGTTAATCTATAGACACGTACATTTTATATTTACGCTTTGATCCCTAAAAGGGTGAGATCCTTAATTGGGTCAATTTCTCATTGGATTGGGTGACAATATTAATTGTGTGGTGGATATTAATTAATGATAGAATCCATGTCTCAATTTTAGAATTAATGATATCCCCTTGAGAAAGCTTATAAGTTTTGATCATGTCAAACCCTGTGGGTGGATTTTGTATTCGACATATCAGATAAGTTAAACAGGGGATCTCAAAGAATTTTATGAGATTAATTAAATGTGATTGTCAGTAATTATATTTAATTAACGAATATCTGTAATCTTAACGTGTGGAGATAATAAGCATTTAATAACATGGAGCTCGAAATATATTTTTGAGATCAGGGTAGGAGTGCAATTATAATTCTTTAGTGGTATTATGGAAATATGATTCTGATTCAGTTCGAATTAGGGTTTTCTAATTTCATAAGGAAGCCTATTCCTTATTGACTTCTTATAGTCCCTATCGTAGTCTATATATATGCTGCTTTGGCTCTCTTTTCAGTTTGCGTTTTTCCATCAAGAGTATTGATCGGTGACGAATAGTTCCCGTTTATAGTCCTAAAGTTACGCTTTGTTAGCCCATTTCATTTAGTTATTAGTTGTTTTTTTAATAAGTATTCTATATTTTGTAGGTTTTGGAGCTTTAACTTGAAAATGCACTAAAATCCAATAATTAGTGACTTTGGAAGACATTCTGGGCTCAAACGGTGATTCCGGTGAAAGCAGAATGCAGTAGCAGTCTCGGTAAATCGCATTTTTGACAAAGAATACTTCAGATTTGAGAAATTTCTCCAGAGATATAAAATGTAGATCTTCGAGTTACGAACGTGTGGCCATAAACGGTGAGTCAATCTGAGGTTCGACCAAAAAGTTATCACAATTCTACGATCGGTACGCAGTGTAGTGAAAACTACCTCACGCGAGCGACCTGTGAAAAAACCAAAACATGTATTTTGTCAAATTAGAGCGCCCAGCGAAGGTGATTTGTATATATGACGTCTAGAAACGTAAATATAGCAGTTTTAGTGCGATTTGGCTTAGGAAAGCTTCCTAAATCCTTCCAAAATCTATATAAATCCTATTCTAAATCAAATTTAAGGTTACACACAACATTATACACATCCATATACAACAATAACTTCATCCATTGAAGAGGGAAAAACAAGGGAAGAAGAAGAAGACCAAGGATTCCTATGGCCTCCTCCATCAACCTCTTGCCAATCCTTGATTCTATGGCCGCTTAGACCAAGATCTAGAGTTTCAATGAAACCCTAGTCAAGCAATATGGTGTTATTTATGTTTTTCTTTTAGTTTTATTATGTATGGATGATGATTACATGTTTCGAGGATTTTAAATAATAAAATCGTACTTCTATTGATTAAATCAATGCTTTCAAAGTTTATTCTTGTCTTAGATCTATTTTGAATGTAATGTGCTCAATGATCTATATTTGATGTTCTTGTATGGATTATTTACATGTAATGTTGCTTAATTGAATTGCGATATCAAGCAGTCGAATAGTTCATGCCTAGTGAAGACGGAGTATACCACAACCCTAGATTAGTGTGAGACAATCCGTGCTAATCGAAGATGAATTATGCTGATGCTTGAATCGTAATTATCTTCTTGAATGAGGAATTGGGCTTGTAGCTACAATTCTCCATTATCATCCAATGTAATAAGCTAATTGAATGCATAGATACCCTTATTACGAAGCTAGTGGTGGATTTGCAATCTTAGGTTCACTTTAAATATCGTTTACAACAACTTTTAAATTGCTTTCATAGTTTAGATTTACTTTCATTGTTCTTAGTTTAATTAAAATCAAAATCAAAATTCCTTTTTTCTTATTAACTAGGTTTAGGTTTTAAAATTAAAGTGTTTTAGTATTTCAATCTCTGTGGGTTCAACCTCTACTTCCACATTACAAATATTTTAAAGTAAAGTATAGTTTTTATCTTGATTTTGACAAGATCAAGTATCATAACTCGGAATAGATAGGAAAGCGTAAAAAGGGAGAGCAGAAAACAAAAAGGATTTCAAAAGAGCCCACACTCAGTTCGATATTCTAACAGCAGAGGAATACGGTAGAAGATCGTGCGCTATTTTCAAGCTCGTGTTCTCAATTCGTCTACTATAGCAATACGATTTTGTAGTTCAAGGTAACCCTAGTTCTGCCCTTGTAGGATTATTATAGCTTTCACGTAATTTTTTGTAGTACCAACTTATACGCGCTGTCAACGGATTCTGGGAACGCAGTTTCCTAATACACCCATCGTAATGAAACCAATTTTGGTTCCAACAAAGGCAACCAATATCCCCGAAATGGACAATGCCAAAAAAATGTCACAATGCCAAAAAAAAATGTCAGCAGCCAACCAAATATCCAGAGCCTATAGCTAACCACACCTCTACCTCACTCCCCCCACCCCAAGGCTGGCTTGTTGATTCGTTGCTTCACACCATGTCACTTCCGACTTAAACAATCTATCCCTTCATTCTGAATATGAAGGTCCTAATGAGATTGTTATAGGTGATGGTTCATGTCTGGACATAACCCATATTGGAAACACTGGTCTCTCTTCATTCAGTTCCTTCTCCTTAACTAATGTTTTGTGTGTTCCATCGATGCAAAAAAATTTGATTTCTATTTCAAAGTTCTGTAAGACTAACCGAACCTCTATTGAATTTTTTCCTTCTCATTTTTCTGTGAAGGATCTACGCATGGGGGATCCTTCAAGGCTCGAATAAAGATGACATATGTGAGTGGCCAAAGCCCGTGCAAGCTTCTAGAACCAAATCTTTGGCTATGGTAGGTGTCAAGGCCCCCATTCATGATTGGCACAAGCGTCTTGGTCACCTTTCATCCCGCATTCTTCAGTTTCTCATCAAGATATACTTTCTGCCTTTATCTTCATCCCGTGATATTGATTCACTATGTAATTCTTGTCAGTGTAATAAGAGCCATGGGCTCCCATTTTCTGTTTCTAGTCTTAAGAGTCATAGACCTTTTGATCTGAATTACACGGATGTTTCAATTCATTCTGATTGTGGGGGTGAGCTAAAAGATCTATTAGCTTCCGATGGCATTACCTAGCTAACTACGCCGCCACATACCCCTCAACATAATGGCTCTATTGAATGACGCCATCGACATGTCATTGAAATTGGTTTAACCTTGCTCCATCAACCTCGTTACCCCTCACCTATTGGTCGCATGCCTTTCAAACAGCCACCTATCTCATCAATCGGCTTCCTACATCAATACTAAAACACAATTCACCATTTCAAGCTCTCTTTGGAGAATCACCCAACTATTCCAAACTCTGTGTTTTTAGTTGTAATGCTATCCCTGGCTACGACCTTACAACAATCACAAACTCGAGTCTCGATCTCAACCATGTGTCTTCCTTGGTTACTCGTTGTCTTAAAGTGCATTTAAATGCCTTGATCCATCCACCAACCGCCTCTTTACTCATGCCACAGCACATTTGACGAGTGCACATTTCCGTTTGCTTCTCGAGATAGTACACTCCCCTGTGTCACATCCTCCACTATTCACACTTGGTCTTCTACCTCTTCTCCTATTGTAGCCACTACTCCCCCTCATATTTCTATGCCAATCATGCATACGCCTTCACAAACCTCCGTCGAGTCACCTGTTGTGGAACTTGCATCAACTCCCCTCGTGAATCCCTCATCCACTCCTGAGTGTTTTTCCCAAAGAGAATCATCCTCACCCTTCCCTCAAATTGTCATGTCCAATGATCTTACCTCCTCTAACTCCCTTTCGAGTTCATCTACTCATGTACCTGCTCACACTCACCCCATGGTTACTCGATCTCAAAATAATATGTTTCGACCCAAACAGATACATGCAACTACAAAACACCCCATTCTTGAACCCCTCGAACTGACATGTGTTTCCCAAGCCATTTGTGATCCTTAATGGCGCACAGCCATGTCGGACGAATTCAATGCCTTGGTTCGCAATGGAACTAGGGAACTTGTTCCACCAAAGCTGCATCAAAATCTTGTTGGGTGTAGATGGGTGTTTCGAATTAAACGGAAGTCAGATGGGAGCTTTGAACGCTACAAGGCTCGTTTGGTTGCCAAAGGTTTTCATCAACGACATGTAATTGACTATAAAGAGACATTCAGTCTGGTGGCTAACCCACCATCATTAGAGTTGTTCTCTGCCTTGCTCTATCTCGTGGTTGGCCTATTAGGCAATTAGGTGTCAATAATGCCTTTCTTCATGGTACCTTGACTGAAGAGGTCTACATGTCTCAACCTCCAGGGTTCATTGATTCGACCCTACCCTCTCATGTTTGTAGACTTCAGAAAGCCCTTTATGGTCTCAAGCAAGCTCCCCGTGCTTGGTACCAAGAACTGAGCTCCTTTCTACTCTCTCACGGGTTTACCAACTCCAAATTAGACACCTTACTTTTCATTTACCATGACAATGATATTCTAGTATATTTTATGGTTTATATTGATGATCTCATTGTCACAGGGAGTGATGCCTCTTTCATTTCTCGATTTATCCGTGCTCTTTCTCACCGTTTTTCAATTAAGGATTTGGGAGCTCTTCATTATTTCCTTGGTGTTGAAGTTATTTCAACCCCTACAGGTTTATTTCTCTCTCAACACAAGTATATTTGTGAGCTTCTTTAACGCACTCACATGGCTAGGGCTAAAGAGACAAGTACCCCAATAGCTACTACGGCGTCTTTTGTTCTTCAAGATGGTTCTCCGCCAACAAATGCCACAAAATATCGTAGTACTATTGGTGCTCTTCAGTACCTCACTCTTACCCGCCCGGATATTGCTTTTGCGGTTAACAAGCTATCTCAGTTTATGCACCAACCCACCCAATCACACTGGACAACTGTAAAACGTCTTCTTCGATATCTAAAAGGCACCATTTATCATGGCTGTGAGGACCTGCCCAGTTCGGTCGACTGACCAGTCGACTGGGTGAGCAGGAACTTGCGTCCCACATCGCCTGGGTGTGGAGGGGTGATGTGCTTTATATGTGTGAGCCGTACTCTCTATGCTATCGAGGCCTTTTGGGCTGGGGAGTACCCAGTGACCAAACAAAACCGTGAGTGGGCTGGACTGTGAGACCGTTGGGCTTGTTCCAGTTCCGCAAAGCGGACAATATCGGGCTGTGAGGGATAGGCTGTGACAGTTTGGTATCAGAGCCTTGCCCAGCCGGAAGTATGCCATGTCCATGCGTGGGGAAAGCCCACGGGGACGTGGGCCCTCTTTAGGGGGGGTGGATGTGAGGACCTGCCCAGTTCGGTCGACTGACCAGTCGACTGGGTGAGCAGGAACTTGCGTCCCACATCGCCTGGGTGTGGAGGGGTGATGTGCTTTATATGTGTGAGCCGTACTCTCTATGCTATCGAGGCCTTTTGGGCTGGGGAGTACCCAGTGACCAAACAAAACCGTGAGTGGGCTGGACTGTGAGACCGTTGGGCTTGTTCCAGTTCCGCAAAGCGGACAATATCGGGTTGTGAGGGATGGGCTGTGACAATGGCTTATTTATGAAACATCATCACCCCCTTTTTTGCATGCCTATTCTGATGCTGATTGGGCTGGAAATCGTGATGACCACACCTCCACTACGGCCTATGTCGCGTATCTTGGTGGAAATGCAATTTCTTGGAGGTCACGAAAACAACGATTTATTGCTCGGTCCTCCACTGAAGCCGAGTACCGCGCTGTTGCTGCTACTACTGCAGAACTCTCTTGGGTACAATCTCTACTCGGTGAACTTGGTGTTTCTCTCACCATACCGCCAATCATCAATTATGACAATATTGGGGCAACTTGTACGCAATCCAGTTTTCCATTCCCATATGAAGCATATTGCTATTGACTATCATTTTGTGCAGGACAAAATTTCAAAAATTTTGCATCAGGTTTCACATCTTTCTACGAATGACCAGTTTGCTGATGCTGTAACCAAACCTTTATCCAGGCAACGTCTTTCCCTTTTGCGATCCAAGATTGGTGTCTACAATGGGTGCCCCATCTTGCGGGGGCGTATCAGTGCAGATCATTCTACACAAAATGAAGGACAACTCACACTCCATAAAAACAAATGATCTTCCACAAATCAAGGACAACTCACACTCCATAACTTTTGATTCTCCTCCAAACGTTTAGAGATTTGTTTGTTACATTGATACTAGGAGATTTGTAACAGTCCCTTAAGTCAAGCCTTATGTTTTTATATTAATTTATTATTTGCTTGTATATCTATATAATATCTTAGCTCATACTTTATGTCTCAGAGCAAATCTTGACCATCCAATAAGGTGGACACTTTGAGCCGTTAAATCTACAAGGTTGAGCAATGTCATTAAGTGAAGACAAAGTTTGACTTTACAAAGGAGTTGTAAGTTTGTAACATTAAAAAAATAAAAAAAACTTTTCTTTTCCTGACAATTCCCCTCCCACACGACAACTCCCACTCTTTTGTTTTTTTGGCGGTCAAAACTCACCCCCTCACTAGGGATGGCAATGGGGTGGATTTTTCGGGTTCCCCGCCCCACTCCGCCCCGCCCCTCCCCTCCCCTCCCCTCCCCTCCCCTCCCCTAATAGGTCGGGTATGGGATGTATTTAAACGGGATAGGGGCGGGTATGAGATTAATTTTCATAACCCGGGTCGGGGTCGGGGTGAGGGTAGATTTTTCCGAACCCGCCCCGATTATACATGTTTTTACCAAATTACCCCTCTTATTTCTTATATTGCCTTAATACCAAGAGTATATATACTTAAAATCTTTTGTATTAGGGTACGTTTTTTTATCACAAACAATCAACCTGCTAGGATATTTCTCTCTCTCTCTCTCTCTCTTAGCAATGTCAACAGATGGTCTCTCTCACCATCTCAAGCTCACATCGGCCGAAGGACCACTCACCGGCGTCGAAGATCCCTGGCCTCCCTCACCTCGGAGCTTTCATATAAGAGGTGAAACTTACTTGTATCTGATGAGGTGAAACTCACTTGTATATTCATATCAGTAATCAATGGAATATTCAAGCCATTAAACCATTTACCGGTGTGTGATTTCTTTTAACCATGTCCCACCTCTTCACATGTGATGAAACATATATAGTTGGACTTGGATGACTTTATTTAATTTTAGATGATACAAAATTTTCCCAAGTTTTATAACAATTTTTGCCCTCTTTCCAGCTACATTAATATACATATAGTGCTTCTTGTGTGGATGTCCGCAACTTATTAAGTTGCGGACTTCTATTTCCAGCCACTAGATTATGTAAAACTACTACAATATCCTTTAAGGGCCGGTCTCGAGTATTTGGAGGCCAAGGACAAACTATTAAACGGAAGGCCCTTATACGGGTGCCCCCGAGGCAATATTTTTGGGGTCTACTTATACATAATTGACAATTTTTTAGGAGTCTACTTGTAATATGAGTCTATTTGTGAAACTTAAACATTGTATGATATCTTTTAAAATTCTAGAGGGGCCTATTTCTAAAACTCAAAAAATTCTTACACTAAAATTGTAATTTTCAAATTTCTAAGGCCTTTGCTTTTGAGTTTTTTATACATGTATATCACTATATATATATATAATTGATGACACTAAATTGGACGTTGGGCGAAGCCTAAATGTAAAATACTAAAAATCTCAAGTTAAAAATATAATTATGAAAATTTCATATAAGCCCTCAAAATTTGTGAATTTTGGTGGCCCGGTGCAGTTGCCCCTTTTGCCCCCCCCCCCCCCCCCCCCCCCCCCCCCCCCCCCCCCCCCCCCCCTCTTTGGGCCGGCCATGTGTACCACTTAATGGAAACTAAATCCAATGATTGAAATAGAAGTCCGCAACTTATTAAGTTGCAGACATCCACTCAAAAAGCGGACTATATATATAGTATAAAACATAATGGTAGAGCATGTCATAATCCACACAAGTTTAAGTATTATTACTTTGAGCAATACAAAAATGTGAAATGTCTCTCAGTTATTATAATTGTGCATTTGCGCGTGTGAAAGACAAATAAGTCTCTTTCAACTTTGTCTCTTCTCTCTTCATTTTTAGGTTTATTATGAATAGTTTATTTAGGAAGTAATGCTGTGAGTGACAAATTTAGTTTCTAAAGATTTTGACACAAGCTGTAAAAGTAGAAGTGACCGTGATACCATAAATCACTATATTTAATATCATTTTTATAACATTTGAGATCTCTCAAATTTGATAACCATATGGTCCGTATCATTACTCTTACTTATGGTAATTTAGACCCTAGACTTAAAATTTTCAATTAGATTAACTAAAGTTGTGTCTCTCCAAAGACCTCAATTTCAGGATCTATGCTTTTGACTACAACCTTGGGCAGTTTCTGCCTTTTTCATCTCACTCTTCCTAATTAGTCCAAAACTCTAAAGTCGACCATGTTAATGCAGTTTTATAGGGTAATTAGTATTTTCACTCTTTAATTATATACTTGTTTGTTTATTAATATTTTTGTTACAGAAACTAGGGTTTTTGCTCTTTGAAGAAACAACACAATTTTCATAAAGGCATCTTTAGCTTTTGTTTTGTTGGATTTAGGTTTCTTGTTAATATATTTTAGGGTAAATTACACTTTAGTCCATCAAATTATGCACATGTTTTAATTGGGCCCATAAATTATTCTTTTTCTCAATTGGGTTCATGAATTTCAAAAATCCATTCAATCACACTCAAATTCTGACACTGTTAGCTTAAATTAATAGAAATTGACATGTACGTTGCGCGTAATACTCACCTGTCACATGTTAGATTTAAACAAGCACGGGAGATTGTGAGTGGCTAAAAAATTATACGATTTTGGATATAATTGAATGCGATTTTGGATCTAGTCAAATGTGTGTTCGAATTTGATTGAACGTGATTTCGAATCTGATTGAATGCAATATTTTGCCCTATTCACAATCTCCCGTGTTTGTCTTAACCTAACATGTGACATGTAAGCATTACGCTCAACTTACGTGACAATTTCTAATAATTAAGCTAACAGTGTCAGAATTTGGGTCTGATTGAATGAATTTTTGAAGCTCAAGAACCCAATTGAGAAAAAAAATTAATTTATAGACCCAATTGAAAACAGGTGTATAGTTTAATAGACTAAAGTATAGTTTGCCCTATAATTTACTGTGTTTGTTTCGTCTTCTGTACTAACTTATGGCTGTTCTTCATAAAGTTGAGGGCTTTCATTTTTATTATGTTAATGTTGGGTTTTTTGTCTTTTGCTTGCAGCAAAATCTCTCTCTCTCTCTCGACTCTCTTTGTATCTCTCTCTCTCTCATAAGGGTTACAAAAACTTGACCTCTTTCTTTGTTTTCTAATCTCTGACCACTTGGATGTTCCTTGCTTGATCACTTGTAATAACAAATTTATTGAAATTATTTTCTTTTGCTTTTTCTTTTTCTTTTCTTTTTTTTTTTCTTTTTTCTTTTGTTTTGAGCATGTACTCCCTCCGTCCATTTTTTTGAGTTCTATATTCCATTTTGGGATGTCCCAAAATTAGTGTCCACTTTCCTAAATTGATATACAATTTTTACTTAATTTCCAAAACTATCCTTCCTTGAAATGTACACCAAGACAAAACTAAAAAAGTTATTGTAATGATTATGGGCAATTGTGAAAAGTGAGTGTAGATTCTTTTTGTCCCCTTAAAAAGTTGAGTTTTCAAAGGTGGACTCAAAAAAAGAGACGGAAGGAGTAGTATTTTTTATTTTCTTTTTTTTTTTTGAAGAATTGGCTGGTTTTTTAAAACACTGAACAAATTTCTTCTAATCTTTGCACATTCTTATTAATATATTATTGGCAAGTGTAGTTATTACCCATTATAGTGATATTATTGCACTATTACTTGTAGCTACTGAGTTACCAATTACACGGACTCTTCTAAAAGATCAAAGAATTTGTATCCGATGTGCAGAAGCAATGACGTGGACTCTTCTCACAGTATTTTTTAATTGTTAAGGGGACTCTTAATGTAATTTTAAATTCTTTGGAGTAAATTAAGAATGTTGAGAGTTGAATTATACAACAACGGCTAATATTGCTTAGTTATGCTTGTTATTTGTCATAATTACAAAAAATTAAGACAATGTATCACTTATACAATTATTTAAAAGCATATTCTTTAATTATTTATCTATATAAGTACCACTGCACCCGCAACCTTGATATTTGAAACTCGACGAACAGGTATGCCCGAGAATGAATAATTATGATAGAGCGCTGAATATGACACAATACTCGTATCCTCACGCCCGCATTGGTGCTGGTAGTACCCAGTTACATATCTTTAATACTCCGTAACAAATACACATCCTTTGCTTTTCTCAACCTTTTGTTTTTGGTTTTTAGAGGGATGTTCAATCATGATGTATTATTTGGTACCGACAATGTTGTACTATGCGACTACATGTTTAACGCCAGGGGCGGAGTCAGGAATTTTGGCCAGGGGGGCCTAGGCTATATGGGCGCTGCCCCCGAAATTTTTTTTTTTTTGGGTCTATTCATACATAATTGACAATTTTTTTAGGGTCTACTTATCTATAATTGTGATTTTTTGGGGATATACTTATAATATAAGTCTATTCGGTGACACGTAAATATTGTATAGTGTCTTTCAAAATTTTAAGGGGGTCTATTTCTAAAACGCATAAAATTATCACACTAAAAGTGTAATTTTTAAAAGGGTAAATTACACAAACCTCCCCTGAGGTTTGCCTTAATTACACGGACCTCCCCTCTTGTTTTAAAAATTACAAAACCTCCCTCGAAGTTTGAATTAGGTAACAAAACGCTCCCTCCCCTAATGGCCCATTAGTTTTTTTTACATTAGCCTCCCCTGAAAATTACAATTAGCCCCCCTAATATTATAAAATTGTCATACTAAGCCCCCTTTCTCTTATATTTTTGTTCTAATTATAAAATTCCTCCTCCCTCCTATGTTTTTGGGTTAATTTTTTTAGCATTAATTTATATCATCTACACAAATTACATATAAATAGGTCCAAAAATTTTTTTCCCCAAACAAACCTCTATCAAGCCCCCTATGTATTAATTTTCTAGATCCGCCCCTGTCCCTATGCTTCAAAAGTGGACACTTAACCCCTGTGATTGTGGACTAAAATGGAATTGTTATGATTTCACTCAAAACTGACAAAAATTCTAAAATTGGTTAAAAATATAAACACTTAACCCATTTTGTGATGTTAATTTTGGGGTTAACGCTCTTTGAGTGAAATCATAACAGTTCTATTTTAGTCTACAATCACAGGGGGTTAAGTGTCCACTTTTGAAGCATATGGACAGGGGCGGATCTAGAAAATTAATACAGGGGGGCTTGATAGAGGTTTGTTCGGGGGAAAAAAATTGGACCTATTTATATATGTTTTGTGTATATTTTGTGTAGATATAAACTAATGCTAAAAAAATTAACCCAAAAACATAGGAGGGAGGAGAGATTTTATAATTAGCACAAAAATATAAGAGAAATGGGGCTTTAGTATGACAATTTTATAATATTAGGGGGGCTAATTGTAATTTTCAGGGGAGGCTAATGTAAAAAAAAACTAATGGACCATTAGGGGAGGGGCGTTTTGTTACCTAATTCAAACCTCGAGGGAGGTCTGTGTAATTTTTGAAACAAGAGGGGAGGTCCGTGTAATTAAGGCAAACCTCAGGGGAGGTTTGTGTAATTTACCCTTTTTAAAATTTTAGGTGCATTTCCTTTGAGTTGTATATACATGTATATCAATATATATGTAGTTGATAGCACTAAAATGGGCCTTGAACCACTTTGAGGGCCTAAACATAAGTTGAGGGAGGCCTAAACATAATTTGAGGGGGGCCTAAACATAATTGAGGGGGGGCCTAAATGTAAAATACTAAAAAAACTTGGGATAAAATTTTAATTCTCAAAATTTGAGGGGGGGCCTAATGTGCCTCCGCCAGTGTTTAAGGCACAATCTACAACTCATGGAGCTCTGGCATTTGAATACGTGGGTATATCTAAAAGGAAACTTAAACCATTCACCTATTATGATGAATTTTTAAAATTATTCATCAATTATTAAATAAAGTTTAAATTAATTTTAAAATTGTCATAAATCATAATACATACAAAATCGATGTAACTAACATTTACCAAAGTCCAGGCAACTTTCGATGGAAAACAAATGGAATAATATAATGAAATCTGTGGGGGGTATAAAATCTGCAGTGCTTGGCCAACCCCTCAAATTAATATTATTTTAATGAAATGTGGTTGTGATGCATTTATTTATGATTTGATGGACTCAACACTCTTACCATGAAAACATCTAACGTGAAATTGGTAGATAAATTGATCTACTGAGTAACTGAGTAGATGGTAGGGCCTATAGATGTTATACCCAAAGATTTAAGTTCGAATTTCAAAGAAGTGGCACAAGTGATTCACCCGGACACCCTGTCCTCGTGCGATTAATTGAGGTGCGCCCAAACTGGCCTGAACACCCACCGTTAAAAAAAGAAAAAAAAAAAAGGGTAGACTGATCACCAAGACCATCTAAAATTTTGTTTGGGAGCCCTGGTTCAATTGTTTATTTGTTAATTTTTTAATTTTTTTTGTATTCCATACTTGAGTTTTTCTTCCCATAGAATTGTATAAACGATTAAAAAAAGGTGAAAATAAAAATGAAACGAAAAACTACAAGGTTGGGTCAGAAATGGCTTAGTAACCCACTTAAAATCTGTGGGGGTCAACTTCATTTACCCTCCGTTTGGTTTAATGTTAAAATAGAAAAGAATAGAGTAATTGAAATGAATAATTGACAAATCTAAACAACTTTGATCGGATTTGTAAACCCCCTAAAACAAGAATTGGGTAGAATTGAAAAGAAATCAATTCTAATTTTAAGTCAAATCAAATACAAGGATTGCCACAAATAAGAATTACAAATCAATTTTTTTTCTTGTTTGTGGCAAAACCATAGGGACTGTTAATGCATATGTCCTCTGTTCCTGCAATTAGGCCCCCATTGCATGTATAAGTTACCCGGTGTAAATGATTTATCACGTTTATTTCCACTTCAAAATTGAGTTTCAAAACTGATAGTAGACTACTATTACTATAAGCTGTATCTGTACATAGGAGTCAAATGGGCTTAGATCAGGCTCATGCTCATATGTGTGTGTGTGTGTTTTAGTGGACAAATCCAATGCGTAGATTTTCTTCAAACCCTAAAATGAACTTCTTCAATTGATCAGAAGTCAACTAAAGTAGTCAAATTGGTCAATGCAACTGAACTGAAATGCTCTAAGAACTAGTCTGTTAAAGTTCCAATCTAAACCATTCCTCAAGTTGGTAAAAAGCCAAGACTATGAGGGGCACACTATAAAGACTCCAATACTCCAATCCAACCTATAAACAAGTACTCCGTATATAGATATCAAACAGGTTTTGAGAGTTGACCCCTGCCCAACACATCCACAGTTCCACTAATGTCATTTGAACTTGTATTGGCAAAAATGAATGAATACAAAAACAGGTTTGAACCATGGAAAAATATTTCTATTCAAGTTTTTCAATGACATAAAGACAAACCTCCATATTAAAGGGACCAAAAGGCCCCATATCTCTGTGACCTTAAAAAATGTGCCATGCCATGACAATGTTTCGTTGTTATACCTTGACGGTGAACAAATAGAGCTTGAGTACGATAGCCAGAGCCACTTGCAACAGAAAGATACCTGCTACAATCAAGAACCACCTTTCACCCGCAGACTTGATGTGGTTTCGGAGATTAAGTGCAACAAAGGTTGCTGACATTAACCCAGCTACACCTGCAATCGCCCATCTGAAAATGTCTATGGGAACAACGGATAGACACTGCAACCAAACACGAAGTAAGAATTTCAGCGAGCAAATGGTTTATTACTCAAATACATGCGAGGATCCTACTCAAAACGCTTAGAAGCACATCATGCATGATTGGATTATTGTACTCCCTCCGTCCCAAATTAAGAATCCTTAATTCCATTGTGGTATGTCCCGTTTTGAGAGTCCTCATTCAACAGTCAATGTACTTTAACTACACACTTTCCTAGTTTTCCCAATTATTCTAAATAACTCTCCCACTTTTCATTTGATGTGTCTTGAAATTTTGAACTTAAAAGAAAGGCAATAATAGAAAGTTGAAAATATTCATAACACTCAAAAGGGTCCTTAAATAGTTGGAATCCCAAAAGAGACTCTTAATTTGGGACAGGGAAGTAAATTCTCCCACGATTCAAAAAACTTCCTCACTTTAACAGAATAAAACCAAATGGTCTACTATACAATGGTACAAATTTTCACTTGATTCTGTTAGATTAAACTCCTATGTTATCTACTCCCATTTTCCATTCTAGAAAGCGAGACATAGTAAAGTAATTGTAGTCAAACTACCCAAATTTTCTAATATACCACAGAGAATATTGAACCGAAATACACATCATAAGACCATTGATTTTCACAACCATGTATTTCAAAATCTGTGAGCAAGGATCGAAAAAAAACAAAATTACTGAAAGCATATAACTTACCAGAGCAGGAATGAAGACAAACAGCGAGTAGCCATAGAGACAGAAAAGCTGAACGAGGCCAGATGGGGCAGAAAAGTACTTGAGGATTATATACAAGCAAAGGGGAACGACAGTCACATAGCCATAGAATAAACCAGCAGACCAGGTCACCAGATTTATGTCATAATTCCACTCTTTCTTCTGTAGCTTGTGTGCAACGTATGTAACAAATGTGCCAATGGCAGCCGCTACGAATATTAAGGTACTACATATCCAAAATGGCCCATACCTACTCAGCATGAAAAGTTAGATTATATTTCACGTGACACGTCTTAACAGTGCAGAAAAAAAGATGACCTAAAACTATTTACATATATCCATGTGGGCTTAGTTACAATCGATCTAAATGATAAGCAAAGAAAAAAAATGTGAAGACTTGAAAATCTTTCAGGAACATTTCTTTGTTGCAACTGTACGAGATAATTTTCATGCTACCATCCCAAAATAAAATAAAACAAAAAATCAAAGAAGATCATTATCATTACCCCTCAAATGGAACCAATCCCACATGAGTAATGCTAGTTTCCAAATTTATATCCCAAACTTGGTTCCCAATACATGTGGCAATGGAGCCACATCGAAAAATAGTGGGACCACTTGATTTTCTTTGGAAGTTTTTAAGCGGTCCCACGGCCACACGTGTTTGGAACCAAATTTGAGAACCATAGCATTACTAATCCCACATATGGGATCATTTTCTTACGGCCCGCACGGTAACATTGCGGTTTTCGGTTTTCTAAATTCTGTAAACGGAAACTAGAAACGAAAAACTGAAAACCACTTTTTTTGTTTTCGTTTTCTAGCTCAATTTCATTTCTGTTTTCAGCAAAAGAAAAAAACACGACCACGATTACCAACTTAGTTTTGGTTTTCATTTTCAAAAAAAAAAAAGAAAGAAGAATAGTGATTACCAAACACGTATTCAGTTTTCGATTTAAAATAAAATAAAATAAAAATGAAACAAAAAATGAAAACTGGAAAGTTACCAACGGGCCCTTAGTGATGGACTTGAACAACAAATTAATTATACATCAAATTCAAGTGAGCTATTCAGATTTTAGTATATACGCCATCAACATGCATACTTAGTGTGTTATTTATTTATTTATTTTTGGTTGGTGGGGGGTGGGGGTGGGGGTGGGGGTGGGGGTGGGGGAGTGGGTGTTTCTGTTATCATTTGCCATTTTGCCTATCTACTGTTTGAAAGACAAATGTTGTTACTTAATGCACATAATGTTTGGGTATCATTAACACCTAAGTGTGAATTTCATCTTCATCTAGATTAACACACCTATGTCACCAACAATATTTTCAATATTACAAGTTCCAAAATTGGAGAATATATTCTTCAGAAAGAAAAATCTCATGACGAAAGGTCAAGTAAGTTTCCAACTGTGATAATTAAGACAAGAAACAAAGTTTTCAAGCCATAAGGATGGGGATTTAGAGTGTACCAGTCAAAATTAACCCACAAATATCCATCCAACCACCCAAAGACTTTGAAAAAATGATCACATAAAGACAACTTACAAATCAGGGTTGTCAGCAGTCTTCTCAGAAAAGCTTCCTTTGAATGGAAAGAGTGAATCTTTAATCCTCTCTAAGACATCTGATGTGTCAACATCGAAGTAGGGCTTGTAAGCTGCAATAGTGAATGCTCGAAACCAACCAGTAGGCTGGGGTTCATCGGATCCAGATGCTGTTTTTGAGAATGTATCTAAACCAACCAAAATAAGAAGTTTAAAAAAAAAAAACAGTTAAGTACAAGTTTTGTTACTAGAAAGAAAAAAAAAAATCAACTAGATGCAGATGAAACAAGATACTCTAGCGTTAGACCAACCAAAAAAAGTGCTAGCAAAATAAAACACTAATTTAACAAACAAGAAAGTCCCCAAAGACTGCCTTACGAATCTTTCAACGATCTTTTGACAGTTAAGAACCGCCCACAGGCCTCAACAATAAAACCACGATGTCCTCCACTCCGGACTTTTGAAGCTAAGTGGAAAAGCACCGAACCCCACTATAAAAGCATACCCACACAAAGCCTTTCAATGTCACAAAGCCGACAGTCCAAAACTAGTCCCTCAATATGCCTCCAAAACGTTAAATTGCTCTTACAGTATACATATACAAATATCCATTCATACACACACACACACGCACATATATATTATATTCATACTCATATACATATATACTCACATCTCGACATATATACGCAAGAGTTTACTATTTATTGGCAACAACACCACCAAGTGGTAAAGTATGAATAGATTACATGCTATACAACAACGTAACATAGGGAAAAATCCACACAAAGTAACTCACTATTTCATACCTTTAGATGAAAAGGCTTCCAATAATTGTTCCACCACAAAAAGCAACGAATTCCAATATATGTAGTTAATGAAATATAAAAGGTGCTTTAATCATTCCCATGTCCTTAACACCTTCTACGAATTCGACACTTCTCATGAAATCGCTTATGATTTTCCCTTCCCCACTTTTACCACAAACCCAATTTAAAATAGTTATCTCAACCAAAACTACTTCACTAACATATTGTGTCAAAAAAAAAAACCACTTTACACCCTAAATCATGAGCACCGGTGTCATTTTCCGATTAAAACTCCATATGCTTGAATGGTTTGCATAGCAAACTGAAATTGATAGAGTCAATCCATGCACCACTATCCGAGAATCGTCCCATGAACTATGTCAAATCAGTACATGGTAATCGGACCCCCTATATCCAATCTCAATATATCCTGAGCATTGGTTTTAACACAAACAATGACAACTACCATGTCGTACCAACTAAGCTAATTTGTTATCCAATTATGTTGCTCCCGAGATTCCGGATCTCAGGAGTCAAGCCCAGAAGTTATATGCACAGAAACAGTGCTACCCCCATTAAACTATATGGAAAACAACGTGCATTTTATAACAAAAAACTCTAAAATCTCAAATCCATTTAGCTTCATTTTCAAACCCAAAACCAAAAATTTCAAAGTCTACTCAAATTAGTATCAAATATTGCACTCTCATGTACATATCTATCAAATCATACCAGGAATGGACTATAATTTTCCCTAAACAAAGCTTAATCGCATCACTTAAAAGCAATGTCACCTTCAACGAACTTTCAGAACAATTAAATCGAATCGAATCGCATATACATACATATATACATAGAGTTAACATACCATCGGCGTCACGAGGAGGTCCAGAACCACCGGAGATCTTCCCCTGAGCTCCGGAAGGCGGAAACGTCTGCAGAGTTGAATCTACAAAAAACAACAAAAAGTCATCCAAACATCAGAATCAGAATCCAAAATCACATAATAATAAATAAAAAATAAAAATAAATAAATAAACGTTCCCATGAAATTATTTCGAGATTCGGATCAGGAAACAACAAAATCATTACCAGTGAATTTCACGGCGACATGGCCAGGTGAATCCGAAACCGCCTGAGAAATTAAAAAAGAGATTAAAATAGTGAGATCTGGAAGATCAATGGGAAGCTAATTGAAAATTGTGAAGAGAATAATAATAGAGATTTTTACAGGTACAGATCCGGAAACATTCTGATTATCAAGGCTGGTGTAATTGCCGGACATCATCTTTCTATATCAATATATAGATATAGATATAGATATAGATATATATATATATATATATGTGTGTATATATATAATCGGCTCTCTAAAACTTTGTTCTTCGTCGTCGCTCGTCTTCTTCTGGTCGGACACAGATCTATTTGGCTTCCCCAAGGACTCAAGTTTTTATTTTAATGGGGTAATTACACTGATCTCCCTCGAGGTTAGGTCTAATTACACTGATCTCCCTTGTAGTTTTCAAAATTACACAGACCTCCCTTGAGTTTAGTATTTAGGTAATAATTTGCCCTCTCCGTTATCCTCTGTTAGTAAACCGTTAAATATAATTACACGGACCACCCTTGAGGTTTTCAAAAGTACACAAACCTCCCCTGTCTTTAGTATTTAGGTAATAATTTACCTCATTTGCTAGTAAAAGATCATAACAAGACATGCTTAGACCAGCAAATATTTGTGTTAATTTTCCCAAAATATCCTTACCAGCTTTCCACGTTACACTTATCTCCCTCGAGGTTATGTCAAACAACACACACCTCTCTTATGTTTTTTTTTTTTTTTAAATTACACAGTTAAATTTTAAAATTATTCTTATTTTTCAAACTTTTGTTTTACCGCCGATACTCATGCTTATTACACCTACAATAAAATATTTAATTGTTATATAAATTTATATATATGCATACATTAGTGGTGATTCAATTTTTGTTTGGCTTTAAATTTAAAACGTATGAGTCGAAAACATAAGGGTTTATGACCTCCAATTTAATTCTCACATTATCAATTTTTAAACAAAATTCACGTTGAGATGGAACTTTTGTTTGGTGAAATTATTCGGTAGGCTTGTCACACCACATTAGAATGTTGATGTGGTGTGACCCTCTAATCTAGACATTACGTATATCCCCTATTTCCAAAGGGGTCATGACTAATTTGTAAAATTTCAAATTTAGTGAGCCCGTCACACAATGTTAGCATGCTGATGTGGTGTGACCTTATAATCTCAACCATAAATTTACCCCATATTTGCATGGGATCATGACATGTGGCTGGCAGTTTTTTTTTTTTTTTTGGTTGATTGGCAGGGGGAAAAAAAAAACAACAACAACAACGTAAAACGAGGGTAAGGGTATTTTGGAAAGCTGGTGAGTGTATTTTGGAAAAATTAACACAAATATTTGTTGGCCTAAATGTCTTGTTATGGTCTTTTACTAGCAAATGGGGTAAATTGTTGCCTAAATACTAAAGTCAAGGGAGGTTTGTGTACTTTTAAAAACCTCAAGGAAAGTCTGTGTAATTATATTTAACGGTTTACTAACGGAGGATAACGGAGGGGCGAATTGTTACCTAAATACTAAACTCAGGGGAGGTCTGTGTAATTTTGAAAATCACAAGGGAGGTCAGTGTAATTAGCCCTATTTTATTTTATTTTAGGATTAATTACAGAAACACTCCATGTGGTTAGCCCTTTTATCAGTTACCCATGTACTTTAAATTGTATCACTAATACCTCATGTGGTCTCGACTAAAGTGAAACAATCACTTTTTTCGTTAAAGTTAATAGAAAATTAATAAAAGTAAAAAGTTACCCCTGTTACATGTTAATGCGAAATATTTACTTAGGCATATGTGTTACATTATTATATTATTTTGATATTATATTTGTTGCTAAAAACCATCTTGTGGTTACTTTGAGGTTCCTTCATGAGAGCGAATTTATTAATTTTTTTATTTTTATTTTTGATCTACCCTTTGACACACATACAGCACACACAGTCTTAGTGATATAATTTTTTTATTTTTTATTTTTTTCATTTACCTTTGGACACACACACAAAATCTTAAGGATATATTAGCTTCTTTTTTTTTTCCTTTTTGATCTACCATTTGTCACACACAGTGAAATCCAGTGTAGTGATGTACTAAGATTTAAAAAAAATTAATCACCAAAACTTTGTGTATGTGTCAAATTTGCTCTCACACAAAGTGAGCACAAAATGATCTTTAGCAACCAATATGATATCAAAATAATATAATATTGTACAACATATGCATGAATAAATATTTAAGCATATAAGGTGTTTTTATTAGCATATAATAGGGGTAATTTTGTACTTTTGCCCATTCTTCGTTGCTTAACAAAAAAAAAAATGAGTGTTTCACTTTAGTCCAGATTACAAGGGTATTAGTGATACAATTTAAAGTACGAGGGGTAACTGATAAAAAGCCTAACCACAGAGGATATTTCTGTAATTAACCATTTATTTAATTTCCCCAAGAGCCCCATGTTTTGGCATTTTTGTCATATCTTGCTTCTTAAGAATTGAAAGTGCATTTTTTTTTTTTTTGGAAAAAACAATTAACCAAAAAATAACAAATTTTAATTTTTGCTTTTGGGTAAATTACACTGACACCCCTTGAGATTTGGTACTTTGTCTCAAACTTTCCTTGAAGTTTCTGACATATCACTGACACCCCCTGTCAGAGTTGTCTGATTAACGACGTTAATGGCAATTGTAAAAAGACTATTATACCCTCTGATTTTCAAGCAGTACGACTAGTCTTGTAAAAAGACTACTTCTTTTTTGTTTGATTAAACCCTAGAAATGCCAAAAACGAAAGGGGTCCGTTCAGATCTCTCTCATCAATCCCTTCGAGAAATGAAGAAATTGTATATCAAGAAGGGTCCAACAATTCTCAAGCTGGTGAAGAACAGAGTAATGGTGGTAGTGGTAATAATGATGATCTAAAGAACAAAATTTTTAGACTTAGACTCTCCAAACGAAGCGCCACAAATGTACTTCAATTTAGTTAGGGTTTACGTGTTAGGGTTTCGTTTTAGGGCTTTTCAATTTAGGGGTTTTTGGTCATCAAATGGTTTCGATCCTCCAAATCAAAACCCTAATTCCCTAGTTTGCAATCCAAAAAACACCCCATTATTATCCTCTTTATCATCATCAGAACCTTCGACTGTAAGGTGTCACGCCCCGACGTAGCATAAATAAGGAAAGCGTTTAATTTCCTTTATGGACCCGTAGGTCGTGACAGTTTGAAGGATCGATTCCGTCCCAAATGTCAACAACAAAAACATAATAATCAGAGCAGAGCAATCAAGGCTTACAAATTTTTTTCTAACTTATTACATAATTACGATACGGGGTCAACTAAGGCACAAGCCGCCTTAAAATAAAACAATATCTATCGCCTATTACAGTCATCCTTATTACAAAACAGTTTATAAACTAAAGCATGGGATATTGATCACAGTTCTATCTTCCGAAAGCAACCGTTCTCAGTTTGCATAATCATAGGGCCCAGCATAGTCATAACCTGAAAAGCCTGAACACGAATGTCCAGGGCGCATCGACGCCGTCAGCTTCAAGAAGCTGGTGAGTATTAAAAACATAACTTTAAATGTAACACATACTCATTCACCATTTTCCAATTCCCATTTAATTCAACAAGTTTACTTTAAAGTAAGAAGTTCAGTTTCAAAAAACAACCACAATATCATTTGAAAGCTTTAATTCACATATATGTGACCGTGTATGTTCGCCCCGGGCCAGGCCAGGCCGGGCCGGGCTTGGGAGTGGAGGGGGTGTGTTCGCCCCGGGCCACCTAGCGGGCCAGACATCGGGCCGGGCCGGACGGGCTAGCGAGCTTTTTTCTATTTTTGAAGTGGGCCGTGGCGGGCTTCGGGCCGGGCCAAGCTTTTTCACCATTTCAGGCCGGGCCGGGCCATGGACGGAAGGATGGGTGTCCACCCCGGCCCGGGGTATGTGAACCGGGCCTAGCGGGCCGGGCTGGGCTTTTAGCCCAAAAAAGCGGGTCGGGCCAGGCCGGGCCAACCCGACCCGATTAACACCACTACCAGTATCCTTGTAATACTCCGATAGCCACACTTTAGCACAGGGGTGCCAGGGAATGTCCAGTTTACCTCACACTTTAGTACCTAATTCGCCTCGCAAATACCGAAGGTAACCTCACGCAGTATCCAGACTCGGGTACCAGGGAGTGTCCGTAGGCCACACTTTAGCACTACCATGGGTGCCAGGGAATGTCCAAGTTCGGCGTCACACACTTTAACGCTTCCATAGGTGTCAGGGAGTGTCCAGTTTTGCCACCGTCGCATTACAAAGATACTCTCACCGCATGTCACGCCCCGACGTAGCATAAATAAGGAAAGCGTTTAATTTCCATTATGGACCCGTAGGTCGCGACAGTTTGAAGGATCGATTCCGTCCCAAACGTCAAACAACAAAACATAATAATCAGAGTAAAGCAATCAAGGCTTACAAAAATTTTCTATCTTATTACATCTTATAAACCGGGGTCAACTAAGGCACAGACCGCCTTGAAAATAAAATAATAACTTAGAGTCTGTTACAGTCATCCTTAAAACAAAACAGTTCATAACTCAAAACAGATAAACTAAAACATATAATAAATAGTTTCTCGTCCCAACAGCAGCCATTCTTAATTAGCATAATCGTATGATTCCTCCTGATTGTAACCTGAAAAGCCTGAACACGAATGTCCAGGACGCATCAACGTCGTCAGCTTCAAGAAGCTGGTGAGTATTAAAAACATGACTTTGAATGTAAAACATACCAACTTACTTTTTTTTTCCAATTCAAGATTAAATCCACAAGTTTATAATTATGATTAAAGAGCTCGTTTAGAAAAACATCCACAACATTATTTAAAGAGGGTAAATTTACACAGATGGGACCGTGTATGAGAACAATGCACCACACTCATCTTGCCGACTCTTTTCTCTCGACAGCCACAACAACCCACTATCCTACTCCTGGTATCTTTGAAACACTCAGATAGCCACACTTTAGCAACGGGGCGCCAGGGAGTGTCCAGTTTGCCTCACACTTTGGTCCGGGGTACCAGGGAGTGTCCAATGCCTCACACTTTGAATACCCTAACCGCCATGCAAATACCGGGGCGACCCCTCACACAGTATCCAGACTCGAGTTATCAGGGAGTGTCCGTAGGCCACACTTTAGCACTACCATGGGTGCCAGGGAGTGTCCGAGTTCGGCTTCACACACTTTAACGCTTCCATGGGCGTCAGGGAGTGTCCATATTTGCCACCGTCGCATTTCAAAGATACCCTCTTCCACAAACTCTACCACAACCACAACCACAACCACGACCACAAACTCATACTCAACCACAACCACAACCACAAACTCATACTCAACCACAACCACAACCACAAACACAAACACAAACTCATACTCTTTTCCACACAGACTGACACCCCTATGCATGTACCACTGACCCACATGAATGGTATGCACTTAAACCAAAAATGCTGAATTAAAGGAACAACACGCGTACGGGGATTAATGAGTCATACTACAATGTTTTAATCATTCAAACATAACCAAATAGAGTTCTGATTAACCAAGTTTCCCAAACAGAACCTCAACAGTATATAAATTTCATCCAAACAGTCCCTTAACAGAAAAACAGACAAAAACAGAAACTGCAATACCTCGCGCGCGCGGGCCGCTCGCGCGAAGGGTCGCTCGCGCGGGCCGCTCGCGCGATAAGCCCATTTTTCCTTATATTAATAAACTTTTCTGTCTGCCTGAGGAAAGCAAGGTCGCGCGCGCGGATCGCTCGCGCGAAGGGGTTATCGCGCGACCCTCGCTCGCGCGACCAGCCAAATTTCAATTATATATATATAAACTCTTACGTCTGCCTGGGGAAGCCTACCTCGCGCGCGCGGGCCGCTCGCGCGAAGGGTCGCTCGCGCGGGCCGCTCGCGCGATTCTCGCGCGCGCGATCGTGGCGCGAGATGAAGCTGAGGCTTCGTCTTCTTCGCAGAAACTGCCCTGTTTCAGCTTAAGGGGTCCAAAATGACCCATTTTGGAATTCTAAAGTATATAGGACATATAATATACGGTTCTCTTCGGTTTTTCACAAGGATTAAGAATCTAAAGTCAATTTAACACCATTTGATTCATAGCTCTCTAATTTTAGGAAAAACTAAAACATGTCAAAACTTCATTTTCAATATACTTTGCCATATGAATAAATTAAGCTCTAAAACTTCAAACATAGCATATATGATGTAAGATCTTCCATATTCATCTCTAAAAACGAATTTTGATTGAGTTTAGAAATTCATGATTTTCATGCTATGAACTTCATACGTACAATCATCAATGGAGATTTACAACATTAAACAATTACACAGCAATTAATATGAAATTACATTCTTAGTCAGTTTAGAATACTCACAGTGATTAAGAGCAAAGATGTTGTTGAGAAAGAAATAAGAGATAAGAAGATTCCAACTCAAGCTTTCAAGCTATGGAGGTTAAGAGCTCTCTCTATGAAATTCTGAAATTCTCTGTGAAATCTCTCTCTCTCAACTCTCTGTGTTTAGTGATGTGCAGAATGTGTGTGTTTGTGTGTTGGATATATATATAGAACTTACAATCTTGGAGCCCAAGTTCATTGAGCTTTACTCAACAAACTAAAATCTAATCTTAATTTCCTAATTTACAATACTAACATTAGTCATAAACAAACTATGCATACGTACAAGAGTATATCATCAGTTTATAGGGGCCATGTAGATGCATAGGGGTCAAATGCAAGTTGTTTGGGAAAATGGAACTTATGGCCTAACAATACACACACACATAAAGCATTGCCAAACAAGGCCTAAGCCAATGATCACTTGCCATAAATGGCAATAAAGTAAATGTCCAAATCAGTCACTTCCAAAATCTGTGGAAGTTTAGCATGGCGCGGACAGTTTTGGACATAAACTGGTATTTTCGGGGCGCGGTGGTCACCACAAAAATACAGGAATTTCATTTTAACGTAAGAATTGATTTTCTGGTTTTATAAAAATACTGATTGAGTCAATAGAAGTTACTTTCACCGTTTTGAAATACAGATTTTGAAATCCACACAGGTATTACTAACTTTTGTAAAATTGCAGTTTGGCCCCCAATAGAATTTAAATGTGAATTAGATAAGACATTAATATTCCAAACAAGTGACTGGAATTAAAATAAAAGCAGACCATGCTAATAGAATTTAAATATGCCAATGCAAATACACATAAATTAAATATGGGCATGACTTTTAAATTAAATGGAAATGCAGGTTATTACACCCTTCCTCCCTTAAACCGGATTTCGTCCCCGAAATCAAGACTGACTAATCCTGAAATAACTCCGGGTACTTCTTCCTCATATCAGCTTCAACTTCCCACGAGGCTTCGTTCTCGTCATGGTGATTCCACTGAACCTTCACCAACGGAATGTCTTTATTCCTCAGCTTCTTGATACTCTGATCCAAAATCTTCACATGTCTCTCCTTGTAAGAAACGTTATGACTTGTCTCAATGTCGTCATAACTAACCACATGTGAGGGGTCTCGTATGTATTTCCTCAATATACTCACGTGAAACACGTTGTGAACCCCAGACATCTTCGGTGGTAGTGCCAGTCGATAAGCTACTTTCCCGACACGTTCCAAAATCTCGAACGGTCCGATAAAACGCGGAGCTAATTTCCCCCTCTTGAGACCAAAACGTACTACTCCTCGGGTTGGTGATACCTTGAGAAGCACGTGATCCCCAACACTAAACTCCAAATCCTTTCGGCGTCGATCAGCATAACTCTTATATCGACTTTGAGCGGTTCTCATCCTCTCCTTGACCAAAGAAATCTTCTTGTTGGTTTCTCTAACCAAGTCTGGTCCCAACAATTCTGAGTCCCCAACCTCTGCCCAACACAATGGGAAACGACATGGTCGTCCGTACAATGCTTCGAACGGAGCCATACCGATACTCGTGTGATAGCTGTTGTTATAGGCAAATTCTACCAATGGCAAGTGCGTCTCCCAAGATTCTTCAAAATCAATCACACAAGCCCTGAGCATATCTTCCATTATCTGATTAACACGCTCAGTTTGTCCATCTGTCTGAGGGTGAAAAGCAGTACTCATCTTGAGCGAAGTTCCCATAGCTTCTTGCAGACTTTCCCAAAATCCAGAGGTAAAACGCGCGTCACGGTCTGACACTATCGACACAGGTGCACCGTGAAGTCGCACAACTTGTTGTATGTACATCCGGCTCATCTTCTCTACCGGGTATGTCATACTATAAGCAATGAAATGAGCTGACTTCGTCAATCGATCTACGATTACCCAAATGGCGTCATGATTTTGCTGCGATCGAGGTAATCCTACTACAAAATCCATCGTAATGTGTTCCCACTTCCAACCAGGAATAGGTAGCGGTTGCAACAATCCTGACGGTCTCTGATGTTCGGCCTTGACTTGCTGACATGTCAAACACTTGGATACAAATTCGGCCACGTCTTTCTTCATACCTTCCCACCAAAAATTTCTCTTCAGATCTTTGTACATCTTCGTTCCTCCCGGGTGAACTGTATATCTCGACTTATGTGCTTCTTCCAGGATATCCTTCCTTAACTCTTCATTACCTGGCACACATAATCTATTCCTGCACCGATATCCTCCATCGACTCCCACTTTCCATTTTGTCGGGTCTTTTTCTGACATCTTCACGAACCATGCCTGAAACTTCTCATCTTCTTTCTGAGCTCCAATAATGCGGTCGATAAGAACAGGCTGTAGGATAAGACATCCGAACAATTGTCCTTCTCCTTCTTCAGCACCCTGTACATCGAATTCCGCCAAGGTCTCCAATGCTCGTCACTCTCTAACCATCAAGGAGGCAATCGTCTCACGAGTCTGTCGACTCAGGGCATCAGCAACCACATTAGCTTTACCCGGGTGGTATTCTAACGTGAAGTCATAATCTTTAATCAGCTCCATCCATCTGCGCTGCCTCATGTTCAACTCTTTCTGTGTGAACAAGTACTTTAGGCTCTTGTGATCAGAGAACAAATCAAACTTCTCACCGTAGAGATAGTGTCTCCAAATCTTGAGTGCGAAAACTACTGCCGCCAATTCCAAATCATGAATGGGATAGTTCAACTCATTCGGCTTCAGCTGTCTGGATCCATAGGCGATCACCCTGCCATCTTGCATAAGTACACACCCTAACCCTTGATATGATGCGTCACTAAAGATAGTGAACTTCTCATCAGGCTTGGGTATTGCTAGTACCGGTGCGATAGTGAGTCTCTCTTTCAACTCTAGAAAGGCTCGCTCATGCTTCTCTGTCCATTCGAACTTCAAATTCTTCTTCGTCAACCCAGTTAAAGGTGCTGCTATCTTTGAGAATCCCTCAACGAATCTCCTGTAATAGCCTGCGAGTCCCAGAAAGCTCCGAACTTCTGTAGGGTTGCTCGGCCTAACCCAGTTTGATACAGCATCGGTCTTGGATGAATCCACAGAAATTCCTTGAGATGACACCTTGTGTCCCAAAAATTTCACTTCTTGCAACCAGAACTCACACTTACTGAACTTGGCATACAACTGATGGTCTTTGAGCGTCTGCATCGCAATCCGTAGATGTTGCTCGTGTTCTTCTCCTGACTTAGAATAGATCAAAATATCATCAATAAAGACGATGACAAACTGATCTAAATAAGGCTTGAACACTCTGTTCATCAAATCCATGAATACTGTCGGGGCATTCGTCATTCCAAACGGCATCACCAGAAATTCATAATGACCATATCGGGTTCTGAAAGCAGTCTTAGGTATGTCTTCTTTTCGTACCCTCAACTGATGATATCCCGACCTAAGGTCTATCTTGGAAAATGTCGTAGCTCCTTGTAGTTGATCAAACAAATCGTCAATCCGAGGCAAGGGATACTTGTTCTTGATAGTCACACGGTTCAGTTCTCTATAGTCGATACACAATCTGAGTGTCCCGTCCTTCTTCTTTACAAATAACACCGGTGCTCCCCAAGGCGATGTACTTGGGCGTACAAAACCTAGGTTCTCGAGCTCTTGAACTTGTTCCTTCAATTCCAACAGTTCTGTGGGGGCCATTCTGTAGGGAACCTTGGTGATCGGTACGGTACCCTGTATAAGCTCGATACAGAACTCTATACTTCTCTCGGGCGGTAGACCAGAAACATCTTCAAACACTTCTTCGAAGTCCTTGACTACAGGTATAGATGACGCTGTCACCTCTGTACTGACGACTTCGATGTTGGCTAAGCATCTCGTGAGGAACATATCTCCCGTAGGGTTACATTGAAAATCAAAGGGTTGATTCTCATTGTCGGGGAATGTAATTCTCTTCCTCGCACAATCCAACTTCACTTGATTCTGAGAGAGCCAATCCATTCCTAGGATTATGTCAAACTCCTTCATTGATAGGATAATCAACCTAGCAGGGATTTCACGGTCTCCTAACCGTAAGGGACAATCCTTGCACACGTGTCCTAATCTGACCGCAGCTCCTAATGGCGAAGTAGCCTTCAAAGCTTTCTCTAAGCGATGAGGTAAAATACCCAATCTTCGAATTGTATTAACAGATATGAACGAAAGAGCAGCACCCGTATCAAATAACACTTTAACATGGGAGTTAAACAGAGTTAATGTACCTTCTACTGCTTGCTGATCAGGTTGAGCTTCTCCATAATTTCCTTCTTCATACGCAGTTCCATCATATCCAGCGGCATCAGGGATAACAGCATTCAAGCGAGTCTGACCCTGTTGACCATAAGTCACCTGCTTAGGAGCAGTACAGAACCTGCTGATGTGACCGGGTTCACCACAGTTGAAGCAGACTATCCCTTGCTGAGTAGCACGCCTTGGTGCCTTGCAATCACGAGTCAAATGTCCAGGGTTGCCACAGTTGAAACACTTTCCACTACTACTTCCTTCGCCTACTCGAGGTTGAGTCGGATAGGTAATAGCCTGGGTCTTCTTGCTTCCGTCGAAATTCCTCTTCTGCCCTTGGGTACGGTTCATTGGTGGTCTATTCCCAAAATTACCCCTTTGAGGCGGTCGGAATTCAAATTGTTTTCGGCTCACTCGAGCATCCTCTTCCAGATCAGTAGCCAAACCAACAAGTCCTTCAAACGATTTATCCAAGTGGCCGAGAGTCAAGCGGCGGATCTGCGGTGTCAGCCCTTGATTATACTTCCGGATCTTCTCTTCAGTATCAACCAGGTGTGGAGCAAACCGAGACAGTCTTTCAAACTGTGTGGTGTACTCTTGCACCGACTTGGTTCCTTGCGTCAGATCCATGAATTCCTTCTCTCTTCTGTGCCTCTCCGTAGCCGGGAAGTACTTCTCCAAAAATCTCCCCTTGAACGCAGTCCACGTCATTCCCGTTGCAGCTCCATTCCCGATAGTAGCTATGACCGAATCCCACCAATCTGCGGCAGCATCGGTCAGCTGAAACGTAGCCAATCTTCTCTTGTCTATCTCGTTACATTGGACAGCTTCAAACATCCGGTCCATCTGTCTCAACCACTGTTCCGCTTTCCAGGGTTCCGCGGTACCCGCAAACTGTTCGGGCCTTAGAGCATGGAATCTTTCTAGCAACTTGTCTCCTGTTTGACGGTCTCTTCGGTTGTCGTTCGTATTACCGATTCTTTCTATCCGTCTGATAAACGCTTCAAACATCCCTGTAGGATCAGCAGCTTCGGGTGCTCCCTCGATCAGGTTCCTGTTCCTCCTGACTCCTCCAGCCATTCTATGCATGATAGTGGTAGTAGAATGAGAAACATGCATGCAACAGTGCTATGAAGTAATTTAAATGACAGCAACGTTCAAAAGAGTATATCTTATATATATAACTTCTGTCAAGTAGATACAAAAAGCATGTATGGTCAGATCAATGCCTACCCTATCTGCCTGGGTTAGGACGCATGCAAGAGTTAATGTTACAAAAATGGGGTCATTGCCTACACTCTAATGCATGTAATTACAGCTTGCAAAAAGAGATAGAGCTAATAGTCAAAACAGTCAATATGTACAAGGCGATATCTAAACAGTCAGTCATCGTCGTAGGTAGCCATCAACAGGTCAAGCGAGTCGGCCTGATGCAGTCGCTGAACATGGGAGGGGCCTGCCCCAAAGTTACAGCTGTGAGAGGTCATCAGTGAAGCAGGTCCAGGGACATCTGCCTCAGGCAAGGCTGGCTCAAGTGCAAGCGCCTCCTCAAGGTCGACCGCAAAGTCGTCCCATCCTAAGCCATCCTCCTCGGAAATGGAAGCGAGCACAATATCAACGTCACCGTCATGCTCAACAGCAGGGACGACCGGTGGAGGTACCTCCAGCTGTGCAAGGTGGGCCTGCACAACCTGAACCTCAAGGGGAAGATAGAAGGTATCGCTATTAACCAAGAGAACCATCTCAACGAGTACTAAGCGCTGGATCTCTATGAAGTAAAGAATCTCGAGGCGAGCACGAGATAGGTCGACCAGTCCTAAAATATGAATCTGATGCCAGAGGTCTAGCTCGACGGTAGCAGCTGCACGCTGCCCAACAGCAGTGAAATAAAGGGTCACCGAGGCCGGTACTATAGCTCCTACAGTAACCCAATGCCCTCCAAAAGGATCAGGTACAAACAGGGGCTGAGCTGGATCCATACCTGAAAAGGTACTACTTAAAGTCAGAACAGAATAATCTTAGGCGTTTGGGTTCTGAGTCTATCCCCCCTGTCGTATCATCGGGTGTGTAACGCTTAATGGAATGTGGAATCGGGTCTATACTGGTAAACCCTAACCTGGCTAAACTATCTTGTGATAAATAATAACCTGGCTCTGATACCACTAAATCCTGTCACGCCCCGACGTAGCATAAATAAGGAAAGCGTTTAATTTCCATTATGGACCCGTAGGTCGCGACAGTTTGAAGGATCGATTCCGTCCCAAACGTCAAACAACAAAACATAATAATCAGAGTAAAGCAATCAAGGCTTACAAAAAATTTCTATCTTATTACATCTTATAAACCGGGGTCAACTAAGGCACAGACCGCCTTGAAAATAAAATAATAACTTAGAGTCTGTTACAGTCATCCTTAAAACAAAACAGTTCATAACTCAAAACAGATAAACTAAAACATATAATAAATAGTTTCTCGTCCCAACAACAGCCATTCTTAATTAGCATAATCGTATGATTCCTCCTGATTGTAACCTGAAAAGCCTGAACACGAATGTCCAGGACGCATCAACGTCGTCAGCTTCAAGAAGCTGGTGAGTATTAAAAACATGACTTTGAATGTAAAACATACCAACTTACTTTTTTTTTCCAATTCAAGATTAAATCCACAAGTTTATAATTATGATTAAAGAGCTCGTTTAGAAAAACATCCACAACATTATTTAAAGAGGGTAAATTTACACAGATGGGACCGTGTATGAGAACAATGCACCACACTCATCTTGCCGACTCTTTTCTCTCGACAGCCACAACAACCCACTATCCTACTCCTGGTATCTTTGAAACACTCAGATAGCCACACTTTAGCAACGGGGCGCCAGGGAGTGTCCAGTTTGCCTCACACTTTGGTCCGGGGTACCAGGGAGTGTCCAATGCCTCACACTTTGAATACCCTAACCGCCATGCAAATACCGGGGCGACCCCTCACACAGTATCCAGACTCGAGTTATCAGGGAGTGTCCGTAGGCCACACTTTAGCACTACCATGGGTGCCAGGGAGTGTCCGAGTTCGGCTTCACACACTTTAACGCTTCCATGGGCGTCAGGGAGTGTCCATATTTGCCACCGTCGCATTTCAAAGATACCCTCTTCCACAAACTCTACCACAACCACAACCACAACCACGACCACAAACTCATACTCAACCACAACCACAACCACAAACTCATACTCAACCACAACCACAACCACAACCACAAACACAAACACAAACTCATACTCTTTTCCACACAGACTGACACCCCTATGCATGTACCACTGACCCACATGAATGGTATGCACTTAAACCAAAAATGCTGAATTAAAGGAACAACACGCGTACGGGGATTAATGAGTCATACTACAATGTTTTAATCATTCAAACATAACCAAATAGAGTTCTGATTAACCAAGTTTCCCAAACAGAACCTCAACAGTATATAAATTTCATCCAAACAGTCCCTTAACAGAAAAACAGACAAAAACAGAAACTGCAATACCTCGCGCGCGCGGGCCGCTCGCGCGAAGGGTCGCTCGCGCGGGCCGCTCGCGCGATAAGCCCATTTTTCCTTATATTAATAAACTTTTCTGTCTTCCTGAGGAAAGCAAGGTCGCGCGCGCGGATCGCTCGCGCGAAGGGGTTATCGCGCGACCCTCGCTCGCGCGACCAGCCAAATTTCAATTATATATATATAAACTCTTACGTCTGCCTGGGGAAGCCTACCTCGCGCGCGCGGGCCGCTCGCGCGAAGGGTCGCTCGCGCGGGCCGCTCGCGCGATTCTCGCGCGCGCGATCGTGGCGCGAGATGAAGCTGAGGCTTCGTCTTCTTCGCAGAAACTGCCCTGTTTCAGCTTAAGGGGTCCAAAATGACCCATTTTGGAATTCTAAAGTATATAGGACATATAATATACGGTTCACTTCGGTTTTTCACAAGGATTAAGAATCTAAAGTCAATTTAACACCATTTGATTCATAGCTCTCTAATTTTAGGAAAAACTAAAACATGTCAAAACTTCATTTTCAATATACTTTGCCATATGAATAAATTAAGCTCTAAAACTTCAAACATAGCATATATGATGTAAGATCTTCCATATTCATCTCTAAAAACAAATTTTGATTGAGTTTAGAAATTCATGATTTTCATGCTATGAACTTCATACGTACAATCATCAATGGAGATTTACAACATTAAACAATTACACAGCAATTAATATGAAATTACATTCTTAGTGAGTTTAGAATACTCACAGTGATTAAGAGCAAAGATGTTGTTGAGAAAGAAATAAGAGATAAGAAGATTCCTATAACACCCACATTTGTGTTATTGCATTTGTATCATATTGTCATGCATGATAATGTGATATGGCGTGTCCTATGACACATGGTTGAGTGAGTTTTGACTCACGAGTTGATTTGGGTGTCTGTATTAGAGAACCCTTTGAAACTGTGGTAATTGAGGATTTATTGCTTGTGAAGTCTCTTCGAGTATGAGACGGTCACTGTGGAATACTTTAAATGTTTATCTGGAAATAAATGTTTACCTGTGTATTTCAATATCTGTATTATTTTCTGTTTTAGAATTTATATCTACTGTTAGTTTCAGTATCCTGGTGAGAACGAATGAACACGCTATTAATTTGGTAGGCTAATTAGCAACATCGGAAACGTCATGTAGAAATTCGCGTTTTAGCGACCAAACGAAACTTAGTCGGAAACTTTTATAATTTTGAAGTTTCACTCGTAAAGCTATGAATAAGTTGTATAGAAAGTTTCAGAGACTAATTAGGAGTTCGGAAACTCGTGGGGAGGTAAACGTAATTCCCGAGAGTTTTGCCTATAAATAGGAAGTGATGACTTCCATATTTTTATAAGTTTAACCTAAAGTTCAAGAAAGGAGGCCATAGGGAGATTTTGGGAGCTTAGAGCTTTGCGACGCCAAACGACGACTTTCCGTCAGTTTGTTTTCTCCTAGATTTCATATTCGAGCTCCTCGAGGTAAGAGCTTCGTTTTGATATATGTTAGGACTTGTTTGGCCAAGTTTTTCAAAAAGTTGTTTTCTAGAATTTTTCATAAAAGTTGGTAAATGGAATTCTGATCCATAGGAATTTTACTAGAGGGACTTCTGCACGTTCTTTGTGCACGGGTTTTCTTTGGATTGTATTATAAGCGCGTAAATCGGAGGTGAGTGATTCAACTATGTTTTGGAATGATTTCTTGGCATGTATTCATGTTATGTTTGAATAACATGTATTAATCCTTAGAGATATATTGTGTAGTTCATATTGGGCAATTATATTGATAAGTAGGCTCAATATCACGGTGATATGTTTTTATTACCGCGAGCATGGTGATATGTATTTGAGCATGTTAAGTTGCTTATGTGGGTCAGAAGGAGCACGTGGTCACCGTGCCATTTTTGTGGAGCAGATATAGGCATTAAGGTCGCACGATTGAAGAAAAGAATCGTGGGTCTTACCCTTTCGCGTGGACTTATTGGCGAGGAGTCGCGGATTGGGAATATGGACGGGCACGTGAGTCTCCCGCGACTAGTATGAAATGTAGAGATGTGAATGCGGACATGTTTATCATTCATGTGCATATGTTGTTTTATTCACTAAGCTTTAGCTTAAACAAATCGAAATATGTGTGGTTATTCAAATAACCATTTCAGGTGTAAATGCTGGCGAGGAATCGCAGAAATGAGCACGTGGGTTTTGGGAGTTCGCTTAGAAGGCAACTCAATGCTTTAATCTCGTGATTTTGTAATCGGATAGTCTATTTCATTTGAGTTGTTAAGGGACTTGTAATAGAATGGAGAGTCGTCTTGTAAACGTTTTATTTTAGTTCCAAATCCTGTAAGGAATTACTACGTTTTGTTTTGACTTTGAAAGCATGGTTTGGGTTGTTTAAGTTATCATGTACATGAACCTAGAGTTCACGGTTTGAAATGTTTTACTTGTCGACTTTATATCTTGTATTAATGTTGAGATAGTTTGCGGTCGCAAAGGTCATTTGACCTTAGGCAATTTCCTTGTGCAAGAAGGATTGCTGTCAGAGGGTCATTCGACCGGTCGAAAGGGACAGCTCGACCGGTCGAAGTACCCTCTGCTGTGAAGGATTATTGCCGAGGGTCATCCGACCGGTCGAAAGGGGCATCTCGACCGGTCGAAATGACCCCTGCATGAAAACTTTTTATACCCCTTTCGCAACTTATTTAAATGTTTTGATTGGTTGTTAAGGCACCTTTGGGATCCCTTTGAATATAAATTCATTCGTTTCAAAATATAATTACGTTTTCAAATTTATATGGATTTTACCAACTTCGGGTATATTGTTTCAAAGGAACGACTACTATTTGTTATATTTAAAGTTTATTTTTCCGCTGCTACAACTTTGAAATGAGTAGGAAGAGCCTCGGTGGCGTGCCACGGGCTCCGGTTCCGCTATGGTGGGACCGGGCTGTGACAATTCCAACTCAAGCTTTCAAGCTATGGAGGTTAAGAGCTCTCTCTATGAAATTCTGAAATTCTCTGTGAAATCTCTCTCTCTCAACTCTCTGTGTTTAGTGATGTGCAGAATGTGTGTGTTTGTGTGTTGGATATATATATAGAACTTACAATCTTGGAGCCCAAGTTCATTGAGCTTTACTCAACAAACTAAAATCTAATCTTAATTTCCTAATTTACAATACTAACATTAGTCATAAACAAACTATGCATACGTACAAGAGTATATCATCAGTTTATAGGGGCCATGTAGATGCATAGGGGTCAAATGCAAGTTGTTTGGGAAAATGGAACTTATGGCCTAACAATACACACACACATAAAGCATTACCAAACAAGGCCTAAGCCAATGATCACTTGCCATAAATGGCAATAAAGTAAATGTCCAAATCAGTCACTTCCAAAATCTGTGGAAGTTTAGCATGGCGCGGACAGTTTTGGACATAAACTGGTATTTTCGGGGCGCGGTGGTCACCACAAAAATACAGGAATTTCATTTTAACGTAAGAATTGATTTTCTGGTTTTATAAAAATACTGATTGAGTCAATAGAAGTTACTTTCACCGTTTTGAAATACAGATTTTGAAATCCACACAGGTATTACTAACTTTTGTAAAATTGCAGTTTGGCCCCCAATAAAATTTAAATGTGAATTAGATAAGACATTAATATTCCAAACAAGTGACTGGAATTAAAATAAAAGCAGACCATGCTAATAGAATTTAAATATGCCAATGCAAATACACATAAATTAAATATGGGCATGACTTTTAAATTAAATGGAAATGCAGGTTATTACACCGCAATCTCAATACGTCACACTTTGGTACACAATTACCAGGGAGTGTCCACAACACAATCTCAACCGCACACTCTTTTCCACACTAACCATTACTCTTTTCCACACTGACCAACATTTAAACTCACCATGCATGTACAACTGACTCCACATGTATGTCATGACACTTAAACAAAAGTAAAATGCTGAATTATAGGAATAACGTACGTACGGGGATTGTTAAGTCGTAATACATCATTACAATCGTCAAAACATAACCAAATAGGTTTCTGTTTTAGTAAATTTCTCAAACAGAGCTTTAAAAGTCCATGAATATCACCCAAACAGTTCCTTGACATAAAATAAGCAAAATTTAGAAACTGTCAGAAGTCGCGCGGGCCGCTCGCGCGATATGCCCAATTTTCATTTTCTTTTATAAAACTTTTCCAACTGCCATAATACAGGGAGATCGCGTGCGCGCGCCGCTCGCACGAATCGCTCGCACAATTTTCCCAATTTTTGTTTTTCTTTTAAATTCTTTTCTTTCTGCCAAAAAACACCCAGCTCGTGCAATCGCGCGCGCGAGTTCTTGCAGAAGCTTCGTCTTCTTCCCCAGAATTTCCCTGTTTCAGTTTTAAGGGGTCTATTTGACCCATTTTCAATTCTGTAAGTTAATAAGACATGTAATATATGGATTTCTCCGATTTTTTTGCAAGGATTACGAATCTACAATTAATTTTACATGAATCACTCTATAGCTCACGAATTTTATGAAAAACCGAAAGACGTCAAAACTTTATTTTAATCATACGTCGCCATACGAACAAATTAAGCTCTAAATTTTCAATCGTATACTCTACATGCTATAATCTTTCATATTTCATTCAGAAAATGAATTTTGGTTAAGTTTGGGAAAACATGATCTTTCGAGCTATGAACTACAACGTAAAGATCGTCCATGGTTATCACAAATCAACAACACAAAATAGTAACTAAGGGGTGAATTACATTCTGAGTGAGTTAGAAATACTCACTGTGGTTGAAGATTAGGAGTTTGTTGAGAAAGAGCAAAGAATTAAGAAAACCACTTTGAAGCTTCAAGCTATGGAGATTGAGCTTTCTCTCTCTATAACTTTCTGTAATAAGGAACTCTCAAACTTTCTCTTTTCTCTCTGTATTTTCAGTCTTGCAAGAATCTATAGATTGTGAGAGATTAGCTATGTTTTATAAGGAAAACTAAGTGATGAACTTAGAGGCCAAGTAAATTCATCTATACTTTACAAACTCCAATTGTTTTTTTTAATTATACTAATTGCAAGCTAAACATATAACTGATGTTTGCATATACGAATATACACATTCAAGGCTTGAAAGGGTAGTTTAGATGTATAGGGGTCAAGAGTTGGTGTTTGGGAAATCAAGCTTATGGCATAAGAATACACACACACACACACACACACACACACACACACACACACACACACATACACACACACACACACACAAAAGCATTCCCAAACAAGCACAACCCAATGATTACTTGCCATAAATGGAAAAGTATGTGTCATATCTTGATTGGTGGAGTTTCCCAAACTATGGGAGATCAACGCGGCGCGGACAGTCTTGCACATAAACTGGTATTTTCGCGTCGCAGTGGTCACCATTAAATACAAAAAAATCATTTTAACGTAAGAAATTATTTCCCGATTTTATAAAAATACTGCTTGAGTTAAAAGAAAATGTTTCCACCGTTTTGAAATACAGTTTTGAAATCCAACACAAGTATTACTAATTTTTATAAAAACGCAGTTTGACCCCAAAAGAATTTCAATGTACATCAAAATAGGTCATAAGATTATAAAACATGACCATTGAAATAAAATGGACACAGTTAATACAAATTGAATTTAAATATGGAAATGAAATTAAAATTAATTAATGAAATGCAGGTTGTTACATAAGGACTTCTAAATCATTGGTATTCTCAGAACCCTCTTCGGAATGCACATATCCTCGAAAACTTTGTGCAATTCATCCAAACCACCATTTGTTTTCGCCACCAAATCTTCGGATGCTTCTTTTCTAAATGAATCGATCTTGATGGCTTCGGTATTCTTCATGTTCGGTTCTGAATTGTCTTGAGATCCGTACCAATTTTTCTTTCCTTGAACCCTTAAGTCCCCAAATTTCTGAGCTTCTTGACACTCCTTCATTAGGTCTCCATTTTTCGATGACCCGAAGCTGCTGGTGCTCTATTTCGGGTACTCGTTGCTTTTCTGATTGAGCTGTACGAGGAACAATTGGCGAAGATTGAGCAATTTCTGATTCAGATGGTTTCAAGAACTCTTCGATCCCTATGACGTGGTGGAGAGCTTTGATAGCGTCAGCCTTGGTAATGTTGGTGATGTTTGCTGGGATTTTGTTATGCTTGCAGAGGATTTAGAGTTCTCTCCTTGCTAGACTGTGAAAATCCATGGCGTCGTTGATTGAAAACGGAAGCAGGAGTACGAGATTGTTATTGTAGAGAGAGAGAGAAACAGATGCAAATGTTATTATTGCAGAGTGAGTGAGAAACAAGTGGGTGGGGGTCGGTGGGTAGGGGGCTCTGGTGTTGTAAGAGAGAGAGAAAGCGCAAGGAGTGTGTGTGTGAAAGAAGAAGAAGATAAGGATATTTTTGGACACTTTAAAAAATTAACTTGCTAATGTCTGCCATTTTTTAACGCAGTTAATGGCCGGGGTGTCAGTGTTACCAACCCATAAACTTGAAGGGAGGTCAGTGTAACCTAAAAAAATCTCAAGGGGTGTGAGTAACAAAGCACCAAATCTCAAGGGGTGTCAGTGTAATTTACCCTTTTTTTTCAAATAATAATGTACTTTTTGTTAGGATTTCTCATATTTTCACACTTTAATTTGCAATATAAAAAAAATGTACTTTTGTTTTTAGTTTGAGTGATTTAATTATATGTTTATTATGTTATTTCTAGAGTTAAGGACAATTAAGATTTTTTTATTAGAGAAAGGTCCTCTCTATTTGTTTTGATGTAAAATATTTTCTAGAAATTAAATGTTTTCACCTTATTGATTTGATGTAAAATATTTTCCAAAATAATATATTTTATGTTAGAACTTCTCGATTTTACACATTTTTATTTAGGAGTAGATTAGGATGGATTTGATATGCCATCTCTAAATGTTGTATTCAAGTGCTAAGTTAAACTCATAGCCATCACCTGTACAAAATTTATGTCCTTTAAGGGCTTTTTCCACAAACATAAGATCCAAGATATGTAATGCGGTAAGGTCAATTCGTGTTTCAAGACATACTTCACCTTATTACAAAGATATGAAAAATGTACAATGAAAATGTCACACCCCCAACCCGCCTCGGGCGAGTTGGGACACGTGTAACAAGCCCACACGTCAAAACACCCTTAATTCACTAAGAAAAACATGAATTAGACCTCATTAAACAGCTCCGTTGACATAAAACAGCCCCAAGGGCAAAATGGTCATTAATAAAGTATAGAAAATTTTATACCAAAATATAGGTCTTTGAGTCTCGGTTCCAACGCAAAAAACGGCGCGCGAATCCGAATTTTCTAGAGAGAGTTACGCTTGTTTCCGTAAAAGCCGTCGGGCTGAAACTGGACCAGCGGATCGATCCGCCCCAAATCCAGATCGATCCGGTTTTGACAGATTCTCATTTTCTGCACCTCCAGAAGCTCCAGATCGATATGCACCAGACCCAGATCGATCCGATTTCTGCAGATGAGTTTTTTTGCTGCTAAAACCTTGCTAAAACAGTTCAAAACATTTCTCAAGCTCCAAAATTGATTCCTAACATCATCAAAACTCTTGAGAACACCTCCCAACCACCCACAAACATATCAATAACATTGTAAATCTTTCCAAATCATTCAAAACATCATCCATGCTCATTTAAATGAGAAACTAACCATAAGAACTCCAATTCCACCAACTAGTAAGGAAAAAGGATTGGTAATTACCAAGATGAGTTCAAAACACCATGGCCTTGAAGAATTTATCAGAAAAACATTTCGAAAACCATGTCAAACCCTTTTGAGGGTTGTTTTAACATCCAATACATTAATCCAAGTATAAGTTGACAATCAAGTACATAGATTTTGCTCATGGATCAAGTTTGGCATTAAACTCTACTTGTTCTCAACATTTGCAAGTCAAATACAACAAAGAGTGTCCAAGTCCAAGTTTACAACTAAAACTATTTAGTTCCATTCAAATTCACTCCTAACATACATAACTTATAGCTTGCAAGTTCAACTCATGGTTTGATGTATAGACAACCAACAATACCCAACTTTACATATGACAAGTTTCCAAAAAGAACCCAAGATACATTTACATTGCCAACAAAAGACACATTCTAAGCATAAACTAGCTAGGCATATGAACATATTCACATGAACACAACTCCCACACCCAACCCATCGTGCGAATCATTTCCTCTCCTCGTCTCGTTTGGTACCTGCGATGGTTATTCAATAACCACAACAGAAAATATGTTTTCGTTTAAGCTTTCGCTTAGTGAGAGAACTAATCATGCTATTGGATTGTTTAATATGCAAATGCAACAGTCATTATAAACAACAACAAATTGATCTCCGGAAAATCAAGTCATTCCAGCCACCACCCCCGGGTCCTTCTCACTTTTGGCACATATAGCGCAACACACACTCTCTTGTGACCCCGAAGGCGTCACCGGCATTTCATTGTGGTCGTCACCACGTCCTACTCATTGATGACTTCCTATTCCTTACATATGGGACCTATAAATGGTGACCACTACTTGACTTCCCTTTGATCCACATAAGCATATAAACAACTTTAACATTTAATCATAACAAATTCACATACTTTGACATGATTTTTACCCCAATTCATCAATATACATATACATAAGCAAGAATTTAGCAACTACTAGCAACAATTACCACATGAACATAACTAAACATTCAATTTTGGGATTAGAACACTCACATCTTCGATTTACTAATGAATTAGGCTTAGAAATTCCAACCTCTAGCAAATTTCCAACCCAAATTCCACCGGTGTAAATCCTACATAAGTTTGATACATCAAACATCGTCTATCAAGAACGGTTTCCATAAAAATGTTGTCAAAAATGAAATAAATTACGTGCATGTGATCCTCTTACCTCGATGAGTCCAAAGGTGGTCTCGGATAGTAAATCCGGCGTCGGACGACGAAGGAACGGCAAGAAACGTCGTCGAGAATTTTCGTCGCCGACTTGGAGCTCTCGTTCTCTCTTTTTCCTAAATTCCCAGCTGTGTTTTGTGTCTTGGAGACACATATCAACACATGCATATGTGTTGTATCAAGTTTCCATTAATTATGTTTACCTCCCCTGACTTTCTTTAAGTTTTATGATGAAACCCCCATGTTAATTACATTAACTACCCATCTTTTCCAAAAAGGATTTAATCTAAGTTTCGCATGGGTCCCAAACGTGGTCCCACATAAATTATGAGATTGCTATTAAACCTACCAATTATGAATTTTATTCAAATATGCCCTCACATGGGTACCCAAATTGGTCCCTTTAAGCTATCATAAGACATAATATAATCTTTAAACATTAAATCAAGTATTCATATAAGCATATAATGGCATCTAAATGCAAATTGTTTTAATTAGACCCTCATTGGCCCCACTGTTATACGAGTTTCGCCTTTCACAGGACTTTCATCTGTGTCCGCATTTGAACACTTTTTCACATGTGGGTTCATAATCCCACCTTAAATTATGTCATGCATTAATTATCTTTAATTAACACATAATAATACCAAATTAATCTTCTTTTCCGAGTACGGGTGTTACATTTCTCCCTCCCTTTTAAGAAGTTTGTCCCCAAACTTATTCTTACCTCATCAGTCGAACAAGTGCGGGTATTCTCCCTGATCTCACCTTCTCGCTCCCAAGTTGCCTCTTCAACGCTATGATTATGCCAGAGGATCATGACCAACGGAATTGTCTTTGTTCTCAACACTTGATCTTTCCTATCCAGAATCCGTACCGGATGTTCAACATATGTCATATCTTCTCGGACTTCCAATGGCTCTAGTTCAAGGATATGACTCGGATCTGACACGTAATGTCTAAGCATAGACACGTGGAACACGTTATGAACATGTGCCAATTATTGTGGCAACTCCAATCTATAAGCTACCGGTTCCACCTTACTCAAAATCAGAATAGGTCCAATATATCTTGGACTCAACTTACCTTTCTTACCAAACCGCGTAATGCCCTTCGAAGGCGAAACCTTCAAGAACACATAATCACCAACCTCAAATTCCAACGGTCTTCTACCCGTATTAGAATAGCTTTTGTAGCGACTTTGTGCAACTTGTAACCGTTGCCTAATCAATTTAACTTTGTCGATGGTAATTTAAACAATTTCCGGCCCTAGAAGCTGCTTTTTCCAACTTTTGTCCAACACACGGGCGATCTACACTTCCAACCATACAATGCCTCAAAAGGTGCCATTCTAATGCTTATCTGAAAACTATTGTTATAAGAAAACTCAATTAACGGCAATTGAGTTTCCCAGTCAGCCTTGAAATCCATAACACAAACTCTAAGCATATCCTCAAGAATCTGAATAACTCGTTCCGACTGTCCGTAAGTTTGCGGGTGAAATGTCGTGCTAAAATGCAAAGCTGTTTCCATTGCTCTTTGTAGCCCTTCCCAAAATCTGGACACAAAATGTGTATCACGATCCGATACGATAGATACCGGTGCCCCATGCAATCTCACAATCTCCTTGACATAAAGTTCTGCTAACTTGGTCGTAACTATAGTCTTTAGCGGCAAAAAGTGGGCTGACTTAGTCAACTGTCAACGATCACCCAAATGCTATCATTAGATCTAGGAGACCTTGGCAATCCAGACACAAAATCCATCGTATTGTGCTCCCATTTCCATTCCGGTATTTCCAATGGTTGTACCTCTCCCGCGGGTCGTTGATGCTCAAGCTTTACTAATTGACATGTCATGCATTTAGCCACATATTCTGCAACCTCACATTTCATACCACTCCACCAATAGACCTTCCTCAAATCTCTATACATCTTCGTACTACCCGGATGCACGGAATACCGAAACTATGAGCTTCTTCTAAAATTCTTTCTTTGAAATTTCCAACATTCGGCACACATAAATGATTAATATACCATAATACTCCATCATGCAAACTGAACTTCGATCGCTTACCCTCAGGTAATTCATCTAAAACTTTCTTCAAGTTCAGATCCAATAGTTGATTCGTTTTAATCTCCCCAGTCAAAGCAGGTTGTGCAACAATTGAAGCCATCAATCCACCTTTAACTCTAAGAATCACTTCTAATTCCAATCGTTCAAACTCTTTTACCAATCCTTCTTGTGCTGTCAAAACACATGTCAAACTTTCTGACAATTTCCGACTCAAAGCATCAGCGACCACATTCGCCTTACCCGGATGATATTGAATTTTCAGGTCGTAGTCCTTCATTAACTCCAACCATCTTCGTTGTCGCATATTTAAGTCCCTCTGGGTAAATAAGTACTTCAAACTCTTGTGGTCAGTAAAAACTTCACAAGTTTCCCCGTATAAGTAATGTCGCCAAATCTTTAAAGCAAAGATTACCGCGGCAAGTTCCAAATCGTGAGTTGGATAATTCTTCTCATGAGTTCTCAATTGCCTCGAAGCATACGCTATCACCTTGTCCCCTTGCATAAGGACACACCCCAAACCTTGATGAGAAGCATCACTATAAATACTAAATCCCCCGGTGCATGTCGAAATTGCAAGGATTGGAGCAAAAGTCGACTTACTCTTCAATGTCTGAAAACATTCTTCACATTCTTTTCCCCATTCAAATGGAACATCCTTTCTCATCAATGTTGTCATTGGAGTCGCAATCTTTGAGAAATCTCGAACAAACCTTCTATAATACCCAGCCATTTCCAGAAAAATATGAATCTTTGACACATTGGTCGGTCTCGCCCAATTCATAATGGCTTCTATTTTCTGTGGATCAACTGACACACCATCTTTAGAAATTACATGACCAAGGAAAGTAACACTTGATAAACCAAAACTCATTTTTCTTCAGTTTTCCAAACAATTGCTTTTCTCGAAGACGTTACGACGCCAATCTCAAATATCTATCATGTTCTTCTGGACTCTTTGAGTAAAAAGTATATCATCAATAAAAACAATAACAAATTCATCAAGATACGTTTTAAAGACCCTATTCATTAAGTCCATAAACGCAGCCGGTGCACTGGTTACCCCAAATGGCACTACAAGTCGTAGTGGTTGTATCGAGTTCTGAAGGCCGTCTTTTCAACATCCTCATCCTTTACCTTCAGTTGGTGATACCCCGACCTCAAATCAATCTTTGAAAACACCTGAGCTCCTTGTAGTTGATCAAATAAATCATCGATCCGTGGCAATGGGTACTTGTTTTTAATAGTTACCTTGTTAATCTCACGATAATCAATACACATCCTCATCGTTCCGTCTTTCTTTTTCACAAAAAGGATTGGTTCACCTCAGGGTGATACACTTGGCTGGATGAACCCCTTATCCAACAACTCCTGTAGCTGAATTTTCAACTCTTTCAACTCTACCGGAGCCATTCTATATGGTGCCCGTGAAATGGATTGTGTTCCCGGTATCACGTCTATGCCAAATTCAATTTCTCTCTCGATTAATACACTCGACAAATCTTCCGAGAATACATCAGGAAATTCCCTAACAACTGGTATATCTTCTAATTTTTGCTCAGTGTTTCTAGTATCCGATATACTATAGAGGAGACCTTTACACCCCTTTCTCAATAAACGACAAGCCTTGATGGCAGATACAAGATAAGGTGGTGACACGACACCTATCCCTTGAAACGAGAAGACTCTACGAGTCGGTGCCTAGAATTCTACCCTTTTGTTTTCACAATGAATAACCGCATGATTAACTAGACAACCAATCCATTCCCAATATGACATCAAAATGTTGGATTACTAACGGTACTAGATTCGCTGTTAACACTTCATCATTAATTTTAACTTCACAATTTTTATAAACCCCCGAACTCACCAAAGATTTTTCCAGCAGAACATTGACAGACAAATCATAGTCTAGAAGTTCTAAGGGCACATTCATATTCCTAGCAAATTGATGTGATACAAACGAGTGTGTAGAACCAGAATCCATTAATACATTAGAAGGTGTTGAACAGATAAGAACTTTACCTGAAACGACCGTGTTAGCAACAGTGGTCTCCCCTGGGTTAAGCTGGAAATAACAGCCCTGACGTTGCTCCCTTCCTTGTAGTTGTTGTTGTTGTGGTGGTCGTGGTGCTGGTGCACTACTCGTAGTTGCACTAAAGCCTCCTTGCCTCGGCTTAGGATAATTGCGCATTCGATGTCCAAGCTCTCCACAATTATGGAAAACCATTCCACTATCATCGGTATGTCTCATCGGAGCATTTGTACTTGGCCTTATACACAGACAATTCTTCGCCACGTGTTCTAGTTGACGACAGTTGTTACACACCATAGCCGGTAGATTACAAACACCCCAATGAAACTTACCACACGTGTTGCACCGCGACTTATTACCCCTACCTCTCAAAGAACCCCCAAAACTTTGCCTTTTCAAACTCCCTTGACCGCTATATTGACTTGAACTCGGCCTTTTGTATTGTTGAGTAACCAGTGCTTGGGAACCTTGTTGATACCCCATATCTCTCTCAGCGATTGAAGCCACATCCAATGCCTCTGCAACTTTATCCAACCGTTGTACTGATACTTGACGTCGAATCTCGTCTCTAAGCCCCGTTACAAACTTTCTAGTTCGATCCCCTTCATTTGGTATTATGTTCTTAGCAAATTGTGCCAAACTTGTAAATTTAGCAGAGTATTCCCGAACTGTCATCCCTCATTGTTTCAATTCCATAAACTCTTGAGCTTTCACATCTTCGAACAATTTTGGAAAATATTGCTTCTTAAAGAGTACTACGAACTCTCCCCAAGTGTTCGGCCTTTTCCGTCCCAATTTTGTACGCCACTAGTACTATGCTTCTTCTTTTAAAGTATCGGCAGCGAATAAAACTTGTTGAACCTCGGAACACGGATGAACTCTGAATATTATCTCCATATCAGATAACCAAAAATTGGCTCTCATTGGATCAGTCTCCCATCTAAATAATGTTGGTTTATGTTTGTAAAATTGTGAAATTGTGGTTACCTCCTCCCTCGGATTAGGATTTGGTTGATCATGTCTCCCCTCTATTGCATGAGTTTCAATAACTTGTACTAAACTGGCTACAACTCTTTCCATTCTTTCCATTTGCGTAGGCGGTGTCGATCTTTCACCACACATTTTCTCTCCGTCATTCACAATACATATTCATATACACGTTGTGTTTGTACTTTTCAATGCATGCTCAATATCATTCAACATGCTAAATAAACGTACATGTATGAACTACACATCCTTTCAGTCCTTTATGCTTATTACGCGTCGTAATCGTCACTCGTCCCCAAGGCTTTAACCTATTGCTCTGATACCAAAAATTGCCACACCCCCAACCCGCCTCGGTTGAGTTGGGACACGTGTAACAAGCCCACACGTCAAAACACCCTTAATTCACTAAGAAAAACATGGATTAGACCTCATTAAACAACTCCGTTGACATAAAATAGCCCAAAGGGAAAAATGGTCATTAATAAAGTATAGCAAATTTTATACTAAAAGATAGGTCTTTGAGTCCCGGTTTCAACACAAAAAATGGCACGCGAATCCAAATTTTCTAGAGAGAGTTACGCTTGTTTCCGTAAAAGCCGTCGGTCTGAAACTGGACCAGCGGATCGATCCGCCCCAAATCCAGATCGATCTGGTTTTGACAGATTCTCATTTTCTGCACCTCCAAAAGCTCTAGATCGATCTGCACCTGACCCGGATCGATCCGGTTTCTGCAGATGAGTTTTTCTACTGCTAAAACCCTGCTAAAACAGTTCAAAACATTTTTCAAGCTCCAAAATTGATTCCTAACATCATCAAAACTCTTGAGAACACCTCCCAACCACCCATAAACATATCAATAACATTGTAAATCTTTCCAAATCATTCAAAACATCATCCATGCTCATTTAAATGAGAAACTAACCATAAGAACTTCAATTCCACCAACTAGTAAGGAAAAAGGATTGGTAATTGCCAAGATGAGTTCAAAACACCATGGCCTTGAAGAATTTATCAGAAAAACATTTCGAAAACCATGTCAAACCCTTTTAAAAGTTGTTTTAACATCTAATACATTAATCCAAGTATAAGTTGACAATCAAGCACATAGATTTTGCTCATGGACCAAGTTTGGCATTAAACTCTACTTCTTCTCAACATTTGCAAGTTAATACAATAAGGAGTGTCCAAGTCCAAGTTTACAACTAAAACTATTTAGTTCCATTCAAATTCACTCCTAACATACAAACTTATAGCTTGCAAGTTCAACTCAAGGTTTGATGTATAGACAACCAACAACACCCAACTTTACATATGACAAGTTTCCAAAAAGAACCCAAGATACATTTACATTGCCAACAAAAGACACATTCTAAGCATAAACTAGCTAGGCATATGAACATATTGACATGAACACAACTCCCACACCCAACCCATCGTGCGGATCATTTTCTCTCATCGTCTCGTTTGGTACCTGCGATGGTCATTCAATAACCACAACAGAAAATATATTTTCGTTTAAGCTTTCTGTCATACCCCAACCCGCCTTGGGCGAGTTGGGACACGTGTAACAAGCCCACACGTTCAAAAACACCTTTAATTCATTAAGAAACACATGAATTAGACCTCATAAAACAGCTCCGTTGACACAAAACAGACCCAAGGGCAAAATGGTCGTTAATAAAGTATAGCAAATTTTATATGAAAAGATTGCTCTTTGAGTCTCGATTTCAATGCAAAAAATGGTGCACGAATCCGAGTTTTCTAGAGAGAGTTATGTGCGTTTCCGTAAAAGCCATCGAGGCTGAACCCAGAGTAGCGGATCGATCCGCCCCAGATCCGGATCGATCCGGATTTAGCAGATTGTCATGTTTTGCAGTTCCAGATGCCCCGGATCGATCCGCACTCGACCCGAATCGATCCGGTTCCTGCAAATTGGTTTTTCTGCTGCTAAAACACTGCTAAAAATAGTTCAAACTTTCCCAAAACTTTGTGGAAGCATCAAAATTCATTCTCAAGCATTTCTAAATGTTTCTAAACCTCAACACAATATCTCCAAACATGAATTGGCAATCAAAATACACAAGCTAATCCTTAGGATCAAGAACTTACATCAAAACCCACATATTTAACTCAATACTTGCATGACTTCTCAAACAAAGAAAACCAAGTTCAATGACAACTCAAGTTGATAATACAAGCTTGCATCTCTCCCCAACATTTAACTAAACATGATCAAAATTCTCTCAAAAACTTGTCTAACATAACAATCCCTTTATATACAACCAAATCCATTTGGAAAACAATCTCAAGTGGCTCAAAACTTTACCCAAGCATCATAAAGGGCTTCCAAACCATTTCTAAACATTTTAAAAGTAGTTTAAACATACATAATCCATAGAATTCCCACTAGGAACCTTAATTTTATATTCAAAACCATGTTCTTCCAACACATACATAAATATTTACACATAAGGAGAACTAAGTTAGTTCCACAACCAAAGCTACTAACTCTTTCCAACTTCACTCCCAAAATACATAACTTGCAACTTGCAAGCTCAACTCATGGTTTGGAGCATAAACAACCACCATACCCAACTTTACATATTACAAGTTTCAAAAAGAACATAAGATACATCTACATTGCTAACCAAAAGATACATCTACATTGCTAACCAAAAGATACATTCTAGACACAAACTAATTAGGCATATGAACACATATACACAAGAACACAAGATATGTATTTTATCTAAATAAAGACAACGCAATTTAAACTCCTAATTTTCCACAAGGAAGAAGAGAGAGATTTTCCAAATTTCAAATGAGAATTGATACACTCTATATATAGAATGGTTGGTGTCCCTTCATAAACGTTTGCGTCTATTAGCTTTGTGACTATTGATCTAAGGGACACAACCTATAGATTTGAATTTAATTTGAATTGATTCTGAATGGTTGCGACCCACCAGTACGAATTCAATCTCAATGGGTGCGACCCATTATTTCTAATTCAAATCTCACTCACTCTTAATCCCTTATTTTGAAAATTCTTCAACATTCCCCCACCATTTTCGAAATAAGTTTTGAAAACATTGGCTATAAGATTTATGTATAAGTAATGGTGTCTTGCGACTTGAACCAATTACCCTGTGAGGACGTGTCAAAGCTAATCAGGAGAGCTTAGTAGACATTGTCTTTGAACTGGCAATCCATATTGACTAACCGGACATATCCTCACACATAAACCTTTAATCTTAGTGGATACTCATATAAGCCGACACATGAATTAGGCCTTGTGTCTATACCTTGATTTCATGAGTGCTCTAGATGTCAAGCCCTGGACGCATAGGAAGCGGCACCACTTCCACACTCATATAGGTGGACTTATCAGAAGTGTCCCTGTAACTAAAACACTTCAACACAATTGTTATAAGTCTATTAAGAGCATTATAGCTCATCCTCCTCCTTAACACATTACAGGTACTAAGCACTTATCATTGGGATGATTTATATGTATATATATATACACATATATATTTTATTTAAAGTGCTTACAATCACGACATATGATGTACTTTACTCGTTGAATCTAAGAACTTGAAATAACAAGTGTCAGGTTGAGTTTCCATCAAGAGTGACCAGATTTGTTGGGCTTTAGTTCCTTCCCTACCGGTCTTAGACACCAAATTCCTTGCAAGTCCTTTTGTGAACGGATCTGCCAAACTTTGGCAGGACCATACAATGTTTCACAATTATTACACATTCGCGAATAACTGCCTCACATAATTGCGTCTTAGTCCAATGTGTGTGGACTACCATAATACACTTCACTATAGGCCCTAGAAAGTGTAAACCACTACCATAATGGATAGATATAAGAGGCATTGGCTTAGGCCAAACTGGATTTTTTTTTTTTTAAAGTAAATTTCTTAATTCCGCCTCGATCTTTGTTACTTGTAGCCAGTGCTACAAATTCAACTGCCATGGAAATGTCAACTATACAAGTATGTCTCTTTTATTCAATGTTAACATAAATAACTAGAACCACTAGTACCTCTATTAGATTTAACAACTACATAAGCTCTATCAGGCCTAATACATGTCATAAAATTATAACATTTATAGTATACATAAGTATATTCAGCAGTTAAACAACTTAATCCAAGTGTCTCACAAATACACAAACATATTGATATTGCCACAATAATCCTTGTACACTAATTACCAAAATAAACTAAACATTGATTAACTTGGTTTTATTCTCACAACCTTGACACCCAAAGAGTTACATATATGTAAATATACATTTGTTGTGCAAAAGTATAAACACAATAGTCTTAAGAGTCTAGTAAATAATATAGAAGTTGTACCGCACTACTAAACAACTATTTGTAACTCAATAGTGTACTAAAAATTTAATTTTTAGTATCCATGCAAATTACCTAATACATCACGGTGTGAGTACAATATGACGATGATTTAAGTGCAAGTACAACTAAAAATGAAATAAAATAATAAAGCAATTATAAAATAATTTATAAATCAACCTTTGCATTTAGTTACAAGCAGATCGAAGTCCTACCCCAAGGGAGTTAGCAGAGTTCGTGAAAACTCAAAATTTTACCTCACATCACGTTTGGGTTGAACCTCCTCTAGACCCATTATAGCAAAACGTGCTATCTGGAATCTAAAGTGCTCCTAAAATATTTATCCAAAAGACTAAAATGTGTATTTTGGGTCTCTAAAGCATATATGTGCTCAAAACCACAACTTAGTAATGACTAAGTATGAGATTAATATAAATCATAAGTGACACGAGACGAGTGTAAAAATGAATCAATATTTTTTGTCCACTAAAAGTAAAAATGATAAGGACAACTCATTATTAAATTAGAAAATTGGTATTTTAAGTATACTAGTAATTTGAATTATTTACTAAGGAATAAGAGCTTATATATGTTTTGATCAATCATATCATGTCTCCTTGATGTCTTCTAACTGACAGTGAATATTCTCCAAGACGTGTAGCAATCTTGCAAAGCAACAAATGGCATGGAACAACTACACTTGTCTATATTCGGTTATGCATGAACAAAAGTTAGAATTCAAACTTCAAATTATTTCTTTGAACAGTTATGAAGACTTGAAACCGTACATGCAAAACTGCCTAAATACATACACATCTCCCATGCGGTTTTGGAAAGAGAAGCTTGAACATATTGTTTAAAAATAAAGCAGTTAAATAGGATTCAAATTTGAAATTCTGAAACTGACTTTCACCAACAGAATTTCTCATGTGAGGGTATCTATAAATACACAATTAATATACTATTTTTACCAACTGAATGACGAAAAAAAATAACCATGACTAATGGTTCCTCATCATCTTCAAACAACCGTTGGGAAATCCAACAAGATCAATACCAAGAAGAGACTGTCTACTATTCTCTCTTAGAGTCCATCCAAAAAACAATCAACAGACAGATTATAAGTTTGGGAATTTCGGTAGCCTATTACAATCACCATCTTCTCTTAGTAGATCCCAAAGCCGAGCCATATGAAGTCACCCTTGGATACACCCCATATGTGGGAGACTTTTCTATGCTTCGTGAAAAATTTATAATGGAGAGTGAGTATTGGAAGAGATTTTGCAAAGGTGGTTCTTTCGACAATTTTACTGTGGTGAGTCTACAAAAGGAAGATCCCTACAATAATATACTTGTTGAAAGAGTCCCATTGGAGAAATATTTTTTCCTGGGTACAACATCGGAGAAAGGAAAAGCTGTACATGATCCTAACATTGGTTTGAATGGAAATTTGATGTTGAATAAATGCCAACCATCGCTAGGCGGCATTTTGAGGAACGCAACTACTATTATCAAAAAAGAAGATGACTCATACACCAACCCCAACAAAGTCTCCCCGGAGAAGGAAGAAAAGAGAGAGTCGTGTGCCGAGAGGTCCAAGCAAGAAGTCAATTTGCAAGCACCACCAATCGAAGAAAAATTGGGTCCAATTTCAAAACCTAGTCACCCTTACCCAATGCTTACTACCAAGAACTTGTGTCAACCATGCCCAAAACCAGTCAAGAATTGGTCTCAACCAAATCAGTGTTGGACCAAATATCACCCAAATCCTACCCACAAACATTACCGGCGAAACAACAATAGATTTCGCTCATATAATGATCCGTGGATTGATCAACGCTTCAAGCGCTTTGACCGACCTCTCTATGACCACATTGGTCAGACTCTTGACAACTTTGACCGAACTAGTTTTTCCCATTATCAACCATATTCAGTTGTCAGTAAACCCGGTCGAATCTTTTCAAACAATTTTCCAACAAATTGTGGAAATTGTGGGTCCAAACACCCAAGTTATTGGGAAAACCATTTACCTCCACATGAAAGGGGTGAATCTTCAAGACAAGGGGCTAAAAGAAAGAATTACGAAGACTTTTATGGGGGGAAAGATTGCAAGTGTGGTCGCTTCAACAAATTCTTCGACAGACGGAAGTACTATTAAATTGCAATCATATTAGAGTATTAGTACTATTGTATTTCTTAGTGGTATAAAATAAGTTGCGTGTTATTTTATTCAATGCTAATAAAACTCTATGTAGATCTTATTAAAAATAATCCAAATGTGTAGATGAATTTTGCAACTCAAGAAGTGTGCATGAGTGATCCGGCCAAAAGGTGCCATATGTATTTACTAAACAAAAGTGAAAAGGTGCCCATAGACTCATGTCTTAAGAATTGCTCCACAACAAGATAGTTGCCTACAGCCACATCATGACTGGGTGCTTGGCACCGACTCCAAATCATACAGTTTGATTCCTTTTTATTTTATTTTTAATTTAATGATCCATAAAAAATAGATACATTATAAACACATGTTCAAAGTCCATTCTGTCTATCACATATTTCTTATCAGAGATGCTAATCTCAATGTTATAAAATAGACCATTGTGAATACTGCTACTTCTATGTCAGTATGGTACTGCAAATATATCGATCACATACGCAATCCGATATAAACTAGGTTTAATCCCTATATATGTATATGTACATATGTTCTGTAACAATTGTACATTCCAATTAGAAGGCTAATGAAAATACGAATTTCATGAAAGGAACTTTTATCTATGGTGAACGAATTAAATCACTAATCAGAATTGTAATTGCATAAAAGATAGAGAACAAATAACTTATCTGAAAGCCATTGGTTCATTAAAGAAGAATTCGAAAATACTGTATTTAGATTGTTGGGAAATTTGCCTTCAATATCTTCAAAACCCATCGACGAACAATACCGCATAATGTATTCCAATAATATGCTTCAAGGCGTGTACGAGACACTTCCCTAAATACAGTATTTGCCCCCACCATAATTATCATTTGGTGTGCAAACAGGTATTCCACAAATCTGTATTCAAGGTACAATGAAGCCAACCTATCTGCAATATGCACTATTGAAGATAGCCGAAAACATCCACCAAGAAATAAGAGTCAGTCCTAGAATTCTATTTCTGCAGAAAACAGATTCTAGAAATATGTATTTTATCTAAATAAAGACAACGTAATTTAAACTCCTAATTTTCCACAAGGAAGAAGAGAGAGATTTTTCATTTTTCAAATGAGAATTGATACACTGTATATATAGAATGGTTGGTGTCCCTTCATAGACGTTTGCGTCTATTAGCTTTGTGACTATTGATCTAAGGGACACAACCTATAGATTTGAATTTAATTTGAACCGATTCTGAATGGTTGCGACCTACCAGTACAAATTCAATCTCAATGGGTCCGACCCATTATTTCTAATTCAAATCTCACTCACTCTTAATCCCTTATTTTGAAAATTCTTCAACATGGGGGATGAAGATTGCCCTTTTCAGTGCTTGCCATTCTTAGAGCTCTCGGAGGTGTTGTGAAAGACGTGAAGATTTTCTCTGGCCGCCCATCCAAACAGGGCTTGGAGGCCATGTTTGATTTTTAACCATTGTATCACCCCCTGGTTTCTTTTCTGGGCTGACTTTATTGCTTTTTATTGAGGCCGAGCAATTGTGTCTCCGGCTCAACATCTTTTACATTCTTTCAAAGTGAGCTTGAGTAAAATATCTCAAGAATTACCTGGTAGCCGTTTATTGTTGGGATTATTAGATGTCAGTCACCTACTTTATTTAAATTGAAAGGAAATCTAATTCATCTTCACAAATTAAAAAGAGATCAAATTTTGATCTTTTTTGAAATAAAAAAAGTAAAAAAACTACATTTACCCCCATCTTCCTTACCACCACCACCCACTACCACCACCACCAGCCACCACCACCATGACCACCACCACCACCACGACCGCCACCACACCACACCACACCACACCACACCACTACCACCACCACCGCCACCACCACCACCATGGATGGCCACCATACCACGACCACCACCACCACTACCAGCCACTACCACATCACAACCACCAGCCACCACCACGGCCACCACTCAGACCACAACCTCTCTCTCTCTCTCTATATATATATACATGAGTATATATATATATAATATGGCCACCACCGCCCAACCTCTCTGTATCTCTTCCTTCTCTTCTCACCACCACCAACCACCACCACAGGCCTCCTCCCTCATCCACCCTCGCCAAAGCAGAAATAGATAAATAATAATAATAATAATTTACAGGTTGGAGTAACTGTCCAAATGACAAGTGCAACTTATCAAACGTATCGGGAGCAACTCACCAAAAACTCACCAAATAGGTTTGGTGAGTTGCTCCTCACGTTTAGTGAGTTGCTCCTCAAGCTTGGACTGTTGCTCCAAACCTTGGTTTGGTGAGTTTCTCCTTACGTTTGGTGAGTTGCTCCTCACGTTTGGTGAGTTGCTCCTTAAGCTTGGACTATTGCTCCACACCTGTAACTTTTTTATTTCTTCTTGAGGGAGAGAGGGAGAAAGGGAGAGTTCTTCATGGATCTTCGAGAGAGAGAGAGAGAGATGAGGGGAGAGAGGAGATCAAAGAGAGAGAAGAGATAGGGAGGTTGGGGTTTAGAAGATCCATGAAGAATTCTCCATTTTCCCCTCATCTCTCTCTCTCTCTCTCTCTCTCTCTCTCTAGAAGATCTATGAAGAACTCTCCCTTTCTCCCTCTCTACCTCAAGAAGAAAAAAAAAAAGAGTTGCAGGTTTGGAACAACAGTCCAAACTGGAGGAGCAACTTACCAAACCTAAGTAGCAACTCAACAAACGTATGAAGCAACACACCAAATGACCAGGTTTAGTGAGTTGCTCCTTACGTTTGGTGAGTTGCTCTTGTTGTTTGGACAGTTGCTCTAACTTGCAATTTTTTTTTTATTTTTTATTTTCTACTTTAGCGGGGGTGGATGAGGGAGGAGGCCCGTGGTGGTGGCTGGTGGTTTATATATATATACACACACACATTCATATATGTATATATATAGAGACAGAGGTTGTGGTCGGGTGGTGGCGGTGGCTGGTGTTCGTGGTGTGATGGGAGAGGTCGTGGTATGGTAATGGCTGGTAGTAGTGATGGTCAAGGTGGTGGCCAACCAAGGTGGTGGTGGTGATGGTTGTGGTATGGTGGGAGTGGTGGCAGCGGCGACGACCGGTGGTGGTGAGGAAGAAGATTGTGGGGGGGTTTGGAATTTTTAGTTTTAAAATAATTTCCTTTTTAGTTTGAAAAAGTAGGTGACTCACTTTGTATTTATCAACAAATTGTTAACTGATTTTTAATTATTCTTTATTGTTCATCAAAACATCGTGTCGTCTCTCTCTCACACACAGAGGGAGATATATATATATATATATATATACACCTGCATGTATTCTGGCATGCCTAGTAATGTTTATCTGTGCCTTGATATATTAAAAGGTAAAGAAGAAGTGGCTTAAATGGTAATTCAAAGTTTTGATTAAGCTTCACATATTATATCTGTGATTCTGTAGATGTTTGGACTTATATCATCTAATATTTTTCTGGCTAAGATTGTTAATTTCTCAACCCCTAAACTTGATGTATAATAGCAGGGGATTCATACAGGTCTATCTTTTGGTAGTGTACTTAATCACATTAATTTATTGCCTTTCTTTGATTTAACTTAAAGTGTGAGGAGATTAATGAGGTTGTATTCTATATAGTTGAAAAAGAGGTAAGGAAAGAGATAGAAAAAAGGAAAAACGAGGGAGAGAATATACATGTATATATCTCATTAATTCTAGAGATAGAGAAAATAGGGGAAAAAAGTAGAAGAACAATATAAAATAAAAAAGTGGGAAAAATCACAGAGTTTGATTTCACTTTATATTTTGATTTCACTTTATATTATATATATATATATATATATGTATATGATTTTATTAAAAATTAGAGTTATGTTGATTTAACAAACAACCAACTTCAAGAGATAAATTAGACTAGGTACATGCAAGAAATTCACAATTACCAAATACTTATATTTATAGAACTTGTTCACTTATGAATCACAAAACTGTTCCTTTTACTTTCCAAAACTCCGAAATTTGAGAGGTGAACACTATTTTGTTTAACATAAAAGCCTAGATAACCCCTCCCTCCCTCAATACATACATACGAGTAATGCCACGCTTCTCCAATTTTAGATCCCAAATGATTTCAAATACACGTGGTTGTGTAACTACATTCAATAGAAATCATTTTTGCTCACCTAAATTTGGTTCATCATTGTTCACACAAGCTTTTACTGGATGACATGTGTCTCATTCCAGTAATTATGTTAATAGTACAAGGATAAAATGAGAATAAAATGAGACACATATCACCCAATAAAAACCTAAGTAAGCAATAGAACGATAAATAAAAGGGTAAATTACCTTTTGCCCCCCTGTGGTTTGCCTCTATGGCACTTTGGCCCCCTGTAGTTTGAAATGTAACACATAACCCCCCTGTAGTTTGCCTCTGTGGCACTTTACCCCCCTGTAGTTTGAAATGTAACACATAACCCCCCTGTAGTTTGCCTCTGTGACATTTTACCCCCCTGTAATTGTTGGTCATTTAAGCAATTTGTTTTGGCTATAGGGGGGTAAAGTGTCACAGAGGCAAACTACAGGGGGGTTATGTGTTACATTTCAAACTACAGGGGGGTAAAGTGCCACAGAGGCAAACTACAGGGGGGTTATGTGTTACATTTCAAACTACAGGGGGCCAAAGTGCCATAGAGGCAAACCACAGGGGGGTAAAAGGTAATTTACCCTAAATAAAAATACTCCCACTTTAATAATAATTAGACCACTTGAACACCTTGAATCAAAATGAAGTGGATCCAATATTTGGGAGCCAGGGTGCTGCAGCGGGGCTACCCAACCAGCAACACGCAATTGGCTGCCGACTGCGCTCGTATAATTTTGTCTGTATCCTGGTGATAGCAACAGACTGCTTTGGTGGGCTATGCTACAGAGATCAGTACGACGTCGTAGTACATTAAAGCATCTTTTTACTAAGTGCAAAAGACAAAAGTTATATACAACAAACAGAAAAAAACAAAACAATATCAAAGCAAGATCAAACGGTGTCTAATCACTCTCCATCCTGTCAGTCACGCCAATGAGCTGTCACTCTAGCATATATAACCCACTCAGTTAGGCCCTTCACATATTCTGTGCCCGAAAGTTTTCCATAGGGTTTCTTAAATTGACTTCAATCCCCAACCTCACACACACACACACACACACACACACATATATGTGTATATATATATATAAATCAAGGCATGTAATTGGATATTTGTGTGTATAGGCAACATCTACAGCTGAAATTGTAAGTTCATGAATTTCGTAGTAAAAAACCTTCTAATTTTACAAATTCTCTCTTTTCTCAATTCATGTTTTATGAAATTTCTATTTTTTTTTTTACAGGTATTTGTGAATTGTTGAGTGTGTGAAGAACAATGGATGATGATGAGAAGAGAGAGAGTGGTACTGGTGGTGGGAAAGTCAATGTTGGAAAAGCAGAGAAAAGGGCAGAGGCAGTGGATAGTGAAGAGGTTGTTGATGAAGATGTGAAGAAGTGCTTGAAGGAAAATGATGGAGATAGTACCAAATGCAAGTCAGTAATTGAAGCATTTAAGTCATCTTCTTCTTCTTCAACAAAAAAGCCAATTACCCCTTTGAGGCTTAGGAGTGGGTGCTTGACTGATGTATGAAAATTAAAATAATTTGGTAAAATCTTGATGTGGTTATATCTATCTATTATATATACAATTATAGGGGTAAATGCTATATGTTGCTTTGTTCTCAAAAGAAAGAAAAAAAAAAATTAAAATGTTATTATGTTTCCGAAATTTTATATTCTAAATGTGGTTTTTAATACTTCAGCAATGAGATCACTTAACACCCTCTTATGAAAATCAAGTTCTTCCGCTGTCGTATGTGGTGCCAGTGGCAGACCCAGGAATCTCGGCTAGAGAGTTGTGTATAATAGCTTAGAGTCACACGTGGTTCTGGGGTACTCCGAGACAATTTTTTTTTGGATTTATTTATAATTAAGTCAATATATTATATATAATAAGTTTTTATTTTTATTATTATTATTTTTTTAAATTTTTGAAAAAATATAGTATAATTGGGCCAACATATCACATATAAATTTTTTTTTTAGCCTAATTACATGTATAAAAGTGTAATTTTTCAAAATTTAGGGGTGACTACTGCCTACTAGGGGTGTCATTTGGAACGAAAATTTCAATCCCGACCGATTCCGTTCCGAAAATTTTCGATTTTTGAAACCAAAAATGCTTTCCGAATTCCGAAATTTCGAATTACGAAAATTCCGAAAAAAATCAGATCGGAATCGAAATTGTTTTAAGAATTTCGAAAATTCTGAAAGTTTTCCGAAAAAATTCTGAAACTATCTTTTCCGAAAATATTCCGAAAGTATTCCGAAGAAAATCCGAAACTATATTTTCCGAAAGTTTTCCAAAATATTCCGAAACTTAACTTCGTCTCACATCGGTAAAGAATGAAGAGAGGGAATGACAAGTGCTTCTATAAATTGAAAGATAAGTATGACAATCATCACAAATAAAAAATTCCGAAAATTTCCGAAACTTTCCGAAGATTCTGAAATTTTCCGAAAATCGGAATCGAAATAGAAAAAATAAATTTCAAAATTTCAGAATCGGAATTTTTTGTAGTGTTCTAAAAATTTCAGAATTTTTTCCAAAAAAGTGATTTCCGATCCGTTCTGGCCAAAACACACCCCTACTACCGCCCCATATCCCTTGTATCCGCCACTGTATTGTGGGAACAACATTTAGAATACAAATTTAAAAATCATTGCATTACTCATATTCAAGTTGTGATTAGTGGTAACTGGGAATATTCCATGGTATAGGTGGATGCATGATTCATCCATTTGTATGTTCCCAATGAATAATAACAATATGCTCCGTATTTTGTTGTGTCATATAGTAATACACCCTCCGTTCCATAATAAGTGTTCACTTTCTTTTTGCACAATGTTTAAGAAAGTTGCATTATATTAATTTATTTGGTTCATTAAAGAGTCTCTTTCCAATTTTGCCCTTAGATGTGATGGGTGTTTGACTTTTTGCTTGTTTTAGGACCACAAATAAATGCTTCTTTGTCTTTATTTTAAGGGTAGTTTTGGAAAGTAAGCAAAAGATATATGCCAATTTAGGAAAGTGGACACTTATTGTAGGACATCCAAAAAAGGAAATGTGGACACTTATTATGGGACGGAGGGAGCAATAACTTTTCACGGAGCTATTTTTGCCAGTAAATTACACTATTGTAGTTTTGATTGGATGTCATTTTGGTCAATGGGAGTTTCAATTTGATCAATTTTGTTCTTACAATTTGAGTTTAGGTTTAATGTAGTCTATTTATAAATTTTTTTTATAATTTTTAACAAAAATAGATCATGTGATGCACATGTGGGGTACCATTACAGGCATAATGGTAAATTCACTTAGAAAATTACTCTTTATACATTTTTTTTTTTTTTACTATGTGGGAGTGGGATGAGGTTCGAACACCGAACTTATGCATTGAAGGGGACTTATAAATGCCAAGCTCTTTGCCACTTGAGCTATACCAACCTATGGACTCTTTATACATCTATATTGAACCTAAATCTGTCAAAAATTATAAGAAAAATTGATAAATGAACTATATTTAACCTAAACTAAAATTGTGAGGACCAAAGTGATAAAATTAAAACTGCAGGGACCAAAGCAAAATCACACCCAAACTATTAGGGTACGATATGTAATTTACCCTATTTTTGCGGTAACTTCTTTAATGAGTCATTTAGTAATAACAATGGTTACATTAACAATACGGGAACATAAAAAAGAGGAGGAGATGAGAAAGAGCAAAGTGAAAAATGAAACTAATGTTTCCAAAAAAATTGAAGAATATTGCTATGCTTCCCAAATTTTTATACCAAAAGTGATTCTCAAATAATGTGGCAGTGTTCTGGGGACATATGAAAATAACTTCCAATCAAAATTCAATCAGTCCCTCATTGTATTCGACCTAGTTCCACTGCTACATCAATTTGGGAAGCACAATATTACTCTTGCATTTCAAAATTGAAAGCCTATAGAGCAAGTCATACAAAAGGCTTGCTAATGAGAGAAACACCCTTACAGTCCATTTGGTATGATTGTAAAATAGAATTGAATTGAATTGAACATAATAGAATAGAAAAGAAAAGAATAAATTGATTTGCAATTCTATTATCCTGTTTGGTTTAAAACATAAATGAAAAGAATAGAATTAAAAATAATTATAGCTATTTCATAAAATAACCAAACATACCTTAAACTAGACCAGACCGGATGAAGAAGAAGAAGAAGAAGAAGAAGAGACCAGACGTGTCACGCCCCGACGTAGCATAAATAAGGAAAGCGTTTAATTTCCTTTATGGACCCGTAGGTCGCGACAGTTTAAATGATCGATTCCGTCCCAAACGTCGAACAACAAAACATAATCAGAGCAGAGCAATCAAGGCTTATAAATTTTTTCTAACTTATTACATATTACAGCACGGGGTCATCTAAAGGCACAGACCGCTTTAAAATAAAACAATAACTTAGTGTCTGTTACAGTCATCCTTATAAAACAAACAGTTTAAAACTTAAAACATATAACTTAAAACATATAATCAAGAAGCAGTTCTCTCATTCCAAAGGCAGCCATTCTCAGTTAGCGTAGTCATAAGGTTCCTCCTGATTGTAACCTGAAAAGCCTGAACACGAATGTCCAGGACGCATCAACGTCGTCAGCTTCAAGAAGCTGGTGAGTATTAAAAACATAGCTTTGAATGTAAAACACACTCATTTACCTTTTTCCATTTTCAATTTGCAAAAACAATCTTTTGACCGCAGAAAGAATTCATTTAATAAAAACAACAAGGAATACATTAAAAGTCGATCATTCATGAAACATATAATTGTGTATGAGACAATGCACCTCACTCATCTTGCCGACTCTTTTCTCTCGACAGACACCACAACCCACTATCTTACTCCTGGTATCTTTGAAACACTAAGATAGCCACACTTTAGCAACGGGGCGCCAGGGAGTGTCCAGTTTGCCTCACACTTTGGTCCGGGGTACCAGGGAGTGTCCAATGCCTCACACTTTGAATACCCTAACCGCCATGCAAATACCGGGGCAACCCCACGCAGTATCCAAACTCGGGTATTAGGGAGTGTCCGTAGGCCACACTTTAGCACTACCATGGGTGCCAGGGAATGTCCAAGTTCAGCTTCACACACTTTAAAGCTTCCATGGGCGTCAGGGAGTGTCCAAATTTGCCACCGTCGCATTTCAAAGATACCCTCACCGCAATCTCAACCACAACCACAACCGTAAAACTCAACCACAACCGCAACCGCAATCTCAATCTCAATCTCATACTCTTTTCACACTCACCATTACTCTTTTCCACACTGACTGACACCCACATGCATGTACCACTGACCCCATATGAATGTCATGAACTTAAACACAAGGCAAAACGCTGCATTAAGGGAACAATGTACGTACGGGGATTGATAAGTCATAATACAATGTTTTAATTATATAAACATAACCAAAAAGGATTCTGCTTTAATAATTTTCCCAAACAGAACCTTAACAGTCCTTAAAAGTTAAACCAAAACTGTCCCTAAATACAAAACAGACAAAAACCAGAATCTGCCAGATCGCGCGCGCAGGCCGCTCGCGCGAATGGTCGCTCGCGCGGGCCGCTCGCGTGATCTGCCTCTTTTCCTTTTTATATATAAACTTTTCTGTCTGCCTGAAAAAGCCAAGGTCGCGCGCGCGGATCGCTCGCACGAAAGGTCCCTCGCGCGACCTGCCTAAATTTCATTATATATATATATATATATAAACTCTTCTGTCTGCCTGGGGAAACGAGGATCTCGCGCGCGCGGATCGCTCGCGCGATGGGTCGCTCGCGCGATCTTCGCGCGCGCGATCGTGACGCGAGTTTTTACTGAGGCTTCGTCTTCTTCCCCCAGAATTTCCCTGTTTCAGTTTTAAGGGTCCATTTTGACCCATTTTCAATTTCGGAAGTAATTAGGCCTTATAATATATGATTCTCTTTGTTTTTTAACAAGGATTAAGAATTCATAACCAATTTAACATGATTCAATCTATAGCTCTCACATTTTATGAAATTTTAAAAGATGACAAAACTTCATTTTCAATATACTTTGTGGTATGAACAAATTAGGCTCTATAACTTGAACTATATACTCTGTATACTATAATCTTTGATATTCAACTCTGAAAACGGATTTAGATTAAGTTTTTAAAATCTTGATTTCAAGCTATGAAATTCATACGTGAAATCAACCATGGTGTTTTTCAAAATTAAGCAAATACACAGTAACTAAACATGTAATTACATTCTTAGTGAGTTAGTAATACTCACTGAGATTAAGAGGTGAAGTAATTGTTGAGAAAGAAAGACCAAATAAGAATCCAATTGCAAGCTTGAAAGCTATGGTGATGTGCTTCTTTCTCTATAAAATAATTTCTGAAATTCTTTGTGTATCTCTCTCAAGCTCTCTGTTTTTCTCTCTGTGTTGTGTGTGCAGAAAGTGAGATGTGTGTGATATATAAATAGCAAACAAGAACTTGGTGCTCAAGTATTATTAGGATTACTCCACTAATTGAGTTTAGCTTAACAATTCTCTAACTCCTCACAATTAGCAGCATAAAATCATACGTATATACATGTATAACCTGCTGTATATGAGAGTAGGGGGCAATTTGATGTGTAGGGGTCAAATAGTGTTGTTTGGGAATTTAGCTTTTGGCACAACAAACACACATGCCCAAATGTAATATCCAAACAAGGCCTTATCCAATGATGAGTTTCCATAATTAGAAAGTAAAGTGTATGTCAAATCTAACTTTATATCACTTCCAAAATCTGTGGAAGTTTAGCACCGCGCGGACAGTTTTGGACATAAACTGGTATTTTCGTGACGCGGTGTTCGTCACAAAAATACAGAAAATTCATTTTAATGTAGGAAGTGGTTTTCTGGTTTTATAAAAAATACTGATTGAGTTAAAAGAAAACATTTCTACCATTTTGAAATACAGATTTTGAAATCCACACAGGTATTACTAACTTTTGTAAAAATTACAATTTGACCCCAAAAGAATTTCAATTATGAGATAAGGCATGAAATAAATTCTACACAAAAGAATTGAAATAAAAGTGGACAATAAATATTAAATATGACAATGCAAATGAATGAGAATGCAGGTTATTACAAGACGAAGAAGAAGAAGAAGAAGAAGAAGAAGTTGTGAAGAAGAAAGACGAAGAAGAAGAAGAAGAAGCTATGGTCTTAATAGCATATGCAGTGGTCTTAATTCTGTATAAGAATATAGGGTAGTTACTACATAACGTCTCACAACGGTGTAAGTTAAATATCAAGTTTCTAAATTGTATAGTAGCAGAATTTAAGTTTACCATTTGACTAAATTCACTTACTATATAGTCAAACGGCAAAGCCATTGCCGTTTACCACTTAGCCGACAAAGGCAATGATGTCCAGCCACCGGAAAGCAAAGCCTTTGCCGTTTGGTTTGTTTTTTTGTTTTATAACAAAAAGTGTTCCCTACCGATAAAGGCAATGTCGACCACAAAGCCTTTGCCGTGCATTTCAAAATTGAAAGCCTATAGAGCAAGTCATACAAAAGGCTTGCTAATGAGAGAAACACCCTTACAGTCCATTTGGTATGATTGTAAAATAGAATAGAATTGAATTGAACATAATAGGATAGAAAAGAAAATAATTAATTGATTTGCAATTCTATTCTCCTGTTTGGTTTAAAACAGAAATGAAAAGAATAGAATTGAAAAGAATTATAGCTATTTCGTAAAATAACCAAACATACCTTAAACTAGATTAGACCGGACGATGAAGAAGAAGAAGAAGAAGAAGAAGAAGAAGAAGAAGAAGTTGTGAAGAAGAAGAGACCAGACAAAGAAGAAGAAGCTATGGTCTTAATAACATGTGCAGTGGTCTTAATTCTGTATAAGAATATAGGGTAGTTACTACATAACTTCTCACAACGGTGTAAGTTAAATAGCAAGTTTATAAACTGTATAGTAACGGAATTTAAGTTTACCATTTGACTAAATTCACTTACTATATAGTCAAACGGCAAAGCCATCGCCGTTTACCACTTAGCCAACAAAGGCAATGATGTCCAGCCACCGGACAACAAAGCCTTTGCCGTTTGGTTTGTTTTTATTTTTTATTTTTTTTTGTTTGTTTTTTTTGTTTTTTTAAACAAAAAGTGTTCCCTACCGGTAAATGCAATGTCGTCCGCAAAGCCTTTGCCGTTTGGGAATTTTTTTAAAACAAAAATTGAACCAAATGGCAAAGGCTCTGCCAGCCCACCCTCAGCCGCCAATGCCTCTGCTGGTCCACCCTCAATTGGCACTCCCTCCTCCGTTTCGCTAATTAGTGGGAATTCTCATTTCTGTATAAGAACTTAGCCTAAATTTAGCATACAAATTATCACACCACTACAGATGCTCTAAGAGAATGTATTAAACATTGGTTGACACCTTAGGCACTGTTTGGTTTGTGCATTTAGAGAATAAAAATAAAAAGAAAATTAAAACTAGAAGGAAAGCTTTTTCTAGTGTTTCCCATGTGCCTATGTCCATGCTTAAGTAACATTAGAAATTAAAATTTTTTATAATTCAGAAATTATCAATTTTTAAATAAGTTTTCATCATATTTTCTTGTCCTATTTTAGTGACTGTTTTCCTTATTAAACAAACAATGAAAAGCGCATTCCTAAGGCTTTGTTTGGTTCATGGATTTCATGAGGGAAAAAAGAGGAAAAAGAAAAACAAGATGGAAAGCTAGTTCCTTTTGCCTTACCAATGAGACTAGTTTCCCTCCTATTTTCTTTTCCCCTCTGTTTTCCCTCACAAAATCCATGAAGCAAACAAAGCCTAAGGGTGTGTTTGATAACCCAATAAAGTGCTGAAAAGTTTCAGCACTTATTAGTTTTCAGCGCGTTTGATAATGTACCACTTACTTGGAAAAGCACCCAAAAAAGCAATGAAAACTTTAAGTGGAAAATTTCTACTGAAAATAATCACTGAATGCAGTCTATTTGAGTACTTAACACACTGTTTTCAGTATTATAAGTTCAATCGCTAAAAAATTTCAGTACTTAACATTTAGCACTTAATTATCTGTTTTATCAAACGGAACCTAAATGTTTTTCCCCCCCTTTTCCCTCACCAAACCTATGACCCAAACATAGCTAGACTTAGTCAGGAACGGATCCAGAATCAAGTTTTGGGGAGGGATGGATCCAGGAATCAAGTTTTTTTTTTTTTTTGGGGGGGGGGGGGGCGGGGGGGGAAGACATAGGCGGGGTTCGAGGGCAGCGCCCTCGGAAAAAAAAATAAAAATTTGGCGTTTATTTATACATTTTTTATAATGAGTTAAATATATATGAAGGGATAAGCATAAACTATTTGAATCAACTTGAGCAATAGGGGTGTGTGTAAGCAGAAATCACGGACCGAACCGATCTAACTAACCCGACAATTCAGTCGATTTTTCAAAAAAGTTACTCACAACTAAAAAAACCAAACCTAACTGATAAAACTGACATAACCAACCGAACTGAATCTATTCAGTCAGTTTTTAAAGTGCCAAAATCCACAAAAATTGAACGGACCGTTTTCACCCCTATTGGGCAATTCACAAAGCCTGCACTAGAGCTCGGACTAATGGTGGTTATTGATTACTACTAAAGTTAAGTGAAATTTACATACGTGTTCGAATATTCTTTGTCATAATGTTTGAGACATGGCTGACAGGAGGAGAATCCGGAAGCAAGGATGTTATTCCTTCAATTACCAACAACTCTGCCTATGGTAAATAAATAGGATAATACAGAGGTCACTGAGACGGCTGGTTGCGGATGCAGGATTTTAATTCAGTGGGGCACGTTTACATGAGTAGCGCCCTCGATCGAAATTTTTTTGAATAAGTAATATGCTTTCAAGTCTTAAAAATTACATGATTGTTACATGTAATTCACGTGTAGTTGATTAAGTGTTAAGTGAGATTTTGGAGTTTAAAAGGGTTAAAATATAGGATAAAAAGATAAATTCCAAAACTTCAGTGGGAACACGTTCCCCCACTGGCCCCCACATCCCTTCGCCAGTGCGGCTGGTAGCTCAAAAACCACCTAAAGGTGAAACTCCCGTAGTGAAGACTTGTACCATGAATGATTTAACAGCAGGCTTTATAGGTAAAATGTTTGTATACAAGAGTGGTGCTATCAAGATGAAGCTTGGTGATACCCTTTATGATATGACTATTTCCCATGGTCTAAGTTGAACTATTTCTTTTTATCTCTTCCAAAAGAGGGTTACTTTTCCCATCTTTGATTGTTACAAATTATAATAGTTGAAGCGTCATATACATTGTTGCGCACATTCTCTAACAATTTAAGTTTTTGGAGCAGTGGGTAACTAAATATGATATTAGAGTCTTGTTTGTGGGAAGTCTTGAGTTCGACTCTTCATATCCCTGTATTGGTGTGCATATTTGCACTTATTATTTGTTTCGTCCCTTATGATGAAGTTCAGTTTGTTGGCTCTCCACATACGAGACGGGGTCGCACATGAGAGAGTGTGTTGGAGCTTGATATACATTGTTGGGCTGTTCTCTAACAGCTTAAATTTTTGATGCAGGTAACTCAATAATAATTACGACAAAAAGGAATTAAGATTGGGAATCAATTTTCTACTCTTCATGCCTTTAATGTAGAAAAATAATAGGAATAAAATTTGTAACCAGAATAAGTCCATAATGAGATTTGAAAACACCGCCCTCTATTTTGCTTTATATTGCCAAGCTTTGTATTTAGTTTTTAGGGGAAAATACCTTTTACCCCTGTGGTTACACACATTTTCTCATAACCCCCTGTGGTTCATTTTGTAACACTTAACCCCCCTGTACTACGGACTAAAGTGAAACTGTTAACTTTTCTAACGGAGAAAAGGAAATGGCGTTAATACCCCCAAGCTCCTATACATACTCTTTAGGGAAAAATATCTTTTACCCCCCTGTGGTTACACCCATGTTCTCATAACCCCCTCGTGGTTCATTTTTGTAACACTTAACCCCCTGTACTAATGACTGAAGTGGAACTGCCGTTAGAAAAGTTAACAGTCTCACTTTAGTCCGTAGTACAGGGGGGTTAAGTGTTACAAAATGAACCACAGGGGTTTATGAGAAAATGGGTGTAACCACATGGGGGTAAAAGGTATTTTCCCCTAGTTTTTAATCACTCCCTTGTAGATAGATTTTGAACTTTTCAAGTATCCGAAGGAAAAGTGATACCCTGATAGGAACCAACGTTCCTTTTGAGATAATCTACAAGGGCTTGTTTGGGAAAACTTAAAATAGGACCTGGTTCAGTCCAAGTCCACTTTTTTATCTGGTTCTTGTGAGTGTTTGACAAAGAACCCGGCCGTTTAAAAAAATTATTAAACTGGGTACGTAAGGAATAGGCACTCACCAAACTAGGTTCTCACTAGAACAAGATAAGGATTGAACTTGGACTGAAACAGGTCCTATTTTAGATGTTCCCAACTAAATTTTGTTGCAGGGTTGGATAGTGTGTTTGCCCAGGATATATGTTGTTGCCATCGTCTGATTAATTTATGGAAAGAACGAGTGCAGTGGCGTAGTGCAAATTTTTTATTTTTTATTTGTCGAGTACATTCATTTGGAATTTTCATCATAAATAATGGGTGGCAATTAAGTTGAGAATTAGTTGTAACAGAAAGATTTGAAATCATTCTTACACGAGAGTAAATCAAAGAAAGCAAATCATAGTGGTTTACAGATTATATATTTATTTTCACTACTAAATTATTTACCATAACATGTGGTATATATTGTTAGAATTAGTTTTATTAGCTTTAGGGTAGTTTAGTCTTTTCTTTGTATTAGGGTAATACTGTATACCTAGATATTCTATTATTATTGCCTCTGCTTTTCATTGTATTCATTCATTCAGTTTTAGTGTTATGAAAAACTCTAGCTCTCTTTTCTCTTTTCCTTTGTTGTGTTTCTTGATTATTTAATATATTCACATGGTATCAAAGCAGGTTCGAATCTCATCCACGATTTTCGCAGATCCAACTCTGCGGTGAGTTGGCTGGGGGTTGCCGGGGTTCGGGGCGGAGCCCCGAAAAAAAAAAATTTCGGATGATTTTGGTTCGTTGTTGGATTTCTCGCTGATTCGGATTCGGATTTGTATTTAGATCTCGCACTGCTTTGCGCTCGTTTTTGGATCTGTCTGATTCTGGTTCGTTTGTTTTGTGTTTTTGGATCTGTTTTTGATTTTGGGTTCGCTTGTTTTGTGTTATTTAATTGCTTCGTTTTCGTAATGGCTACTGAACGTGATGATTCGCTTCAAGCGATTAGTGTTAAACTCGATGGCAAGAATTTTGCATATTGGAATTATGTGATGAAAAATTTCTGAAAGGGAAGAAGATGTGGGGTTATATCAATGGGGATTTTAGTAAACCTACGAATGAAAATGCTGATAAATTTGCAGAGTTGCTAGATGTTTGGGACACAAATAATTCAAAAATCATTACTTGGATCAACAACTCCGTTGTTCCCTCAATAGGTATGCAGTTGGCAAAGTTTGACTATGCAAAGGAGGTGTGGGATCATTTGGCTAAATTATTTACACAGTCCAATTTTGCGAAAAGGTACCAATTAGAGTGTGATATTCGTGCCCTTGAACAAAAAAATTTGAGTATTCAGGAGTTCTATTCTACAATGACAGATCTTTGGGATCAGTTAGCTCTCATGGAGTCGCCCGAATTGCGGGCCTTTGCCCCATATATCGCTAGTAGGGAGGAACAACGTCTGGTTCAGTTTTTGATGGCTCTACGTGAAGATTTTGAGGGCCTTCGTGGGTCCATTCTCCATCGTAGCCCACTTTCGTCCGTTGATTCTGTTGTTCATGAGTTAGTAGCCGAGGAAATACGTCTCAAGACACAGTCTGGAAAGGGAATTCTCCCCGACTCTACTCCGTCTGTTTTAGCAGCCCCTTTTCGACCACAGTCCAACAATCAGAATAAGCCTTACTCGAGAGTTGGTAGTGATGTATGCAGCTACTGTAAGGAGAAGGGTCATTGGAAGGCTCAGTGTCCTAGGTTGGGTCGTGCAAACCAGCCCAATAGCAGCAACCAGCCCTCACATGGTAGATCACCACAACACCAGCAACCTCAATCTTCTCTTTGGAAATCTGACAACCAATCTCAGCAGCGTTCATATAGGCCTCCACAGCCTAATACTGTAGCAGTTGTACCACTATCAGACTCATTTGGACCCGGTTCCCCTTCCCCATCCACTCCGTCCATGACCTCCCTTGCTGAGCAATTTCAGAAGTTCCTTGCCACACAGCCACATGCTATGGCCACCTCTTCACTAGGTATGTCTTCAGGTATGTCTTCAGGTATGTCCTCAGGTATTTGGGTGTTAGACTCTGGAGCTTCTAATCATATGTCGCCTGACTTGTCGTCTTTTGCTTCCTTATGTCCTGCTTCCTCTTTGCCTGTTATGACTGCTGATGGTACTCCCATGCCATTAGCAGGTGTTGGGTCTGTTGTCACACCTCATGTATCTCTCCCTAGTGTTTACCACATTCCTAAACTTACTATGAATCTTGTTTCTGTTGGTCAGCTTTGTGATGCAGGTTATTTAGTCTCTTTTTCTTCTACTTTTTGTCATGTGCAGGATCCGCAGTCTCAGACGCTGATTGGGACAGGCCGTAGGCAAGGGAGATTATACATCTTGGACAAGCTCAATGTACCAGTGGTTGCAGCTTCTAGTGTTGACTTGTCATCCTTTCGTTTGAGTTCATCTTCGTCTAGTTTTTATTTATGGCATTCTCGCCTTGGTCATGTTTCAGCCTCTCGTTTAAAATATTTAGCTTCTACAGGAAAATTAGGAGATTTACAAACTCATGACATTTCTGATTGTAGTGGTTGTAAACTGGCAAAATTTTCCGCTTTACCATTTAATAGAAGTATTTCTTATTCTCTTGCACCATTTGATTTAATTCATTCTGATGTGTGGGGACCCTCTCCTGTTACTACAAGAGGGGGGTCTCGATATTATGTATCATTTATTGATGATTGCACTCGTTACTGTTGGGTTTATCTTATGAAACGCCGTTCAGACTTCTTTGATATTTACAATACCTTTCGTGCTTTTGTTAAAACTCAACATTCTGCTGTCATCAAATGTTTTAGATGTGATTTAGGTGGAGAGTATACCTATCATAAATTTCGTGAGTTGCTTGCTTTAGATGGAACTATTCACCAGTCCTCTTGTACAGACACTCCTGAGCAAAATGGTGTTGCTGAAAGGAAACATCGGCATATTGTTGAAACTGCTCGCTCTCTTTTATTATCTGCATATGTCCCTAGTGATTTTTGGGGAGAGGCTGTCCTTACTGCTGTCAATATAATTAATAAAATTCCATCCTCTCACTGCTCAGGTCTGTCACCTTTTGAAAAATTGTATGGGCATGCTCCTGATTATTCTTCCTTAAAGGTGTTTGGTTGTACTTGTTTTGTCCTTCGACCTCATGTAGAGCGTACCAAATTGTCACCTAAGTCTGCTATTTGTGTTTTTCTAGGTTATGGTGAGGGTCAGAAGGGATATCGTTGCTTTGACCCACTTACTAAAAAACTATATGTCTCTCCTCATGTTGTGTTTCTTGAGCACATACCCTTCTTTTCTATTCGTGATAATCATCATGAGTTGACTAAATCTGATCTCATCCATCTTGACCCATTCTCTGATGATACCGATAGTGTGCCCTCTCAAGCCCCATGCACCACTGATATTGTCTCACCTCATGGTTCTACTTCTGCTGATACTAGTACCTTGCCGCTTGATGCTACCTCCCTTCCAGAGGCCACCCAAGCACCTACTGAGACTGTGGAACCTCCTCGCTATCCTGCTCGCACTCGTAAGTCTACTCAATCACCTGATTTTGTTTATTCTTGTTATTCGGATTCTTTTGCTTCATTTTTAGCTTCAGTTCATGATCTCTCTGAGCCTCTGTCCTATAAAGAGGCAGCTCTTGATCTTCTTTGGCAACAGGCTATGGCAGAGGAACTCTCAGCATTGTATAAGACAGACACTTGGAGTTTGGTTCCCTTACCTTCTGGTAAGAGCGCCATTGGTTCTCGTTGGGTTTATAAAATTAAAACCAAGTCAGATGGGTCTGTTGAGCGGTACAAAGCAAGATTGGTTGCCAAGGGTTTTTCCCAGCAGTATGGTATGGATTACGAGGAGACTTTTGCTCCTGTTGCTAAAATGACTACTGTTCGTACTCTTATTGCAGTTGCTTCTATTCGTCAGTGGCATATAACTCAGATGGATGTTAAAAATGCTTTCTTGAATGGAGACCTCCAAGAGGAGGTTTATATGGTTCCTCCTCCGGGTGTTCCTCATGGTTCTGGTGAAGTTTGCAGGCTTAAAAAAGCCTTATATGGTCTTAAACAAGCTCCTCGAGCTTGGTTTGAGAAGTTTTCCATAGTGATTACCTCATTTGGATTTTCCTCTAGTGAGTATGATTCAGCTCTCTTTATTAGGTGTACCACTGCTGGTCGTATTATGCTTTCTTTGTATGTTGATGATATGATTATTACTGGTGATGATGTTGATGGGATTGCAGTGTTGAAGTCTGAATTAGCTCGTTGTTTTGAAATGAAGGACTTAGGTCCACTACGTTATTTTTTGGGGATTGAAGTAGCCTATTCTCCAAAAGGTTATCTTCTTTCTCAGTCTAAGTATACAGGTGACATTCTTGAGCGTGCTCGCCTCACTGATAATAAGATTGTTGATACCCCTTTGGAGCTTAATGTTCGTCTTTCCCCTTCTGATGGCGTTCCTTTGCCTGATCCTACCTTATATCGCACTATTGTTGGTAGCTTGGTTTATCTTACTATTACTCGTCCGGATATTGCTCATGTTGTTCATGTTGTTAGTCAGTTTGTTACTTCCCCTACTACAGTTCATTGGGCTGCTGTTCATCGTATTTTGAGGTACTTGAGGGGCACTAGGTTTCAAAGTATTTTACTTTCTTCATCATCTTCCTTGGAGCTGCGTGCGTACTCTGATGCTGATTGGGCCGGTGATCCTACAGATCGCAAGTCTGTTACTGGGTTTTGTATATTTTTGGGTGATTCTCTCATTTCTGGGAAGAGCAAGAAGCAAGATGTTGTTGCTGTGTCTTCCACAGAAGCTGAGTATTGTGCTATGGCTTCGACTACCCGTGAGCTTATTTGGTTACGCCGACTACTTACAGATATGGGTGTCTCCCTTCCTCGCCCTTCACCTATGTATTGTGATAATAAGAGTGCTATTCAGATTGCTCACAATTCAGTTTTCCATGAGAGGACCAAGCATATAGAGATTGATTGTCACATTACTCGTCATCACCTTAAGCATGGAGCTATTACTTTGCCTTTTGTTTCTTCTTCCACACAGATTGCTGATTTGTTTATAAAGTCACATCCGATTCAGCGTTTTCGTTTTTTAGTTGGCAAACTCTCTATGCTTTTAGCTGCAGCATCGTGAGTTTGAGGAGGGGTGTTAGAATTAGTTTTATTAGCTTTAGGGTAGTTTAGTCTTTTCTTTGTATTAGGGTAATACTGTATACCTAGATATTCTATTATTATTGCCTCTGCTTTTCATTGTATTCATTCATTCAGTTTTAGTGTTATGAAAAACTCTAGCTCTCTTTTCTCTTTTCCTTTGTTGTGTTTCTTGATTATTTAATATATTCACATATATAACTCTGTTATTCCTCTTGAACAAGTTGACTGATACTAAAATTGACTTGCATTCATTGCCAGGATTGTGACTCTGGCAAATAATCTTTCCTGAGTAGTTGATTAATCTAAAAAAAATGGCACCCAAACGAATAATCTTGCGATTAATCTAATAGAATGGGTTTAAGTTTATTAAGTTAGATATTGGTTTCTTTGTTTAGGACATTTAGCCATTGGTGCTTGATTTATTGTTTCATAACTAATCTTACGCTTCTTCAGCCACAACGTAATTATTTCATTTAGATGACGCTGCAATGTTACTTATTACCCCTCAGTTTAAGTTAAAAAAAAATGGCACCTGAGCTTTACATTTTTAGATATTAAATATTGAAACTTAGAAGTTGTAGAGGTCCTCCTTAATCCAATTTAGACCAGAAAATTTAAAACAATTTGATTACAAAGTGAAAACAAAAGGTGAGACAGTTTGATGGATGAAATAGTTATATGCATAATTGTTTTTTGTTCTTCAAAGAAACTTTGTGCAATTCTGAAAACAAATAAACAAATTTAAATTTAGACGATCGGATTATTAAATTTCCACAGTTGGTAATACTGCAGGATAGAGAAAGAGGACCGAGTATTATTCAAAATCCTAACAAAGTAAAAACCATTAAACAACATTAATACAGAAACACAAAATAGAAAAGTCTTCTGTGATGCTGAATCACATTATTAGAACATTGTGCGTGCGAACTTGATTTTAGCTTATTACTCCAAGTTGGTGAAAATAATCTGAGCTCCATGTTGAGGTTGAAGAGTCATAACAGTATGTGGGGCGTGTGTGTACGACGGTGAGAGCTCAAACGAGAAATGTTGTAATATCATAGACAAAGCCACCTTAGCTTCTATCATGGCAAAGTTTTGGCCAATACATGTTCTTGGCCCCCACCCGAATGGAAAGAATGCTTGCTGATCCTTAGATGCCTTTGAAATTCCTTCAGAAAACCTCTCCGGTTTGAATTCTCCTGCATCGTCGCCCCAAAGCTCTGGATCATGATGGATAAGAAGTGTGGGTAGAGTTACATCAACACCTGCTGGAATGTCAATATCTCCTATCTTGGTTTCCTTGTAAGCATGTAGATATAGAGCAATCACAGGCGGATATAACCTTTGTACTTCATGAAGTATCATTGTTACCTGCAAGAAAATTTTCAATCAGAGTCAATTCGAGGAGCATAATTTTCTTTTCAATTTCACTCACATAAGAGTAACTTTCTGGGTATAGCGAAACTTGTAGGTACATTATCAAAGAGATTGAGTTTGCAATACGGGAAATAGTGTTTCAAGTATTAAAATAGACTGCATTCAATAATCATTTTCAGTAGATGTTTTTCACTTTTAAAGTTTTCAGTCAATTCGAGGAGCATAATTTTCTTTTCAATTTCATTCACATAGTTGTAACTTTCATTCGAGGTGCAATTGAGTTTGCAATATAGAAAACAGTGTTTCAAGTACTGAAATAGACTGCATTCAATAATTATTTTCAGTAGAATTTTTTCACTTAAAGTTTTCAATGGGGGTTTTTTTTTTCCTACCGTTTTTCAATTAAATGGTACATTATCAAACGCACTAAAAAAGAAAAAATTTCAGCACTTAATTGGGTTATCAAACACTCCCTAACTTTATGGGTTTGCTGAAACTTGTAGGTATTCTATCCAGAAATTTGTTTCTTTGTAGTCGGTGGATATGAGTGTCTACGTAAGTTTAGGCTTTGTTTGGTTAACGGATTTAGTGTAGGAAAGGGACAAAAAGAGACACCGAGGAAAACACTTTTTTTCTTTTTTTTGGTGGAAAATGGGAACAGGATTAAAGGAACACTTACAACTTTTAGGTGGCTTATAGCTTCAAAATCAGGATCTCTTTTCCCACATATTTGTAGAACTTCTTCTCTTGCCTTCTCTTGCCAGATGGGGTGCATGGCTAAGACTATCACTGTCCAAGTTAACCAGCTTGAGGTTGTTTCATGGCCTGCAAGGTAGAAAAGCTTACATTCCTCAACTACATCTTCAATTGTCATTCCCCCAGATTCTCTGTTATTTGCATTATCTTGTGAATTGTTGTCATGGTAATTGCTTTGCAAAAGCAGGCCTAATAAGTCATCACATCCCGAGTTTCCAGTTTTCATTGCGTTTTCTTTCCTCTGGATTAAGGTTCTAAGCATCGACGTAATTTTTCTGTCTAAGTTCTTTCTTCTCAGGTTCTTTTTCGTCGGTATAAACCTGTACAAGATGAGATGTTAAATCATAACTCATGTGTCTTGAATTCCTAGCTAGTCCAATGAAATTAGGCATATATTTCCCTCTCCCTGCATCTAAATTGTTCTTTTGTAGAGATTTAGGCTATGTTTGTTTCATAAATATATAGTGAAGAGAAAGGAGAAAAATATCATCGAGTAAAAAAAAAAAAAAAACTTTTCTGTCTTTTTAATAAAAAACAATGTGGATTCAGATAGTTTCCCATCCCATGTTTGCCTTTGGCATTTTGTTGTTCTTTTGGGTATTTTTTTGAACTTACTGTATTATCTTGGAGAATGCCCTTTGCACTTTTGTACAACTTTTTTGGAATTTATTTACCCTCTTTTCTGAGGGGAAAAATATGAAGAGAAAGAAAATAGGGTGATAATAAAACGATAGATATTGAACTTTGTGCTTGTGTAATTTAAGCATAAACAGAAACACTCGGAAGATGGTTTTCTTGTGATTTTCCTGTCCTTTCCTTTCCTTATCCTTTTTCTTTTTAGTCCGCAAACTGAACACTTAGGGTCTGTATGATAAAATTGAAATTAAGTGGTGAAAATTAAGTGTTGAATTTTAAGTAAACAGAAACACCCGGTAGATAGTTTTCTTCTGGTTTTCCTTTCCTTTTCCTTTTTTTTTCGTTTTAGTCCGCAAACCGAACATGCACTTATGGTCCGTTTGATAAAACTCAAGAAATTTTAAGCGATTGTATTTGTAATACTGAAAACAATATTTCAAGTATTGAAATAGATTGCATTCAGTGATTATTTTCAGATAAAAAAAATATATTATCTTCAGCACATAGTTGGGTTATCAAACGCACTCTTAGAAGGGGAAAAAAAAAAGAAGTCGAAATAGAGAATAAGCGAATGTTAGCAATGTACCTGAAACCAGGAATGTACAAGGTCTGCATGGCTTCAACAACTAGAATTTGCAGCTCTTTTTGAAGTTGAAGGATGTTCTTTCCTTCTTCAAAGTTGGTTCCAAACGCCGCCCTTGAAATAATATCTCCGGTAAGATTCTGGAATTCTGGCCATATATCAATTTCACCACCAATTGATTTCTTCCTAATTTTCTGAATGAAAATGCCACAGCTGGTTGAAAAAACTGGGATCATTCCCTTCAATTTCTCTAGGTGGAAAGCAGGGTTGATTATCCTCCTGTGTTTGGCCCATTTTTCGCCTTCTAGACTTGTAAGTCCTCTTGTAAGAATGAGAATGAGAGGGTTCAATGGAGGCTTCTGAAAATGACCTTGCTTGTTAGACAACACTTCTTTCATCAACTCTGTGTCCTTGATGAACAACCTTGGTGTTGTTCCTATCCAACACATAGATACCTTTCCTGTGTTTCACAATCATCAAATATATAGTATTAAATTAAAGCACTAGTATTAGTATAAAGATTATTTGTATTTTGGATTTTTGAGGAATAGGACCCCTCTCATAATACATATTCAATTTACCGCGAATTGGGTGTGTAAAAATAGTTTGAGTAATGCTTTAATTACTTCCCAAATTTTATAATCTAAATGCTTCCCAAATATGTGTGGCAGTGGGCCTACTTGATTTTAATTGAAGATGTTACAGTGGTCCACCATTATTGAAGGTGGTCCAAATCTCAGGTTAGAAATTGAAAATTATGATTGATTTCATGTTATTGTTTCGAATTTAGATGTGATCATTGGATTAGAGACTTCAGACATATGTAGAGTTTTTTTTTTTTTTTTTGAAATTGTGCACATGAATTGCGAACAATGAATATGTGAAGATGAATATGAATTATGAATTAATTAAGATTTAAAAACTGGCACTAGTTTACTCGTTGCAACGATTACTACGGAAAGGGCATACATTTTCAGTTATGAAAATTGTGAAAATTTGCTAATTGCGCAGTCAAATGGTGATATTGAGAAAAAAGAGATTCAAGGAGGTTCCAAATGATACTATAGTCTATAATGAAACATTTTCAAGATATGAAACTTGGCCGGTCACAAACATTTATAAAATATAACAACTTTATTATGAATACAGTATAATATTATCTTTTGCGAACGTACTATTTAGTAAAACCGTAAATACTAGGAGAAAGTGAATAGAAGTTTAAAATGCATATATACATAGTACACAAAGATTTCCGGAGGGCCATCTCTCTTTATTAAAGAGAGAGTCTCTGTTTTGGTCGTCGGATCGTGTTTAAAAACCATAAAATGACAAAATTGTCATTAATAAAAACACCCTCTTTAGAGCTTAGTGACATAGTACATACCATATTTTTGCACAGAATTATAAGTGAATGGATCGACCCGGGGCGCAATTTGGTGGGTGAAACTAAGGGGCTTGGACCATGCTTCAGTTATCTGCCTCACAAGCTCTTTCATGTCCCCAATCAACAACTTGTAAGAACTCCCTCTAATTCCTTGCCGCTTTAAGTGCTTCTCTAGCCTTTTAGGCTTCCACCAAATGGAGTAAGAAGCTCTAACAAAAACATAGAGCAGCAAAAACAGTGAAGAGAGAATTAGAAATATTGAGATGATGTTTTCCATTAATTTACTTACAACAGAGTAATATTCTTAAGTTTGTTGGAATAATTGATTGATCATATACTTAAAACTTTGTTCTTTATATAGAATTTTTTTAACACATGATCCATGTGATATATGTTATATACATGTATGTATATGTCCGTATATATGACTTTCTTGCTTTTGTTCAAATTCTTTTTGCTTAAATTAAGACAAAAACATGTCATGATATATATTTTATATATAATAATAATAATAAAAATAATAAATTATATGGTTCTTGTTAGTAAACTTTGACTCGTTTTCTTGGACGAAAAGATATGTTGAAAATGCTGACTTATAACATACTATATGGTATGATTGTCATCTCAATTTCTTTCTTAGGCATCTTCTACCATACAATGCCCGTATGATAAAATTAAAAAATTAAGTATTAAAAATTAGAAAAATCTAGTGAAAAGTTTCATTCTACCAATATTTTTTGTAATAGGCCCACCAATTGGTACTTCACAATAATAGGTCCTATAATTGTGACTGTTGTTAGAGATTAGTCCAAAATATCCTATAATAGAATTATTAGATGACTTTTCTACCCCTAATCTCTATATATAGAACCGTATGTATATATGTACATATATTTAATACATGTTTAAATATGGAATCAATTTTCAAATCTTACCAAATCTTATCCAATCCTCATTAATATTGCATATAATATATTTATAAATAATATCCCAATATTTTAGGATTTCACTTTACAAATCTGTTTCATTCATATTGAATACCACTAATACACTCCATTCTATAACAGTCCATAATCCATTCGAATGAGATAACAGTTAGCACAGTGTGAAATTTCGTATTGTATTTTTCAGTATGAAATTTCACACTCAACTATTTCATATTGTGTAATTTAATTAGTACAACTATTTCATTTTCCTTAGTTGCGTCCGCTCTATCGACAGTTTCAGAATTGAATATATTAACCAATTTGTGTTCATCCATCTCTCAATTCATCACAAAGTAAACTCGTCATTCTATGAAATTTAACAGTATCCAATTTCATACCACAATACTAGAAATACATTAGTCTTACCACAAATTCATTTGCACATTCATTTTACATTTGACTGCAATAATTCATTGATATCACAATTTTACTTCACATAGTATACAAGTTCGCAACACAACTTTTGAACCAAGAAAATGAGTGTTAAATTTCACACTACTACATTTTGGCAACAACCTTTGAACCACAACATAGTATACAATTACACACCTCAACTTTGTGAACCAAGAACATTAGTGCTAAATTTTAATAGTGTGAAATTTAACGGTGTAAAATATAACAAATTTAAACTTGGGATTTGGATGGGATCCGAGCGATTGATACAACCTACACAACAAATTTAATTAGTGCAAACAAAAAAATGAGTGACAAATTTTACACTAATCTCACTTAATGCGAATATGAATCTTCAAGACGTGTTCAAATATAACAAACTTTTATCTTAAAATATGAGTGTTAAATTTCACACCCACAATTTCACAATAATATCAATTAATGCAAATTTGAATCTTCATAACATGTTCAACATTACAAATTAAATCTGATAAAGTGAGTGTGAAATTCAACACTCCGATGATTGACCATGCAATATACGAGCTTGAAATCTCACATCAGGAGGATATGTTCAACAATATTAAGTAACTTGTAGTACTGTTGTGTATCAAGTAACCGGTGTCGGCATCGCCGATTTCTCCCTCTGCTGTGCCACTACTGCGCCGAAGTAGGACGACGCCGACGATGACAACGATGGGGTCGGCTGAATGGAGAGCTGCGAATGGTCTGATGTCGATGATGGCGTCGCCGACGCCGACGACGAGACTGCTTCCAAATGATGAGAAGTTTGGCTACCGCTGTTTTTGCTTCATTTTTTTTAACAGGGTTTGTGTATTTTAGGTTTCTGTGTATATATATATGTATCTGTGTATATTTTTATGTATGTATATAGATTATATGGTATTTCCTTAATCAATATATATATATATATATTTGGTAAGACTGAGGGGTAGTTTGGGCCTTTTTTTTTTGGTGGACCTTTTATTAAAATGTTACATGAACTAGACCTATTGTAAGAAACTTAGACTAAAATGGATATTATACTAATTAACTCTAAAAATTAAGTGTTGAATTTTAAGAACTTAAAATTTTAGGTGATTGAATTTGTGATGTTGAAAATAGTATTTCAAACACTGAAATTTTAGCTGTCGAGCGGGTTGTAGTCCAGTTGGCATCGCCTCTCTCTTCCCAGTGGGGAGGGAGAGGGTTCGAATCTCCGTAGGGGATTTTAGTTGCTTGCGCCCCCGTTATTCTTCGGTCGGAATAAGTGGCCCTTATTAGGCTTTGTTGTGGGCCAGTGTGGGGCTTGGGGTTGGGGTGTGTGTGAGATATGTGTGTATCCAGTCCGGATCCAGGTAAGTATAAAACTAATAAAAAAAAAATAATAATAATATATAGTAATAGTGAAATAAACAGTATTCAGTGATTATTTTTAGTACATTTTTTTCACTTAAAGTTTTCCGTGGGCTTTTGACTGTTTTTCCAATTAAATAGTACATTATCAATCCCACAGGAAAAAAAATAAGTGCTCTTAATTGCGTTATCAATTAACACACTATACGTATGGATAATTGGGGGTATCGGCATCTTATATTATACATTCTAGTAGTTTAAATTATATCATATATCCTATTTGTTCCAAAATATTACAAGTAGGTTCTAACATGTAGTAACTTTGAAAGCTACTTTGATTTTTAAAACTAACATGGTTTTCAAAGGTACTACATATTAAGACTAAATTAAAATATTTTGAGATCAAAATCACTACAATGTATGATACAACTAAACCACTGTAATGTATCATAGAATTCTCCATGGATAGAGCTCTTTTCCCTTTTTTCTGGGGGTGGAAAATATTGATGTTGTTTCTTTTGCGTGAAGATGAAGTATTGAGCTACTCGGAAAAAAAAAAAAAAATTTAAAAACATAAAAAGATGAATAATTATGCCCATCACCTATGGGTCAAATATACGGTAGGATGGTCCATTATCGCTCATAATTGGAAGCAAGTGTGACTGTGTGACTAGAGGTGGCAACCGGGCCAAACTCTGGCCAGTAACTGTCTGCCCTACCTCTTTGGCGGCAGGTCGGTCCTGAGTCAATTTTGCGAAGCAATTGCAAGGGGTTTTAATTTTAGGTTTTATTTTTAGGCCTATTTTTTTTCTTAATTTTTATGAAACTTTCCTTTTTAAGCCTATTTTCTTCCTATTTTCTATGAAACTTATCATTTCTAGGCCTAATTTCTTCCTAATTTTAATGAAACTTAGTATGGAGGCCTCATTTTTTCGGTCCCTATGAAAATTCGCTTGAGGCCATGGATAATTTTTGGCATCTTAGGGCCGGTCCTGTTTGGCGGGCTAGCCGACCAAGCTGCGGGGCCGAGCTGGCACAGACTACTAGCCGGTTTGTATACTTTCATCACCTTCCATTTTCAACCCATTGCTTAAAATATACTCCTTCTTCTCATTTTATGTGTCCATTTTTTCTTTTTTGGGTGTCCCAAAACTAATATCCACTTTAATAAATTTTTAGCTACTTTCCAAACTTATCCTATTGATTTCAAGAGAGTAATGCTACAGACACAACACATTGTACAATACAAAGCACAACAGGGCTTTAAATGCCTGCACCCTGTGCTGTGTAAGTGGTGCATAGAAAAGTATGAAAAATTCAAACAGCATATGGTACAAGGCATTTAAAGCCCTGTTGTGCTTTGTGTTGTGCAATATGTTGTGTCTGTAGCATTACTCATTTCAAAAATACCCAACAAAAAGTAAAAGGGAACAAAAAACAAATAAGGATAATTTTGGAACAATTGCATTTATTACAAGCAATAATTATGTTCCTTTAAAAGTTGGTATCCCAAAGATTGACACATAAAATGGGACAGAGGGAATACATTACTTGATTTGATTTATGGGGCCGCTGGCCACAGGTGACGTTGGACCATAATAGGGGATAGATCCCCACTTTTTTTTTTTTTTTTTTTTGTGCCAAAGGTCTATGTGATTTTCAGTGGACAAAAATGCTCAATTTCCTTATGTTCAACAATTACACTGCAAATATGCCACCTCAGTCCATAATTTTAGGAAGTCAGTTATTTTTTGTTTTCCAAACTTTAAATTTTAATAACTTCTAAACTGCAAATTTTTTTTTACATAAAAATTATATATTCATAATTTACAAAACAAGATCCATAGTGCCTATAAAATTATTCAAAAATAAATAAATAAAAATTTTGTAGCTCAAAAACGGATATCAACACATTATTATTATTATTTATTATTAATTAAAATTTTTTTTTGTAAAACCGACATTTTCATTGCGTAGATCTTGAAAAATTACCCCAAATTAAAAACAAATCATCCAAATTGGCCACAAAATCGCTAAGTTATGGCCATTTTAGAACATGTTAGTGTCTTTAAGTACTGTCCAGGTACAGACACTTAGACAATAACATGATATTGTCAACAGTAATATTTCTTTAAATTAACCAAATAATTTCAAAATTATGGTCATTTCATCAGATGATACTGCGTTTACAATACTTTCCAAGTAAATACAGTAACATATTATCAAAAACTAAACGTTTTTACAAAGATATTAATATCATTGTTGCAAAAAGCTACAAAATTAGGGTCATTTAATAGATGTTACTGTCTTTAAAAACTATAATCATACAAAAAATAAGAACATACCATTAAAGATTAGCAACATAGTTTCGAACAAAGAAACAGTAACATGTCGTCGACAATATCATTTCTTCAAATTAACCTAATAATCGCAAAATTATGGCAAATTTTCAGATGTTACTGTCTAGTTAAAGACAATACATATTATCAAATGCAAAAAATAAAAATAAAAAATATATAATGATAATAATAATAATAATAATAATAATAATAATAATAATAATAATAATAATAACAACTAAATAAAATAAAATAAAGTTTCAAAGGTAGTATCATGCTACTGTCGCAAAAAAGATAGTGACATTACGTCGGTTATAGTGGTTCGACACTAACATGAAATTTTTTTTAACATTTTTTGTAGTCACTATGAATCTTGTTTGATCGATCTTTCCTTTTAGATTAGAAATATATAAATTTTATTGAAAATGGAGTTGTAGTTTGAAAGTTATAGCATTTTAAAGTTTGAAAAAAAAAAAAACAGCCTTTCTTAAAGAACATGCTTTGATGGTAACACAGAAACAACAACTTCCTATATGTGTGACGGGGGCAAATTTGTCAATAATCTTATTTTTTTAGTTTAAAAGTAAACTTAAAGTCATAAAATTCAAAAACTTTATCTTTATCTCCTTAAAAAAAGTGACCTGGGCCAATCACCATTAACAATCCATTCTAGGGACTGTTTATTAATTTTCCCTTAATTTAATTTATTTTATTTTTTAAATCTCTCAACTTGGATTGGGGTAAAGTAATTATTTAAGAAATTTTAACAAAATAATTAACAATTAATTAACAGTGAACTAATGGTCGCTCACTTGTGTATTGTGGAATAGAAGCAAACAAATACTTTTCAAACACTAAAATTGCCCAAAAATATATAAAGAATAATGCTATACTTTCCAGATTAGTATATCAAATGTGTTCCAGTGGCATCAATCCCTCTCCCCCAAGTGGGAGGGGGAGGGTTGGAATCCCATTAGGGATTTCTTTACTTGCCCTCATGTTGTATGCTTAAGTCGGAATGAGTGGCCTTTGCTGGGGCTTTGTTGTGGATGATTCGTGTCTAATATTGCATTCTTAACTTCATGATTTTACCCTTATTGGACACAAATTATCACTTATATTGGGAGATTTAATGGATAAATTGTACTTTTGTTGTTCTTGTTGTTGTACACTTTTTGTTAATAAAATCTCTTTCTTGTAGGTTTTGGCGACTTGTTCAAAGTGGGAACTAACCCTGTCGGTTCTTATCTTGTAAGAAGAGGAGGAAATCCATCCCAGCAAAGGCGGATCGATCCGGCCTTCTGAGCGGATCGATACGCGTGTTTTAAAAGATGTCACCATCAGAATCAAAAAGAGCGTGGCTTTTCATGAGAATGGTATCTTTCATGAGATTAATTTTTACTCGTTTTTCACGCTTACGTTTTTCATCATTGGCATGTGCGTGGCTTTGGTATCTATTTCCATTACTCTTTTTGCCAGCATGCCCCGAGTGCATTAACCATTATGAGTGATTCATTTTATAGTGTAATACCGGTGAGAATTGAGTTGAAGCGCGTTTAAACGAAATTTGGATTATGAAAGCATTGCCCTCTTCTTGATAGTTGTAGTTATGCACTTCACACCACACACGCATCCAAGATTGAGGTCAATGAAGTTTATCTAATAATCTTGATAGCTTAAGGACTTTTTGGATTTGCGTGTTGTGTGCTAAAATCTTTTGAAATTTCTTGGGACTATGTTGAGTGTCAGCGTTAGATAGTGGGCAACTATCATGAGGAAACAAAATGTTTGTGGGTATCATTCTGAGAACCCTCCGGAGACAAAACTCCGCCTCTATGGGTAACCTAGAGGTTTAACGGCTTGTTGCATTCGCTAAATGCAATCGTGTTCTCCACGAAAACGGTTTATCTTTCATTTTAAATAAATTGTTGTGCGAGGTTATTCTTAAATCTCTTGGTATTTAGTTTTGTTGCTAAGAGACTAGCAACATGCTAGTTGGGGGGTGTGATTCGTGTCCAATATTGCATTCTTAACTTCATGATTTTACCCTTATTGGACACAAATTATCACTTATATTGGGAGATTTAATGGATAAATTGTACTTTTGTTGTTCTTGTTGTTGTACACTTTTTGTTAATAAAATCTCTTTCTTGTAGGTTTTGGCGACTTGTTCAAAGTGGGAACTAACCTGTTGGTTCTTATCTTGTAAGAAGAGGAGGAAATCCATCCCAGCAAAGGCGGATCGATCCGGCCTTCGTGTTTTAAAAGATGTCACCATCAGAATCAAAAAGAGCGGATCGATCCGGCCCTTTGAGCGGATCGATCCGCGATTTTGGAGGGACATTCTGCGATAAGGATCCGTAAATGGATCGATCCGCCTGTTGTGAAGGGATCGATTCGCGACTTCCCGAGCAGATTCCAACAGCCCAGATGAAAGGCGGATTGATCTGCCAGTTATGAAGGGATCGATCCGCGACTGCAGTTTTTTCCCTTTTTATTTACAAGTTTGCCATTTTTGTGTTTTTTGTATAAATAGAAAGAGATAGGGTTTTTTGGGGATATTATCTTGTATTGTTTTCTCCCAACATTCTTCTTCTTCTTCTCTCATTTTCGACACCCTACTTCCAACATACTACGTTTGTAATAGGGTTAAATAAGAACTTGATTTTGACAACATCAGTGGGTCATTGAGGGGCTTGGGGTGTGTGTGTGTGTGTAGAGGGGGGGGGGGGGGGGGTGCTGCGTACTATCCAGTCCGGATCTAGGTAAGAATAATATAAAAAAAAAGCATTGGACCTACTAAATTTTCACGGGAGGATATTGAAGTGGTTTCATTATTATTAAATGTGGTTCCACAGACACATGTATATTAAGAACCACGTTTGAAATATAAAATTTGGAAATCATAACATAACTCAAAAATAAATAAAAGGGTAAATTTTAAACACCTCATCTACTATCACTCGTTTTTACTAATGCCCCCTAAACTTTTAAACCCGACAAAGATACCCCCTCATCTATTCACAGCCGTTATAAGCTCTAACGGAGGTCATAAAAGGACATATGTACCCCTTTAATATTTCATATAGCCTATAGGCCCTTAACCCCTTATTTGCACGAGTAATGCAAGGGGTACAACTATTTTTTACAACTCATGAGTTGTAAAAAATAGTTGTAACCTAGTATTATCCTATAAGCACTCACAATACACTCAAACTCCCACCATAGTCAAGTTTGGTAGAAGCTGAAGAAAAAAACGATAGAAAGTGGGAGAGCATGGAGGGTTTCAATTATTCACAAATAGGGTTTGATTCTTCGTCAAATAGGGTTCGATTCTTCACAAATAGGGTTTGATTCTTCACCAATCCTGAGAACAAAAAGTGTTTCAAATCTTCATCAATCCTTGTCATCAATCTTTGCCACGTATATAATGTGTATTGCAAATCTTCATTCTATTAGAGATATTATGTGTATTTTAGTGCCAATTGACCCTGTACTCTCCATTTATTTTTCCTACAGATTAAGGGTAAGATTAACTTAACAGATTCACAATTGTTAAGGCCTCACATGGTAACGTTTTGGTTTTTGGTTTTCAGTTTTTGTTTCTATTTTTTGTATTGGAAGTTGTAACAACCTGTTATTTCATTTAATTGCTAAATCTAATTTCAAAACTATATTTCTATTACTTGTCTTCTTTTTGATTTGATAGAATATTTTGTATGGGGGTCAAACTGTAATTCTTATAAATTTAGGAATACTTATGTTGTGATTTCACAACTGTATTTTCAAGATGATGAAAATATTTACTTTTGATTCAAACTGTATTTTTATACAACTGAAAAATTAATTCGCACGTTATACCATTTTTTGTGGTAATCACTACGCCACAAAAATACCAGTTTATGAATGAAAATTGTATGCGTCGCGATGAACTTCCACAAATTTTAAAATCTACGAAAAGCAAGATTTGACATTTGCTTTTAAGTTTATTTAATTCACCCAATCATTGTGTTAGGCCTGTTTGGGAATGCAAAATTGGTATATGTAATTGTAGGCCATAAGTTGTTTTTTCCAAACACCCTTAAAATTCCTAGACAATTTACTTGTGCCTTGTTTGGCCATGCTATGTGTATGTGTGTGTGTGTGTGTGTGTGTGTTAATTTAGTGCCTTAAGCTACAATTCCCAAACACTTGAACTTGGCCCCTACTAATCCTAGCAGCTCCTGCAAACTGATTGTAGATTATATAGGTATGTATATATATTGTATATTAGATGTGTATTATACATATATATATATATATGTATAATTTCATTTGTAGAGTAAATTTGAAACAACTTGGGCTCCAAGTTGAGGATTTGCTATTTAACAAGCACTCTCATACACAATCAGCACATTTTTGCGAACAAAATACACACACAGAGAGAGAGAGAGAGAGACAGAGAGAGCGCTTCATCACCATAGCCAAAGCTTGATTTGGGTTTTCTTATTTTGGAATTCTTCTCAACAAACCTTCGATCTCTAATCATAGTGAGTATTATTAACTCACTTAGAATGTATTGCATGTCTTGTTTACTGTTTGAATAGTTTAAATTGAGAAACACCATTGATGAATTTGTGCTTGAAGTTTCATAGCTTAAAAAACTTGATTTTTGAAACTCAACCAAAATTCGTTTTGATAGATAATAAAGATATTACAGTCCCTAGAAGCCATGGTTAAAGTATTAGAGCTTAGTCCGTTCATACTAGAAAGTATATTAGAAATGAAATTTTGTCATCTCGCGAATTTTTGTAAAATCTGAGAGCTACGGTTCGATTCGCGTTAATCCGATCGTAGATTCATAATCCTTGTGGAAAAACGAAGAGAATAATTATATGCCATGATTAAGTTCGGAATTGAAAATGGGTCAAAATCAGTCTAGAAACTGAAACAGAGGAGAAAAACGAAGAAGATGAAGTCTCTGCACTTTGTCACGCGAGCGACCCGCTCGCACGACTTGTGTAATTCTGACAGTTCTGGAAAATTTTAAAAGAAATTTCAAAAATACATGTATCGCGCGCACGATCTGCGTGAGCGTCTTTTATGATTTTTGTCTGCTTTCATATAAGGAACTGTTTGGAAGAGGTTTTGAAGGTTTTTAAGGCACTATTTAGGAAATATGTTATTTCAGAATATGTTTTTAAAAGATAAAGTTAAAAAGACTTGAATTCTCATATTTTCGTTTGTTGTTACTTCCAAGTAATTATGTATCGCCGCATGAGTCATGTGACATACATGTTTGAGTCGAGTTGACATACATGGTGTGAGATGGTGAGTTGAGAAGAGTCAATAATGTGTTATGTGAATTGCGACCCTAATTATCCCAGGTCAGCTGGGATATGGCAGGTTAATTGGGAAGGATTGAGCTCAGGTTGACTCGGATATGGCAAGCCAATCAGCGTTATGTTATAGCCTTAATTATCCCACGACAGGTTAATTGTCACAGCCCGGTCCCACATAGCGGAACCGGAGCCCGTGGCACGCCACCGAGGCTAAACCAATTCATTAACGTTCCCAAAAATTAGGTTTGAAGAACACACGCAGCGGAGAACAAAACACATTTTAAAAACTAGAGGTTCAGTCGACTGCTCAGTCGACGGAGGCGGGCAGGGATTTTTATGTCAAATTTCAGTCGACTGAAACTGGGGATCCAGTCGACTGCTGAGGGGTCCAGTCGACTGCCCTGGGGTCCAGTCGACTACTTTTGCTAAAAAATGAAGCAGTGGTTAACAGGCCCAGGGGTTCAGTCGACTGCTCAGTCGACTGCTTCCCTGGCAGCAGCCCAATCTGCAGAAAACAAGTTTTAAAGCTTTTTAACTTCCATCCAATGATCAACCACTCAAATCAAACTCAGTCCAAAGTAATTCTAGCTGTATTAAAGCATTACCAAACATAATTACAACATGTCATAGTCTAATACAACGTTCAAGATTCATTCTATCATACCCAATTAAACATGGGTTTAAACAACCAAATTCTTATTACAACATTTCTAGGATCCCAAAACTACAAGATTAACATTTCAAGCTGCCTCACAAGCGAACTCCCAACCCACGTACTCACTTCTGCGATTCCTCGCCAGCATTTATACCTGCAATGGTTATTTGAATAACCACACATATTTCGATTTGTTTAAGCTAAAGCTTAGTGAATAAATCAACATATGTACATGAATGATAAACATGTCCGCATTCACATCTCTACATTTCATACTAGTCGTCGGAGACTCACGTGCCCGTCCATACTCCCAATCCGCTACTCCTCGCCAATAAGTCCACGCGAAAGGGTAAGACCCACGATTTTACAAACAATCGTGCGACCTTAATGCCTATAACGGCTCCACAAAATGGCACGGTGACCACGTGCTCCTTCTGACCCACATAAGCAACTTAACATGCTCAAATACATATCACCATGCTCGCGGTAATAAAAACATATCACCGTGCTATTGAGCCTACTTATCAATATAATTGCCCAATATGAACTACACAATATATCTCTAAGGATTAATACATGTTATTCAAACATAACATGAATACATGCCAAGAAATCATTCCAAAACATAGTTGAATCACTCACCTCCAAATAACGCTCCTATAATTCAATCTGAAGAAAACCCGTGCACAAAGAACGTGCAGAAGTCCGTCTAGTACAATTCCTATGGATCAGAATTCCATTTATCAACTTTTATGAAAAATTCTAGAAAATAACTTTTCGGCAAACTTAGCCAAACATGCTCTAACATATATCAAAACGAAGCTCTTACCTCAAGGAGCTCGAATATGAAATCTGGGAGAAACCAGACTGACGGAAGGTCGTCGTTTGGCGTCGCAAAGCTCTAAGCAAACAAATCTCCCTCTAGCCCCCTTTTGGCCTCCTTCTTGAGTTTTAGGTTAAGAGTTGTGAAATATCTCAACTCATCTCTATCTATATATAGGCAACACTCTCGGGGAAATACGTTTACCTCCCCACGAGTTTTCCAAACTCCTAATCAGTCTCTGAAACTTTCTATACGGCTTATTCATAGTTTTACGAGTGAAACCTCAAAATTATAAAAGTTTTCGACTAAGTTTCGTTTGGTTGCTAAAACGCGAATTTCTATATGACGTTTCCGAAGTTGCTAATTAGCCTACCAAATTAATAGCGTGTTAATTCGTCCTCACCAGGATACTAAATCTAACAACAGAAATAAATTCTAAAACAGAAAATAATACAGATATTGAAATACACAGGTAAACATTTATTTTCAGATAAACATTTAAAGTATTCCACAGTGACCGTCTCATACTCGGAGAGACGTCACAACAACAAAATCCTCAATTACCACAGTTTCAAAGGGTTCTCTAATACAGACACCCAAATCAACTCGTGAGTCAAAACTCACTCAACCATGTGTCATAGGACACGCCACATCACATTATCATGCATGACAATATGATACAAATGCAATAACACCAATGTGGGTGTTATATTAATTAAGAGGAATTGAGTCCAGGTCGACTCAGATACAACAGGCCAGTCTGATCGTGTCTAGGCCGACTTGGATATGGTAGACTGATAAGGTTATTATAACCTTGAATGTCTAGGTACGTCCAGGCCGATTCGGATACGGTAGACATATCGACAGACATTCTAAATCTAACGATCATGGGTCGGTGGTTCAGGGGAACCGTTTGTGTTGGGTTTTGTAGTCGAGGTAAAAGAGTCAGTGAGATGAGTGCTGCATTGTTTCATGCACGGTCACATGTTATATTAATTGAATATATTATGTTGTCCTTATATTTCTATTTAAATACGAATTCACTCATGTATTTCTAACATGTTGAATAATAAACATGTGAATCGGAAATGGTAAGAAAGTATGTTTTACATTACAAGTATATGTTTTTAATACTCACCGGCCAGCTTCTTGAAGCTGACGGTGTTGATGCGCCCTGGACATTTATGTCTAGGCTTTTCAAGTTATGATCAAGATGGACAATACAATTATGCGAATTGAGAACAACTACTTGTGGAGATAAACGATTTTAATTCTACTTTTAATTATAAACTGAACTTGTAATAAGGATTGATGTAACAGATATTAATACTTTTACAAGGCGGGTTGTGCCTTAAGATTCCTGCATGATGTAATAATTATTATGTTTGAAAAATTTTATAAGTCTTGATGCTCTTACTCTGATATAAGTTAGTATACTGTTTGACATTTGTGACGGAATCGATCCTTCAAACTGTCGTAACCTACGGGTCCATAAAGGAAATTAAATGCTTTCCCTATTTATGTAACATCGGGGCATGACAGAAGTTGACTGTGATCAATACAAAAAATGAAAACAAAAACTAAAAACCAAAAAACACAACGTTGCCATGCGAGTTAACAGTTTTTTTTTTCCTTTCGAAAAACTAAGGTAATAGATTAATGTGCTATAGACAGAGAAATGGTTAGATTAAGGCTATATATTGCATATATACACATATATATATATATATATGTACACACACACACACACATATATACACACATACACACACATTGAGGGAGAGCATGGAGAGAATCAATGCACATACCTTAGGGAAGCAGCAGTCAAGTATTAAGGGAAAAGCTTATGCGAGAGAGAGATTGCAGATTCTTGAGGGCCATTTTCATGGAGGTTAGAGAGAGTGTGTGTATTTCGGTTATATTGAGAGAGAGCAAACCCATTTTGAGTTTGGGTGTTTTTCACAGAGGTTAGATGGAGAGAGAGAGAGAGAGGTATTTCGGCTTTATAGAGAGAGAGCAAACCCATTTTAATATAGTAAGGGCAAATGTGTCCAATATGGTATTAAATTGATATCACGTGCTATCACATGTCTTTTAGCCATTAGAGTTTGGATGGGAAGGGTTGTATGTGTCAAGTTCATATACACTAGGGGGAGTCTTTGTTGGGTTTAATAGTTCAGGGGTATTAGTAAAAACGAGTGATAGCATTGGACCTACTAAATTTTCACGGAAGGATATTGAAGTGGTCTTAGTATTGTTTAAGATAGTCTCACTGACACACGTATTAATGTGATATAAAATTCGGAAGAGTAAAAATTTGGACGCATCCAAACACACAATTTTTGGGACACAAACCAATTAATGTGTCTATATCTCTTTTGTGATGCACTGCACTTCACGGTGACACATGAGAGATCCAAAAAATTGTGTTTGGGTGTGTCTCAACTCTCAAGTATTACTCAATTTGAAAAGAGCACTACTACACCCACACACTTTTTGACACCCAACTTTAAATGCATGTACCCTGTATTTTGTAAGTAGTGCACAGAAAAGTGTAAAAAAATTCAAACACCACAAAATGCACATATTTAAAGCATAGTATGTCAAAAAATGTGTAAAACAAAAATAATAGATACACACACCCCACAACACACTAAATGACCCACAGAAATATCTAAGAAAATTTTTAAAACTTCTCTGAGACCCACACCCACGTACACCCTCAAACACCCTCAAACCCCTAATCTAATTCCCTCCCAAAAAAAAACCCTTACCCCCAAATTAGTCCCCCTACGAGTAACCCCAGCCCCCCGCGAACCCCAACCTCCCTCCCCTCCCGTCGACCCCTTGTCCGGAGCCGTCGCCGGAGCGCCGTCGCCGTCGAAAATCCACGCCGCCATCATCTTCGGTGGGTAAGTCTTGTCTCTCTCTCTCTCTCTGTCTGTCTTGCGCCGGCTCCCCTCTCTCTCTCTCTCTTCGTCTAGATAGAGTTGTTGCTAAGAAGAACAGTAACTAATCCTTTGGGCGTGTTTGGAAGTTCAGAATCCAAATGATTTTGTCTTAGATCCAATAAATGCAGACTAGTTAAGGTACCCAAATCTGGTGACTTTCCAGAAAGCTCATTATGGGACAGAGCAATATCATTGAGTGAGGAAATTTTGCATAATGAAAATGGAAATCGACCCTTCAATCTATTGTTCTTCAAGCTCAAGCTCAAAATATTTAGATTTGTTAATGAATTAAACCAATTAGGAATAGTATCATTGACGAAATTCCCATCCAATGTCAATGTATGGAGTTTTGCAAGTCTAGATAGTTGAGGTTGAATTGAACCAAACATAAAATTTGAACTCATATCCAAAAGTTCAAGTGAAGATAGCCTATGAATTTTATGAGGAAGTGGTCCCCAAATACCCAAAGAGACTAAGCTGAGAACTCTTAGAGTCCGTTTGGTATGCTACAAACTAGAAAAGAATTGATTTGCAATTCTTGTTTGTGGCAATTCTTGTGTTTGGTTTGACAAAAGAATTGATTTTCAATTCTAGCCAATTCTCACCAATTCTTGTTTTAGCCCAAAAACAAATCCTATCACTTTTGGTAGGATTTGGTGAGAAATGATTTCACTTTAAGTGAAATAATGTGATATACCAAACTTACCCCTATATATTTCACACCTCCTCTCTTTATATGGGCAATGTAGTAAATGACCGTAATTCATTTCATTTCATTTCTCTTTCAAACCAAACATGAGAATTAGAATTGCAAATCAATTCTATTCATTTCTTTTATTTTCTATTCTCTCCAATTCAATTCTATTCTATTTTAAAATCATACCAAACGGAATGTTAGGCTTAGTTTGGCCCCCATGTGGCTTTTTAAAAGGAGCTTATGAAATTTATTACTAAGTTGTTTGATAATTTTATACAAGTGACACATTACTCTTCAAAAAGACATCATGAAACCAAAAAGCAACCTTGAGCTTTTAAAAGCTCCATTCTAGAGCTTTTAAAAGCTCCCCCCAAAAAAGCCCCAAGTTCAATTTTTACAAAACTCATAACCTAGTTACCAAATGAATTAACATGAAATTGAACTTTAAAAAAGGAGAAGCACCACTTGGGGGCCAAACTAAGCCTTAAGCTAGTCATAACACCTTGTCAATGTAGTGAAAAAAGAATCAATAAAGAAACTCCCAGATAAAGTCTGATTTGGAATTGCAAATCCATTGAATTCACTAACCTTGACAATCTTATCTCCGACAATTTTGAGCTCAGTGAGAGTATCGTTCTGCATGAGATGCTCAAATGTGGGGTTGGAGCCAAGTAACACAATTCCCCATTGTAATTTTCCCAAATATCCAATATAGAAGGGCATTCCAAATGCTTTCTTAGCTGCAGAAGGACTTGACCTTGATAGGTTTATAATTGATGGGTGCTTGAAATTAAGAGAAGGACTTGACCTTGATACGTTCCTCACAGGGGGACTGATTTGGGGGTAAGGGTTTTTTTTGGGGGGAATTCGATTAGGGATTTTGAGGGTGTGGGTGTGGGTCCCACAGAAGTTTAAAAAATTTGCTTAGATACCCTTGTGGGTCATTTAGTGTGTTGTTGGGTGTGTATACCTATCATTTTTGTAAATAAAAAGCCTTCCTAGCTTACACCCAAACCAACCCGACCCATTTGCAACCTGAGGAAGACCTTCACCCCCCCCCCCCCCCCCCCCCCCCCCCCCCCCCCTCTCTCTCTCTCTCTCTCTCTCTCCATTATCTGGAACCTCATTACAGGGGAATTACTTCTCCTTGAGGTATATTTCTTCTTCCTCATCTCCCTTTCTACCTCATATTTTCATCACTCACACACACAAACACATGTGTGTGTGTGTGTGTGATGAACTTGGTAAGTCTGTTCAATTAGAATATCCAAGGAACACTAACTTACTTAGTATTTTGCTAAGAATTCTCATAGTTTAAAAGCAATTTACTGTTCTTAGGGTTAACCTTTTCACAGAGTCATGGCAAATACATGTAAATAACATGATATTGGTTTGACAAAGAAATATGTCTTTAAGTGTGATTTTGGATGGACACTGTCCTGTACAATAAAGGAGATTTTCCAAACACTTCAGTAACTAGGACCAGCCAAACCGCATAACCGGTTTCGAGACTTCCCAAACAGCACCTTTGGTAGAGGCTTAGAGCTCATTGCGGTGTACTATTACAAAATGTGATTGGTTCAAGTGCGGAACTTATTGTCAATCTGTACACTATATGGACCAGGCAGTATCAAGTGTGATGTCCAACTCTTATATTCATATGCCTTTTTTTTCCAAAGTACATAAATTTGTTAGCTAGGTGCTCATTCAGATATGTTTTATGATTTTATTTTTGGTTTCATGATTTTTGTTTCTAGAAGCATGTTGTTTTTTTAATTATTATGTTTGGTGTTTTTTCATCTGATATTGAACCTTATGTAATCGGCCCTAACACAAGTTTGTTTTTCTTTGTTTCTGGGAGACACTTTGTTTGTTTGTGCTATTTTTATGATGTCTTCTATTCTTGTACGGGTTATAGTTGTTTTAAGTGTATGGGATTGATTCTGGATGTGTTATTTGATTAGGTTGTCAAAGAAGTTGCAATGAGCAAGGAGAATTCAAATCAGAAAAGTAGTCTTCCTAAATTGGTGAAGCTAGATAATGCGCTCAAACTGGTAATTATACATTTGTTTCCTTTCCATGTGAATAATTTAGTCATTTTGAAGTTTTATGCCAATACTTAATCTGGTTTTCTAGTTTGTTGTGTTGGATCTCTCTTGAAGAGACGAGGATTGATGAAAGATGATATCTCTTTCTTTAAGGTTCTGTATGCGTATATATATATATAGGCATTACCATTCTTTCATTTGAGTTGAGCAATATAGTGAATACATGTTATCTCGGTGCAAGTAGGCCTTTGACTGAACCACGTAATCTCTTGTGCTGTCCCCTTATTCTCTTTTCCTTATTTGCTCTTCAGTTTACAAAAATATAATTGTCAGGACCAAGTTCTTGTATTGATTGAATAAAGCTTTGAAACGGGGATATCTAGGCGAATAAGTTGCTGTTAGGGGAAACAGTTTAAGCTACTGCTTCTAGTCACTGAAAGTGAAAGTGGGAACAAAATTTCCAGCGGTACTGTATCTTTTCTTGGCATGACAAGTGGCCTAGACTGTGTCCAGGTCAAAAAATCGGATGCCCAAGTTGTACTTTGCTGTGTGCTCTCTCTTTGTTTAGAGATATGCCTTAACTATTATGCTACGAAACATCCAACTTTTAAATAATTATGATAGCGGCTTCAACTTGCAAGCGGATGTCTAGATTAATTGCAAAATTCAGTTGAATATTTTGTATCATCGAGAACCTTGTACTTACTGTTACAGACTAGAAGTAAATTGTGAACAATCTTTTCCAGTATGTTCTAAATTTAAGGTACTAAGTCTTATCCAAGAGTAAGGTGTGGGTCTTAACTCAGTTCAGGTTGGTCTAATTAGCCAAAAGACTTGCAAATTTTGGTTGGCTGAGCTCAAATTTTACTTTGTATGACTTTTTGTCATTCTGCTATTTTACTTGTTATGTTACATGGACTCTTCTTAGGCTTAGTTTGGCCCCCATGTGGCTTTTTAAAAGCAGCTTATGAAATTTATTACTAAGTTGTTTGATAATTTTATACTAGTGACACACTACTCTTCAAAAAAACATCATGAAACCAAAAAGTAACCTAGAGCTTTTAAAAGCTCCTCACAAAAAGCCCCAAGTTCAATTTTTGCAAAGCTCATAAACTAGTTACTAAATGAATTTACATGAAATTGTGCTTTAAAAAAGGAGAAGCACCAAAATGGGGGCCAAACTAAGCCTTAGTAGGTTTACGTACCCGTGTCGGACACTCGACTATCAGAAATGGGTATGGGATATGTTTCCGACACTCGTGGTTGGACACACACCAAGAAACATGTTAGCTAATTGTACAACAAGTCTCCATGCATAGTCTTTGCACTACAAAGTTCTTTCACGATGGACGATATGTTCATGTTAAGGTCATATGTTATTATTACATAGGAGTACTATTATTTCCTTAGAAATATAACGAAAGTGTAGATTTATTGCCGTGACCTTAGATTCATGAATGGATGTCCGACGCTTAGACATGCAACGATATACGTACTGGGGTCCATGTAACATAGCTTGTGACTTTTTTTTTTTTTTTTTGTATCACTTTGTAGTTAGTTTATATTTAGAGGTGCGGTGGATGCTTTGCCTGCTGTTTTAACTACTTGTAAGGGTTCATTTTTCTTACCTAAGGGTTCATTTTTCTTACCTAAAGGCTCCTCACATACAGGCCGAGCTATGGGTTAGTCAGATGTCAAAATCCACAGAAGAAGAATCAACCGAAAGAGAATTAGAGGGTCGACCTCCAAGGTTAGCATATCTCCATTTCTGTATGGCGATTGGTGTATCTCTCAGCACTGTGTATGTAATTTCCTTATATATCTCTATAGGCTTGGACTGGGGGCAACAGTTCCTCGCCAATCAACACCTGGATTTTCAAATGACCCTGTTGGAAGGAAATTGCTTTCTAAATTGGAAATTGGAAAAAGAAAAGCTGCCAGAGATGCAGAGGATTCTGCCCCATCTGCAAAAGATGGATCTGATGATACAGATGATGACGACGAGGACTTAGATAGCAGAACCAAAGCGTTTTCCAAGAAGAGATTGGTGCCATTGATCTCACCTTTACAGGCAAAGAAGAATAATAAGAAGAAGTAATCTACTTGATATCACAGTGAATCTTGCAAGTCTTGTTCCATAATTTTGTTTATTCTTCAAATGATCACTCAACTTCCTTGCACCCATGTTGTGTATGCGCACACTCGCTTTCAAAAACTTACAATCTAATGGGGTTGGCTTATTGATTGTTAATTCGAAAATTTTGTTGGTAACAAGACTTTTAGAACTTTGCAACATTCATCTAGGATTTCACTGTAAAAACATTTTCTAAAGTAGTTTGGTGTCATAATTAATCAAAACCATTCTTTCCTTATTAGCTTGATTTATTTCTACAGCTTATCCAGTGAGATGGTAACAGTTCTGGAAAAAAAAAAATCTGGGTTCTGGTATATGCATTTATTTCTCTCTTACAACCCAGAAATATTGTAGTGGTTGTCAAAGATAACAGTGTTCTTCGGCTGATTTTCCGACCCATTTGATGTATTTGTGAAAACCCGATTGTACTCTGACCACATGTTTTGCTGATTAAAGTTAAGGAAGTTTATTTGTTCAAATGAACTTTGAAATGTAGTCTTGCTTTTTGTTCAAAGTTAGTGTTGTTGTAGTTGTATTTGTTGCATTTACGGTAGTTATAAGCGCTTAATCGACTTGCATAAACACAAGTGGACTAAGAAAGCAGTCATCGTTTGGTATTGCTGTGGTAATAGGTAGTTATAAGCGCTTAATCGACTTGCATAAACACAAGTGGACTAAGAAAGCAGTCATCGTTCGGTATTGCTGTGGTAATAAGAGGTTTTTTCTCGAGTAAAATTTTGGAGAAAAACAGCAAATTGTTACTTCTAATTTTAAGTTATTTTTTCAGCCATGAAGTGGATTCGATTTTTGAAAATTGTCTAAATAGTTTTGCTTAATGACCTCAAATCTCTCAATAATGCCAAATAAGTGATTGTTTGCCCCAAATAAGCTGTGGTCCAAATGGGCTTTGAAAATGTGAAACTTAAACAGAACCTCTTTGCGCATAAGGCAAACAAAATCAATTCAAAATTTCAAGCACATTTGTAATTCATGAACGCTCAAACTAATACACGGTCAATCAGAGTATGACCCTAAACAGAAATTAGAACCCAGAAATCAATCAGAAATGCAAAACCACCACCCTATAGTATATCTTTATTTTCTCTTTCTTTTCCTCAGTTACAACTAGTCATCACTCACATATAAACAACAGAGAAAAATGAAAGGTATTAACAGAAACAGAGGGCAAAAAAAAAAAACACACAGTTGACACAAAACTCTACATGCACTAACGTAAACGGAACACCTTCAGTGTGGTTGGGTTAAATCCATTAAAAACCAGAACTACACTCATCCATTGCTTAAAATGCCATGAAAATCAACATTTCTTGGACCCCTTGCATTGATACCAGATGTTTTCTACCCCTTTGTCTATGGTAAAGAGCTTTTGGGCTAGTGTAAAATGAAAGAAATTTCCATCATATCCCCATATGATCTCAACGGAGAATTTCAGAAACTGCTGAATCAAATTATGAAAATCTCTGAGCCAGAGCTTAAAAAAAAATGCCTAACCCAACTCGGTGAGACGAAGTTGCCTATTTTCCTGGTATCCAAGAAAATAATTTCACGAATTCGCTCTTACCCAACTCCAAGATAAGCTGCCTCCGTGAAAAATTTCCCATTTTCACAAACTGATACTAGTTGCATCATCCATCAAATCTGCTTGAAACAGAGCAAATTCACTTTCCGGACCTCCATTTACAAAGCCAAATAATGTATCTTCCATTAATTCTTCAAGAATTTCTTTGCCAATCTCAATGCTTACACTTTCAGTATCAGATCGAAGGTCCATCCATATTCCGATTTTTTCCATGTCTTTTCTGACAGTTTGTTCCAAAGTACAGGGCGGTGGCTGCACAAGAAGATGCCATCTAACTCCTTCCCATACCTCACATATGAGATTTTTCCCTCTCGGGACTGGTCGAACATTCTTTTTCACAAATGATACCCAAGGGGAGTGACCAAAGTAACACTCACAAATCTCCTTTAAAACTTCGTTAGTACAATCAAAGAGGATCTTTTGTTCTTGACAAGAACGGTTTGCGAACAAGTCTACTTCATCGAATAATGATGGTTCAAGAAGTTCATCTGAAGAAAGCCACCTAAAGATAAATTCATCCCAGTTCAGTCCGGAACCTAGAAGAACTGCCTCTACATATTCGAACGTGGATTCCTCATCTTCCATTGAAGTTCTTATATACATTCCATAATCTATAGAGATAGAAGTCTGTTCTTCCAAATGGATTGGTAATGGCTGTGTCGTTTTCTCACCTGTAGAAACAGAAATATCAATATGATAAATGAAGAAACAAACATTGTATGCGATATATACTATACTCATGGAGACATGGTTGTCAAATCGTGAATTGGTTTGCCAACATTATGAATCGTTAGTTGTAGGATTCACTTTAGTTTAGAAAACAAGTAATAATATATACATATATAAAGTACACATAAAAAAAAAAAAAACCACATGTACAGTGCTTAAAATGAACAAAACAACAATTCGAGTTTTCATGAAATATCAAGGTTCAAAATGTTGAAAGTTTTCCACTTCAAAACTTCAAAAATAAAAAATTATGAATTGTGAGTCACAACGGGTTGTGTGAAACACGAATCAATTCATATGAATTGACAAATTCTAACAACAATAATGATACTCTTCGTATGAAAGCCTACCAGGTTGGGATCTAATACTTGCAGGGCTGATGTTATCTTCTGTGAGAAATGGCTCAAGCACAGACACAGGACTGGGCTGCGCTGGCTTTTCATTGGCATTTTCTCCATCTTCTGCTTTCATGGTGATAGTTGATGGGGATGCTAATGGGGAAGACAATGATAGATCCTCAAGTGATTCCTAGAGAAAGAACATGAAGAACTTCGTTATAGAGTGTGCTGGGAACAAGAAGGCCACAACCGAAAGAACACAAGAAGGCATAGCTCATAAAAGTGATTCATAAATATCTTAGTCGGGTGTTTTAGTTCTTCCTGAAAAAAAAAAATAATAATAATAAAAAGTTGTTTTTGCCAAATTAGCCAGTACAATAGCATGTTCTCATAGATTTCTTAGTGTTGGATCAAAACACACACGCAAACCATACTATATGTTAGAAGTGTAACCTTTGGCTCTCCATTGTAGTTTCTCACTAGAATATTAGCCAACCCAACACTTTTGGTTGAGGGTAGAGAACGATAGACAAGCATAAATACAATGTTACCATTTTGAAGCACTGGGAAGAATTCTCTTCATTGTAAGTTTCAGCAGTATTACTATTTGCACCATCTATTGTAATTGAAGAGATACATTTTTCATCTGAAACATCCAAAACTTTGCTCTCTTCCTGGAAAAACGTGTCAGTTGTGTTTACAATTTCCATAACACCTGCACAGGTTTTATGGAAGATCAATACTGGCACAAAAATTAATAAAACACTTATCACTGCAAGTTAAAGGGCATGTTTGGCAATGCTTAAAACAGGATCAGGTTCAGACCAATCTCACTTTTATTTGGTTTGTCATAAAAACCAATATTGTGTTAGTTTGATACAGAACCGGTTCTTGTATTTCTCACAAGCCATAAAAGAATTTAGAAAACAATACCCTCAGTACGTGTCTCGTCTCTAATAGAACTCGACATTTCCTCCATTGCATTAGCATTATAAGACTCATCCAATGGGCACGGATTTGAGTTGGGAGCTTTTACTTCTTCATTAGGATTCTCATCAGCCACACATGATTGGCTCTCTACGTTTTGCCTTGGTGAATCCAAATTGCTTACATCATTTTCTTGGACCACGTGAAAATGGTTTTTAAGTGAAAATCTCATCTGTGCAGTCACAAAATTGTGCTCCTTGTCCCTTCCGGGACTGCCAATAGGAGAGAAGTTGAACTCGGGAAGAGAGAGAATCCTCCCAAGGGTTTTAGGTACCTGCCCGCCTGAAAGTTCCTCAATCTCATCCCCATTTCTCAGCAGCTCATAAAGATGTTTCTTTGCCTCGATGTATATATTAGGTACCCTTTTCTCCGAAGGTCCAACCGTTTCATTTTCGATGTTTGTTTCTATATCTTTTGACTTTCCAATCCTTTTTCGGGTAAACTTTTCGGTGTAGAAATGGTCTCTATTTGGAGAGCTCCATCCACTATTTTCCAAACCAATTCCTTTCTCACCCATTATTCTCGTGTTTAGATGCTCACAAGAGATCTCAGGCCTCTCCTTTCCCATAGCATTCTTTAACTTTCTCTTGATTTCGGAAAAAGAAAATTGTGAAGAGATTCTATCACTATGCCCATTATTCACCGAGTAATGAAGTCGCAATGATGAGCTAAGGTTCTTTTCAGTTTCAGAATTTTCCACAGTGGTCGGTGGTCCAGGCTTCAAAACTACAATTCTACTTGTAGGGCGACAATCTTCATTTCCGTCCAATGATTTCCTTTCCTGAGACTTTCTCTTTCTCCTGAAGAAATTGGGATTCTTTCGATTAACAAGCTCAGATGGTTTTGAAACACTTAGCTCCTCATCTAACAAGTCGAATCTTTCCACTGACGTGGACTTTTGGTCTCTCTCTAACTGATCATTTCCTACATTCTTAATGCTTTTCACCACTATCGAATCTGGATCCCTCAGGAGTTTCAAAAACAAGTCTTTATTTGAACTTAATGTCTGAAGTGAATCCATGAATTCTGTCGAATGTTGAAGTTTTCCACCTTCCACAAGATGTTTCTCATTAAACTTCTGATTTACAAAGACTTTGAGTGCCTCACTCATTTTCTCTTCAAAACCATGAGATTCATGGTTTAACTGCACATCAAGATTATCATGGTTCAAACAACTAGTACTTTTCTGATGGATATGATGGCAAAGCTCTTCCATTATAACATCCACATCAACGTTATTCAACATTGTCTGCTCTGAAACTTGATCACGAGGTTGTTCAGGTTCCGCATGTGCATCAAAAGATTTTTTACTAGTTTTTTTTGTTCTTCTACGGTTCTTTTTCGCACGTCCTCTACGTTCTGAATCAGATTCTTTTGGTTCAACATTATCACTATTTGTCTGCTTCTTGAGGTCTAGTTCGGCGACCATCTCTTCGTCCATGAGCTCCTTCACACTTGTCTTCCCAACATCAGCTTTTTCTCTTTCGCTTCCTATACCAACCTGAAACATTTTGAAGTTAATTGAGGCAACATATAATTATACGAGTTCATCTATTCATTTAGGCTCTATAGAAGCACCTTTTTTGGTTTGGGTTAATAAGGGAAATAGTGAGTAGAATAGGAAGTAAAACAAAGTAAAACCGGTTTTTTTTTTTTCATATATCAATTTTGTTTTTGTAGTCACTTTTCTACGTTTTTTTTTTCCTTGGAGTTTCTATTATATCTTGAAAACTTTTAATTTTTAAAGCTAATTAAGCATGGAAGAAAACACTAGGGGAAATAGTTTTCATACATATTTTCCTTTTCCTTTTCCTTTTCCTTTTCCTTTTCCATCTCCACTATGTCATTTACAATCCCGGCGTATTTCGGATACGTTCAATCGACATCCACAAGAAAATACCAGAGAGACAAAGTGGATTCTAGTTTTCGAGTACTCATCTCTTCTTTTTATTTTTTGTTAATTACAACTACAACTACGAGTTATAAACACGTACAAAAGTGCTTTCACACTTCTCATCAGAGTTTGTCAGCAACAGTTGAGAACTAGAATAGCCAGCACCTGTAAAAAGGAAACAGTTAAACAATTACATCATAGGCAAATCGGCATTTGCAAAGAACTTAAAATAAGTGCTTTGTTTGGTTCATTGATTTAGGGAAGGAAAAGAAAAAGACAGCAGAAACAACAAGGAAAAAACCATTTCCCAAAGTGTTTTCTTTCATGCTTAATCAATATTGTTAAACCAAAAAAAAATTATCAGTTATAATAGGAAGTCAATAAATTAGGGAGGAATGTGACTTGTAAAAGTTAACACCCGTAATTTTTTTTTTTTATTTCTTTTACTTTCTATTTTCCCCACTGTTTCCTTGAGCCTATGTTTGGTCCATGGATTTAGTGAGGGAAATGAAAGGAAAGAAAAACACCGAGGAAAATGTTTTCATTTGTTTGGTAACGAAGGAAGGAAAATATTGAGAAAAATAGGAAGAAAAAGAAAATTGAGTGAGAAATAATTTAAATTCTTTAATTTTAGAAGTCACTTTCCTCCCTTTTTTCTTATCTTATAACTATATTTTCCAATATTTTAACTTCTGATATTATTTTAAGTATGGATGAAAATTCAAGGCAAAACACTACTGAATTAGTTTTCCTTCTCTAGATCCCAAGAGCAAACAGAGCCTTAGCAACCAAACAAAGAAAATCATTTCCTTAAAGTGTTTTCTTTACTTTTCCCTCACTAAATTGATACACCAATCGGAGCGATAGAGCCTAAAGGAGAGATTGACTTGTTGAGACTGATTACCCATTAAAAATTGGAGAATATTAAAGAATGTCCATAGTAATGCTTGAAAACAGTGAGATTCTTACCGACAGCTTGTCCACTACCACGCTTCCTATCTGAAAGCAACTTGTGAGTCGACCGACCATGGCGGAAATCAAAGATACTTATCAAACCCCATATACATCCCATCTGTTCTTTCTCATAATTAATAGGGCGTCTTAGGGATCTGTTTGCCATAATGAATGGGCAAATCTTTTACGTTACAAGAGTCTGTTCAAGTAAATTTCCTCACAAGTATAGCCACATTGAACCTGAAATGTAAGAAGATATTCATATAAATCAGTAATGACATAAAACAAATCAAGCACTTAATTTTCTCCATTGAACTCTAACAAAAAAATAATGAAATAAAGAACCTCCTAGCCAGACAGTTCAGGAATTTCGAGTACACATTTTTTCACTTTCTACAATAACAATATAAAATCGTATCAACTTTGCTCAACAACATATGAATAATAAAGATTTCGATTGATGTCGAACAAGGAAAGAAGCAAGTATTAGAGAGTCTGTAAAATGTAGTCCTGAATCCATTTCTAACAAACGAAAACGTGCAAAATAACTAAAATCGAAATGCTGAAATAATAGAAAAGAGTCCACATTTAAAAAATAAATAAAAAATAAAAAAAATCCTAAAACAATTTGGGACCAGAAATAAGCATTTATGGAAATCTTGTTAATTTCTCAAGAATATTTACTTGGTTCTACATCAAAATTGTGAGCTTTCACTTCTACAATAATGCTAATGATTTGAAATACTAATAAATTGTGCATCATAAAATTCTTGCTTCCAGAAGATAAAAAAGAGAAATGGATTACATGCCAAAGAAATAGAAAACTATAAAACTACTTAAATCTCCTCATGAAAATTATAGATGCACCTATAAATTGGTGATGAGGCAATGGAAGGTAAGAGAAAGTACCTGAAAATCTGAGTCCTTAAAAATGCTGCCAATGATAACAAATATGCAGGCAAATTCCAATTGCAGACCATCAACCACAACAAGCCTTCTGATAGAGTAAAGCTCAAGGAAGGAATTAATGCCTTGTTTGGCTGGTAAGGAATCAAAGCTTCCCTTATTTTTTTTTTCTTCCTTTTCATCCACAAGTCCAGTGCCTTGTATTCTCCACCTAAAAGAGGAACTTTTGGTAATGGTAGCTTTTGATCTTCCTTTTGACAAAAAGATCCAACTATGACAATTATAACCACTCTCTCTCAAACCTTCCAAAACTATTTTAGTTTAGCTATGAACCTATTCACCAAGTTGAACCATAATTGATCAAATAAACCAACAATCACTTAGTCCAAAAGGATGTGATCAGAATCATACAAGGCATTTCTATTTTGCATTCAAACCTGTTAAAACCACCTCCTCCTAACACCATCAAATCAATTCAACACCAAAAACTTGATCATTCCAAACCAATTTTCAGAAATTTGCTGATTCTGTTTTCACCCTTTACTGATTCATGAATTCCCTTTCAATATCAGATTTCCAGACCTTGAATCATCAAATGATCTGTGATGATATTCCAATCAATCCCAATTCTCAACTATCTACTCTGGAGCTCCAAAATCAATCTTTTTTGAGATCCCAAGGGCTTATCAAGAGTGAGGCTTTGCTTGGTGGGTATGCTTACCAATGAGAGAGAGAGAGAGAGAGAGAGAGAGAGAGAGAGAGAGAGAGGATCTAAAAAAACCCAAAATTCGATCTTATTTGGACACAAACAAAACTTCTGTAAATCTCTAAGCATATCAACAGCAAAACCCACAAAAATCTCTAGTTAAATTTCCAAAATTTTCTTAGTGGATTTCTAAGAAACGCAAACTTTTCTCTGCAAAACTGAAAAACCCAAGATCAATCTTGCAAATTCTAAGCAATCCAAAACACACTCCCCAAAAAAAATCTAATCAAAACTGATGTTTTTTTTTTTTTGGACCCTTGTGGGTATCTCCACCGACCATAAAGAGAGAGACCCAGTTAGCTCAAACACCGACCCACGTATTATAATGGAGAAATTAGGTGTGGGGCAGCCATTTTAAAGACTGAGGAAAGTGGAAGAACAGATGAGAGAGAAGAAGAGAGTGGTGAAGAGGAAGATGAGGAAAAAGAAAGATTGAAAAGTGAAAGTTTGAGAGTGCTTTACAACGGTGGCCAGAGACTGTTGAATTAGGAGAAGAATACGTGACCGTTGATTAGTGAGAATTGGTGGGCCCACCTTGTAGAGAACTTCCCATTCAAGAAAAGTTTGGGGGAATTCCATTTTCTCTTCAGCAGTTCCTCGTTGAAACATTTTCAGTATCACCATCCCCCCACCTGTCTCTCTCTCTCTCTCTCTCTCTACATATAAACAGACAAAGACGTAAGGAGGGTTGATAAATACAAAATTAGAGAGGGAGACAGAGAGAGAAACCACGGGCGTTGAGAATTGACAATGGAGAAGTGTGGAGAATTGCTATTGGGAAAGTGGAGGGAGGGTGGGGTAGAACTGTAATATGTGTTGATTAGGGGGAGAAGATTGGGAACTTAAAAGAATGAGGAGATTGTCACCACCTAGATGCATTGATAAATTGTACATCCAGCATCACCATTGTCTTAGATTGGTGTAGTAAGTAATTAGATTGGCGAATTTAGCAGATCCACTATTTAAGATAGCATCTTTGCTCACCCACGCCTGGGTGAGTGACATGTGTCTTATTCTATTACAGAGATAATATTGAAACAGAATGGTACACATGTCACCCAGTGGAGGTGAACAAAAAGGGGTAAGCAAAATTGCCCTCTACAATGATCAAGTATACAATTTGGAGTTTTTTGTGATAAAATAATAATCTGGTTCTCAAATAATATATGAGCACTACTATATTCACACACTTTTGACACACAACTTTAAATGTATATACTTTGTGGTGTGTGAGTGGTGCACAGAAAAGTGTGAAAAATTTAAACAGCACAATGTACATATATTTAAAGCATAGTGTGTCAAAAAGTGTGTATGCTTAGCATTATTGATGATATATATCCGGAACTTTAATCTAGACAGTACCAAACATAGAATTAGGATTTCATAGCTTATCCAACAGTGTAATCTCACCACATTCCAAATACAGGTCAATATAGAGTATTATCTGACATAATAGCTATCATATTTGATTCTGCCTTATCTTATCATATCCGACTATTTTGTCCACCCTGCCGAATGAGGCCTAGTTATTTAGAGAAACGGGATGGATGAATATAATAGCTCTTACTAAATAGAACACATTTGATTTTGTCATATCTTATCATATCCGACTATGTTATCCACCCTGCCGAATGAGGCCTAGTTGTCTAGAGAAACGGGATGGATGAATATAATAGCTCTTACTATATAGAATACATTTGGGATAACAACGATAGCTTATTTATAAAAAAAAACAATGACGGTTTGAATTATTTTCTTACAACTTTTTAAAAATTTTGAGTTTTTTCTTCCTAAAATATAAAATTATAATTTTCACTTTTTAAAATAAAATATGAAAAATCTTGTATTTTGAAAAGTAATTAAACATAATACAAATGGACCATTGGCAAATTGATAAATGCAACAATCAAATTTCTCTCTCCACTCGCATATAGTACAGGAGGTGTGGCATGTATTCTCATTAGAGTATCTCCAATAGTGTTAAAATTGTAGTGCAATTTAATTTTTTTACCTTACAAACTCACGCAATAGTGTTAAAATTGTATGCGTGATAGTAGAACTTAGGTAGTTATATAGTAGTGAAACTTAAGTTTAGTCTTTCGCTAAATTCACTTACTATACAACCCAAATGACAAAGGCAATGTCGTTTCATGTCCATCCGGCAAATGTAATGTCATCCCGCAGTGGTTGGCAAAGCCTTTGCCTTTTAGTTTTTCTTTTTTGTTTCTATTTCTTTTTCTTTTAATAAAAGAGCTCCAACCGGCATTGGCAATGCCGGCTCACCGTCCGCCGGCAAAGCCTTTGTTGGCTGACCTTTTCCATTTTTTTTAAAGTGAAGATTTCATTAAAAAAAACTATATTAAAAAAATATCCAAACAACAAATAAATTGACGGCACTCTCTTTGCCATTTGCTTTTACACCATTGTGGGAATTCTCCTATCTGTATAGCAACTTAACTTACATTTAGCCTATATCCTCTTAAACCATTGGAGATGCTCGAACTGCATAACATGATATATAGAGAAATTTAGTAGATAGATCTAACAATAGTCAGTTTTAATATCCTCTTTATAAAATCATTTAGTATCCCTCTTTTACATTAGGTGAGAGATGCTTTATTATCATTTTAAAAAGGCCTAATTGCACTTTACACCCTAGAACTATACCCATGTTTTCAATTGGGGACATGGACACTTTTTTTTTTTTTTTTTGCAATTGGGTACATCAATTACCAAATGTGTTGCAATTGGCTCAAAACAATAACGCCATCCATATAAAACTAACGGACACCTCATGTGCCACGCATGTGAGCTCGTCTTCTTATATAATTGAGAGTGTGCTTCAGGCAGAGGGTAAATGGCTCCAAAATCAGAGTGAGCTGTGAGCCTTTTGGCGCCAATTGCTGAGAAGGGACCACATCACAGTTGACACCAAGGAAGGACTACATTGATTTGCAGAACCCAAGTACGGTTTAGTACTCATGTGATAAATTTAGGGTTTTTTTTTTGTTTTATTGTTTTTCATGTTGTCATAGTGAATCGAAGCTTCCATTTGTGGGTTTCAACTGTTTGTTGTCAAAATTGTAATGGGACTTCGTTTTAGTGTTTAAATACTCTGTTACTTATTGCAGAATGAATACCCTTTTCACTTTGAAATTGTATGATGGAGGTGTTTTTGTTGGGCACCCAAATATTCAATATGTTGATGGAATTGAGTTAGTATTTGACGACTGCGATGCAGATATGATGTCAACCTTGTAGTATCGTTTTTGCCTTCCAAAATGGTGCTTCTCATATGAGGGATTCTTTTTTTGCCTCGACCACACATTGGTGGGTCAACCCACTCAAAAAAAAAAAAAACCCACAATATTCATCATTCTGAAATCAAGAATGAAGTTATATACAATTGAATTAATTTAACTACAAAAGATACTTGTAGTGCATACTACCTAGTAGCTAGGACAACCAATAAACCTTCTTCTTGGGTTCTTCATGCTCCATGATGTCCACATTGGTGCTAATGTACAACATCTACAATCCTTTCTTTCTCCTTTGCTGCAACTCCACCCATCAGATTCCATGGACGCATATCCTTCCCTTTCCATTCGAAATTGTTGATTCATCTGGTTTGATGAGAGGTGCGACCCTAATCCGATGACAATAGTTGAGGCTTGGGGACTGTAGGGTTCATGTACGCAAGCCCTAATTCATCTAGTATATATGAAACAAGGAGCTCATGTGCGTGTGACGACTTGGGGATTTCAATCTTAGGTTACGATTTGGGGATTCAATCTCAGATATAGCATTTGGGTATAAGAAGACGAGCTCACTTGGGTATAAGAAGATGAGCTCACAGGTGTCCGTTAGTTTTTTGTGGACGGTGTTATCATTTTGAGCCAATTGCAACGCATTTGGTAGTTCATATACCCAATTGCAAAAAAATAATTGTTCATGTAACCAATTGAAAACACTTGTATAGTTTGAGGGTGTAAAGTGCAATTAGGCTTTTAAAAATGGATGTCAATATAATAAGTGAGGGCGGTGGTGGGCCTTTCATTTTAGAAACTTGCAATCCCAGCCATTGAGAGAGAATTGGATATTTTAAACCGTCTAATCGTTGGTCCACCAAAACTGGTAATATGCACAACTAATTTGTATTGTATCCTATCAATTCTCTCTCTCTCCTAGCTATTCTCTTCAATCCAATCCCTCCCTAATTTCCTTCTCTCTGTACACATTGTCTATCCATATATAGATATATATATATATATATATATACATATCACATCTCTCTCTATTCAAAAATAGAGATCTTATATTTCTACATTATAGTCCATGGTTTCCCTCCTTCCTAAATGCCTCTATATTGTAGACTTTTCACTCACTTTCTTCAAGTGTTACAAGCTAATTGAATTGAGAAGCTATATTTTTTTGCTTGGATTTAGATTTGCATGCTTACATTGATGAGTTTTCTTTCTGGATTTTACTTGGTTATTTTTTTATTTTTTTTATCTTAGTGAGGTTTAAGGTACTATATGAATTGAGGAAATTCAATCTAGGTTTATATTAATGCTAGGATTCCCAATTCAGTTTCTAAATGGTTTTAAGGCCATACCGCATCTTTTATAGTTTATTTTAATTTTTGTCGACTTTTTTTTTTCTTTATACATTACGAGGAACCTAAAAAAATAGAAGCTAAACGAATAAACCATTAAAGGAAAAAACAGAAGAAGAAAGAATTAAAAAAAAAAAAAAAGAAAGAAAGAAAGAAAGAAGAAAAGAACATGCTAAAAAAAAAAAAGACCTCTTTTTTGTTATAGTTTTCTATCATTTTTGTCTATCTTTGCGGTTGTTTGAATATAATGAATTGTTATAAAAAAAATCCAATCATGTCTCAATTTAATTTCAAAATCAAAATCAATGAATTGATAGTATATTGATGTGCCCATGAAATCTATGTCTTCACATAAATAGCATGTGGGTTTGAATGACATGTACAATTTTACGCAAAAAAGATTTGAATTTTTAAAGTATTGCAATTTTTTTTTTTTTTTTTTTTTTTGTTGCTTCTCGCCAACGGACCCCCAGTTGTTACTAGTTTACCAATAAAATAGGCTAGCCTTCCCCCATTTAAAATGTCCTCATAAAAAGTAAACAAAAACAAATACAATGAATGAAAATAAAAATGGAGTAACATTGTGAATTATATATAAATGCAGTTGCGCCATGGAAAGAGTAGATTTGGCCATACTAATTACCAACGCTAATGGTGATTCATTGTCTAATCAGAAGTCCCATAAGAGACAAGAGCTTGGTCCCCCCACCACACTTGGTCCACTAATAAAGAAAAAAAGGATTAACGAATGGAGAATTAATTTTAATGGGTAAATTACACTTTTCATCCTTATAGTTTGGATGTGATATTATTTTAATCCTTTACAGTTTTAATTTTGTCAATTTGGTCCTAACTGCTTCAGTTTAATTAGGTTCAATGTAATACATTCATGAAAATTTCCAATATTTTTTTGATGAAAATAGGTCATGTGATGCACATGTGAGGTATCATTAGGAGCATAATAGTATATTTACTTACATAAATTACACTTTACACACCTATATTGAACCTATATCTGTAAAAAATTATAAGAAAAATTGATCAATAGACAATATTGAATCTAAACGAAACTGTGAGAACCAAAGTGACTAAACTAAAACTGTAGAGACCAGAATGAAATCACACTCAAACTATAAGGGTATGAAATGTCATTTACCCTTAATTATTTAACAACAACATAATAATAATGTTTGGGAAGGGAAAAAGTTGGTTTTGCAACTTTTGTGGTTCATAAGTGAACCTATTGTAAATTCTAGTGTTTGAAAAATAACCTTTTTTTTTGCACAGGAGTCTACGCCCACTTTATATATCCTTCACAAAACATTCAAACCGATCATTTGTCAAACAAACATAACATTGATTCTCATAAAAATAAAACAAAAAAATAATAAATAAATAAATAAATCCAATAAAAGTGGGAGCGAGATTGAACCAGATCCACCATTAAGCATACCCAAACAGCCCCTTTACATTATAACATAAGCCAAAACACAACTCGATCGTAACATAGCACCTACAATGACAATAAGCATTAGAATTACATTGTTAAAATTGTGAGGGAATGACTATTATAATAATCGCTATGATATCCACGCGTAATGTTCTTGTTTTAAGCTACTCCATATATAGGCTTCGTGATACCCAGTAAGGACTAATAGGGAATCTTGTAAACAAATTTCGTTACTTTACCCATTTTGAGTACAACTCAATATGACAGTGAAATGAGAAAGAGATGGCTTAACGTGTCCTTTTGTTGTCTCATTCTTATATAGTTTTAAATAGTATTTACATATAGGGAAAATTACACTAACACCTCTTGAGGTTTCGCACTTTGTCACTCACACTCCCCTGAGGTTTTTGACATAACATTGACACCCCTTGAGGTTTTTTATCCACTTACACTGACACCCCTTGCTGTTAGTGACCGTGAAAAATGTGGATGGAGAATGTTGATGTGAGTTCCAAAAGTAAAAAATTCCCATTTTACCCCTAACTACTTATTCTTCTTCCTCCCTCTCTCTCTCTCTGCAACTCCTCGTTGCAACACACACACACACACACACACACTCCCCCTCCCCCCTAAATCCATACATCTATACATTTGTATCGACATCCCACATTTCAAACCCATCCCACTTTTATGAATTTAGACTCAGTTGGGGTTCCTGATGAAGCCTCAAATTTTATTTTTTTTTGGGCAATACAACATCACCACTACCACCGCCAAACACACGCACGCACACACAAATATGTATATATATATATATCAATCTATCGGACTGAAAAATTTCTCCAATTCAGATCGATCGAGAGAGAGAGAGAGAAGAGAAGAGAGAAGTGTTGTTGATTTTGAGATGAAATCTTAGATTTTGTTACTGATTATATATATATATACATATATATCGTTATATATAAATACCATCTGGGCTTCAATTTTTTTTTAATGTGTAGAGGAGTGGATGAAGATTAAGCAGTGATCTATGGATGAAGTGTATATATATAGATATACACACTCATGTATAGGATGATTTGGAATTTTCCTTTTTAATTGGGATTTTCTTCTCTTAGCAAAATTTTTTTTTGGTGGAGATTTTCTTCAATTTAGATGAATTGGTTGAATTTGTAGTGGGGATGGCGGACAGTGGTGGTGGCGACTGCGGCGACGACCCGAATTGGTGGTGGTGGAGGGTTAGGGTTTGGGAAAAAGAGGGATCTGGAGAGAGAAGAGATGGGATTGGGATTGTTGGTGGTGGTGGTGGAAGCCCAAAGTGGTGGTGGAGGGTTAAGGTTTGGGAGATAGGGATCTGGAGAGAGAAGAGATGGGATTGGGATTGTTGGTGGTGGTGGTGGCGGCCCAAAGTGGTGGTGGAGAGTTAGGGTTTGGGACCAAGAGGGATCTGGAGAGAGAAGAGATGGGATTGGGTTTGGGTTTGGGTTTGGGTTTGGGTTTGGGAGGGAGGGAGGAAGGAAGGGTAGTACAATATTTTTACAACAGAAGTTAACCCCGTTAAGCAGACAACTCTGACAGGGTGTGTCAGTGTCATGGAAGAAACCTCAGGGAGGTTTGTGACAAAACGCCAAACCTCAGGGTGTGTCAGTGTAATTTTCCCTTACATATATGAGAATTTATTGCATGGTTTCGGTCCTTTCGGACCATACTTCACGTCACGAGCAAATCTAGAAATTTTAAGTTAAGGGAGCTTGGGGGTAGTTGAGTATACGGGGGTTTGGGGGCAATGCCCCTGAGGCAATTTTTTTGGAGGTCTATTTATTCATATTTTTGATGCAGATGATATAAGATAATGCTATAAATGATAATACAAATACTCAAAAAATCTTCCCTATTGTATGATACATGGATCAAAGTTGCAATACTTTGGGACCTATTACTATCCGATATAAAGTTATAACTTATAAATGTCACCTAAAAATTATAACTAGATGCCACATTTTAATTATCAAATAGCAAATAAGAAAATATTGTTAAGATTGTACCTAAAATTTCATTAGTGAAATTGTTTCCTAATTATGATTTGACACCTTATTTGGTAGTTTCCTTATCAAATAAGGATTCATTTGATGGTGGAAGTTACATATTTTATATAGGAGTGTTTGTGAGAAGATTCGTTTTTGTACAAGACTTACCATAGGGATAAATGTTACTACAGCTTGGATTGAGACTCTATAATTTATATAAATATAGGGCTTACTTAAGGGATTTGAAACTAAACACACATTCTACGTACACAAAAGAGGGCTGCAATCTAATGAGGGGGAGATTAGTTTCTACCAATTGTGTGTGCCATATAACTTGGTTGGAGAGTTATACATGTGAGGTCTTGAGTACTTGTAATCTTCATATTAATCGTAGTGATTGCCTTTGCACGTAGACGTAGGCATTGTTGAGCCGAACCACATTTAAATTTTGTTATGTTGTTTTGCTTGATTTTTTTTTTTTTTTTTGGTTGTGTCGTTCTTGTTCTATATATCTCTATCTTTGTGAGTGTGGTTTTCTTGTTGTGATTTTAGACCCATTCCCAACAAAAGATAATATTAAATGGCACTAAAGGAACAATAAAATGACACCTTATTAATTCAAAGAATAATGATTAGTGCACATAAAGATATGGACCATTAATTTTGGTGGGTTCCATGTATGCAGACACAGACTCCACCGAAATAAATGGCCCAGATCTTTATGTGTACACTTTATGTGCACATTTTATTGGGATTAAGAAATTGAATGTATTATAAAATTTGTCAAAACTAAAAGGAAATATGAAGTTTCTAAATTATGGGGGGGGGGGGGGGAGGGGGGAATATCATTTATTTTACGGTATATAAGCAAATTTTCTAAAGTCATGGGGGACTCATTGCCCTCAATACATCCGCCTTGCGGCTCGTGGTAATTCGACCAACGAGGGGTTGTAATTAATTTGGCAACAAGAATTTTTTTCTCCCATTAGTCGACCACTTGGTCACATAAAGCCAATTTATTAGTACTTCATATTACCATGTGACCATGGTCCCGATCCGTACAATAATTTCTTCATACATCACAAAGGATAGGGGCGGAACTGTGTGTTAGGTGGGGGTACCATTGCACCCCTCACATGTGGTAGATTATTTATACTAATATACATGTATGTGTACTATATCTCATGTTTTGTTGTCTGTTGGCACCCCCAAACAAAAAAATCTACTACTCCTCATATTTTGTTGTTTCTAGCACTCCTAAACAAAAAAAATAAGCTACTCCCTTAGTCAGCTTAAATCATTTTCATTGCTTTCTTCCAACTCTAAACTTCAATCACATGTGTTTGAGAATCATTTGGGATATAAGATTTGGGTAGAGTAGCATTTTCTGTACAATTAGACCACTCATTATGATAAACTCAAACAACCCCTCTCCCCAACAACTTTCAAACCGTACAAAATAACATCACATGGTAAATTTGTAATCTTATTGATAAGAAAAAAAAAAAGTATACTCGTGTATAAATAGAACCAAAAAAATCGTCTCGGGGGTGATGCCCCCAAACTCCCATGTGTTATTGTTAGATAACTTATGTAGTAACTCGGCACCCCCAAAGACAAATTCCTAATTCCGCTCCTGACAAAGGTCGTTGTTTCATTGGTATTTTAAGTGATGTAAATATTATTTGGACCAATGAACATCAAAGAGAGCTGCCTAAACAGCCCAAGGACAAAACCCTAGCATCATTTTTTTATATATATATATATATATATATTTACAACTCGGTCTTTACCTTTTCGGAAATTGAATGAGTGACAATACGAAGTATCATACTTTTTAAAAGGTAATTTTAGTAACAACTTTCATACAATCTCTTAAAAGATGTGTCTATCTCTCTCATGTGTCACTATGGGATCCAGTGATATCACAGGAGAGAGATAAACACATATTTTTAGGAGGTTGTATCAAAGATGTATGAAAGTTGTTACCAAAGAATTACTCATTTTTAAAGTATCAAAATTTGAATTTTTTCCCCCTTTTAATTGGTGATATACATTTTTTTTTTTTTTCACTTTAGATTAATATATTTCAAATTATGCAAAAATGTAGTCTGACCCATTAATAAATTTAATATGGCACAGAAGTTGACGCAATCTTAGCTAACATTATATTGAGAGAAAGGGGCATTAATATTTTGCATGCCAATTTGGCGTCAGCTTTCCCATTGCTTGCCCTGAAAGAGATCGATACAATATAATTATAGTGGGAATGATGAAATAAAATACATTCACAACAAGAGGGACACAACAACGAGAGATTAACCACTTTTTTTGTGATCCGATGACAAGGTCTTTGAGTGTTATACTCAGAGGTCTCAAGTTTGAATTTCAAGAGAGTGGCCACAGGTGATTCACCCGGGCGTCCTGGACTCGTGGGATTAGTCGAGCTGCACGCAAACTGGTCCGTCACAGTTACCAAAAAAAAGAGGAGAAATTATTCTATGGTCCTAGACCATATGTTATGTGATAGTCTCGGTCAGTACAGGGTTGCAAATGTGATAATGTTGTTTGACTTTACTTTATCACATAACAATTCCTACTAACTAAAACCACCACATGACAATAATCTCAGACCATAGAATAATTATCCACAACAACCCACATGTTCATGCGGCAATCATGCCTAACTCAATCATTCTCAACTCTCTTTATATCTTCACATGTACTGTGTACATTAACTTTCCACATTACATTACCCTTGTCTCCAAAGCGATAATTGAATATTCAACAGAAAAAGTTTAACCACCTTTGAGAACAGTCCCAGTTGGTTAAAACACCTAAATTAGAGACCAAATTTAGTATACCAAAGATGGTCAATTTTTGGTGTAACTTGAGTTCCACAACTACCTCTTGTCATAGCATAAACAACTTAGCTAACAACTAACCTAAGGTTTGGCACAATGTTTGTTGAGACTAAATTATCAATTAGGTCTACTCAACTTTTATTTAAGCCACATCTTCAAGTCTAGCATGTGGTTATTATTTATTATGTTAAATTACACTAGTGTCCTTGACGTTTGTCTTACCAATATAAGTCCCATAAGTCTGACAAAATTTCACTAAGCTCCCTTCAATTTATAGTTTGTACTAGTTAGGTCCTGAAGACCTCTCTTTCTTTTTTTTTTTTTTTTTCTTTTTTTCTTTTTTCCTTTTTTAATACTTGGCTCCCTAAGATCTAATTACCCTTCAAATAAGTTTTAACATGTAAGCAAGTAAGAGAATAAAGCTAGAAAAAAATGATAATGATAAAAATAAAAGGGTAAATTACACAAACCTCCCCTGAGGTTTGCCTTAATTACACGGACCTCCCCTCTTGTTTCAAAAATTACACAGACCTCCCTCGAGGTTTGAATTAGGTAACAAAACGCCCCCTCCCCTAACGGTCCGTTAGTTTTTTTTACATTAGCCTCCCCTGAAAATTATAATTAGCCCCCCTAATATTATAAAATTGTCATATTAAGCCCCCTTTCTCTTATATTTTTGTTCTAATTATAAAATCCCTCCTCCCTCTTATGTTTTTGGGTTAATTTTTTTAGCATTAATTTATATCATCTACACAAAATACATATAAATAGGTCCAAATTTTTTTTCCCCAAACAAACATCTATCAAGCCCCCCATGTATTAATTTTCTAGATCCGCCCTGTCCCTATGCTTCGAAAGTGGACACTTAACCCCCTGTGATTGTGGACTAAAATGGAATTGTTATGATTTCACTCAAAACTGACAAAAATTATAAAATTGGTTAAAAATATAAACACTTAACCCATTTTGTGATGTTAATTTTGGGGTTAACGTTGTTTGAGTGAAATCATAACAGTTCTATTTTAGTCCACAATCACAGGGGGTTAAGTGTCCACTTTTGAAGCATAGGGACAGGGTCGGATCTAGAAAATTAATACAGGGGGGGCTTGATAGAGGTTTGTTCGGGGGAAAAAAAATTTGGACCTATTTATATATGTTTTGTGTATATCTTGTGTAGATGATATAAATTAATGCTTAAAAAATTAACCCAAAAATATAAGAGGGAGGAGAGATTTTATAATTAGCACAAAAATATAAGAGAAATGGGGCTTTAGTATGACAATTTTATAATATTAGGGGGGCTAATTGTAATTTTCAGGGGAGGCTAATGTAAAAAAACTAACGGACCATTAGGGGAGGGGGCGTTTTGTTACCTAATTCAAACCTCGAGGGAGGTTTGTGTAATTTTTGAAACAAGAGGGGAGGTCCGTGTAATTAAGGCAAACCTCAGGGGAGGTTTGTGTAATTTACCCAAAATAAAAAATAAAAAATTTAATGTCATAACTTCCGAGGGCATTCTCATAATTAATTGTATTCTGTTACCATGTGCATCAGAACATTGAAAGGGTAATTTTAGCATTCAAGTGGCCAACTGAAGATATTTGTAAAGGTTGTTTATTTATAAGTTGAAAATACAACTCAATAAATCCCTAAATTTACGACCAACTTCTTTTTTAATACGTACGTCACTTGGGCAATATTCACTTTCACCATCTTTGAAAATGTTATTCAAACTTTAAAAAATCATAACTTTCGATATAAAATTCACTTTTTTCTATAAAATTTATACTTTGGAATCTGCTTAACGAGAAACACTAACCATGTGCATGTCCTCATCTTGTCCTTCAAAAAACCAAAGTAGACCCTCATATGCTGCATCAAACTAAAATCAACCAGATCTATATGAACTGGATGCCACACACAACCGCATCTATCAAACACAATACCCTAACTAGCGAACATGCCATCTCCGAATACTTTGAGATCGGGAAATGAACGAAATAAATCTGCAACATCATCGCTAAACCTCACGATCAATAAATGAGGGTCATGACTACGGATCGATGACCAAAGTCTTCTCATGGATGACAGCCCTCAAATTCGATCGAATGTTGTTTGCAAACAACCTGACCTTGACCGGATGGTTTTGTAAAGTGATTTGAATAAAATTATGGTTAAACTCTCATATTTAGTAAGTCACGTGTATCCATTAGTGATTTTGTTCTTTCCACACAATTGTCAATCTAAATTTGAATATTGTAGCTGTTTACACCAAATTTGTCATGAAAAACTCAAAGTCAACTAGAAAAATGTGGTTAAAATTTAATAAAATCATATTTTGTTGTTCAAAAAAAAAAAATTAGACAAATGATCTATCTTAACAAATATTCTAAATTGTGGGTAAATTGACAAATCCTATTGTTCTTTAAACTCGTGGAAATGCCTTTTAAGGATTTAGGAATAATTTTCAACCTCTAAGGGATTCCAATCCAACTTTGTCAAACTTTTAAGCTTTACTATTATAAAATCAAATGATACGTGCAATTAATCTTATATGTTATGTTTTTAAAAGAAGACAGTGAACGTGGTAACTATGAATGTAGATATAACTTTTCTTGACTATTTGATGGTGGGTGGGCTAATATTTCTAGGAGATGGGGTTTAATTGGTTGGATATTCCCAAATTCAACAAATCTCTTTAAGCATTGGATGCTGCTCCCCCACTTTTGAACACTCAATGCTCGAAAGGACTCCCAACCCCAATCCCACTCCTAGAAGAAAAGTAAAAAAGAAAAGTAAAAGCTCCATATGATTGTATCACACATTAAATTAATTCACTTGTATGCTTCTGTACATGTGTTGTGTATATATATATATATAGAGAGAGAGAGAGACAGAACCGTTCTCACGAGGGAGTCCTCATTTTATTAAAATGATGACTTTATTTACAGCCGTTAGATCCAATATTCATTAAGAGTAATGAAATAATTTTACAGACTAAAAATTGGATCCAACGGTTGTAAATAAAAATCTCATGAGAAGAGTTCTCTCTGTGTGTGTGTATATATATATATATATATAAGAGAGTAATAATTAGTTGGAAAACTTGGGAGCAATGGAATTATGATGCATTCCCTAATGGTATCATAATGGACAATTGGACATCCGTGTGGCACATTTTGAAATATTGTCCCACAATTAAAAGTACTTTATGCTACCCTTGAGCTACAATATGAAGGATGTTCATATGGTTCTTAATGGAATGGGTCCTTGTGTGGTTACAACTGCACAGATGATCATTACAAGAAATAATTTCTTTTTTGATCTTAAAGGGTAAGATAAGATCAATGAATAAGACAATATAATAATATTATAATTAAGTAATGAGCTTCCTAAATCTTTGAAAATGTAGACATAGATTATGTCTTAATCACCCTGATAAGACAAGACACCGACGATTCCAGAGGAATTAACTAAGGATTATTATTATTTTTTAAAAATATTATGTTCAACCAATGTGATCATTAGTTCAATAAATTGAGATAAGATAACTATCATGATTTTGTCATCTAACTGGCTTTTGCAATCAGATTGGGGATTTAGTATAATATTGCCTTTAGAATGAAAAAAAAAAAAAGAAAAAGAAAAGAAAAGAAAAGGGACAACTAAGGACAGGTTGTAACTCCTTAGGGCAGATAGTGCTCAAAATCTTTAGTAATTAGTTTCTAGGATACCGATAATTTTATGCAACAAGAAAAGAGAATATTAAATTCGTGTTAGGTCACACGTGTCGGTCTTACACAACTCAACCTATCAAAGTACAAAGCAGATCATATTGTTAAACACCCTTGCCCACTTCACGCCTACAAACTTCCACCCACTCACAATTACTCTGAGTGAATTTCACAGTATCAATAAGCTCCACAGTACCACTTGAAAGTTATTGTGAGTGTGTGTGAATTTTTTAATATGAAATGAATGTGGGTATATCATTACTTGTTTATTAAAGCTATGTCTTTTGTTTGGGTCATTCAGAAATGAACAGGCATAATTAACTCATTTCTTAAAAATTACTGGCCAGAGTTTGAACTTAAACACTCTAGGTTAGTGAGAGCATCTCCAATCCTTGAACCAAGCCCATATCAAACTTAAATTTAGTTCAAAATCCCCTAAAATACTCTCCAATCCTAGAATTAAATCCATACCAAAGTGAGTTTTACCCAAATCTCATACTAAATTGAAACAACATTATTCATTGAATCAAATTTTGATATGGGTTTGAATAAGGGTTAGAGATGATTTTACGCACATTTTTTAAAAGTTTTTTACTTAAATTTAATTTGATATGAATTTGAGTAAGGACTGGAGATGTCTTTATTCAACTTTCATACTCAAATGGGGGGAAATTCATAATACTACAAAGAAATTTGGGTATGACCATTGAAGAGCAAAATATCAAATTAAGTTTTTACTTAAATTTTAAGTGAAACTTGGGTAAGGGTTGGAAAAGGTCCAAGCTATCTCAAATAAAGATCACATCAAAAAACAATTCATCAACCTCGAGATTCCTTGACCCATAATAAGGGAGAAAAAAATAATTGAAGCAGCTAAACTTGCAATTAATTTGATTACACTAGCTTTATATCTACTCATAAGTTTAGTAGGGGTGGAAAGTTGAAGGTAAGGGAAGAAATGAGAGGTGGAAGGATATCCTTTGGCTCTGTTTGATTCTTGGATTTAATGAGGGAAAAGAAAGGCAAATATTTGCTTTTGTTTGGTTTTCAAGAAAAATAGTGAGAAAAACATGAAGGAAAAGAAATCCAATCGCAAATAAATTAAACATTTTGAACTTAGTCACTTTCCTCCCTTTATGAGAATAATATTTCAACAACTTTTTAGCTTTCCAAGTTATTTAACATGGAGAAAAACACATGGGAACTAAAATTTCCTTCTTATATTTCTTTTCCTTTTATTTTCCTTCAATGAATTCACAAACCAAACAAAGCCTTAGAAAAAGGAATAGAGTATTCCCTCTTTTTGTTTGGTTAAAATAAGAAGAAGAGAAGAGAATAAATCCAACTCTTATCTAACAAAAGGAGGTTTTTTTCTAAGGGAAAAACAATAAGTCATAGAAAGCGGTGGGCAAGAGGGAAGAGCAGAATTTAACACGCGGAATCAAATTCCCTCAAATAAATACAAACTTATGAGCAATAATTAAGCATGCACACCAAAGAAAAGACACACAGATTTCTACGTGGTTCGGCCAAACACCTGCGTACGTCCACACCCGAGAGATCCTTTCACTATTGAGTAAAATATAGTACAAGCTTACCTGAATTAAATTCCACAACTCAAATACAAAACTCTTGTACTCTCCCCACTCAATACCCCAAAGAACCTGACACAATTAATCACTGTAACATAGAGAAATCACAGAGATAAAGAAATACCCATCCCTACCTCCCATCCCTACCTCACATCCCTATAACGCTGTGAACATCCCTCACAGAAAACCTCAATGATTAATCTCTCTCACCCTAGACCATGCACCCCCATGAAACCCCCAACTTGGTACACCAAGGGCTTTTCTAAATTCCTATACAACATCCATATATATAGAGTTTGAAACCCATTACTTATTGGACAAATAATAGAACTCTATCATAAAGGAAACCAAATCACATTAGGAATCTAGCCAAATCACAATCCCTAAATTAATGGGATTATCCCACATGTGATATAACCCCAACAATCACCCCCTCTATCACTTGTGGGGAAATTGCCCAACCATTCTATCACACATGACCAGCACTCCCTCAACCAGAGCACCCACAAAGCTGATGACTTTGTAACCGTTTGCCGTTGACCGTCTTCCATACCATCGTGCACACCTCGAATCAATATGGTCTCAACACCTCCGATTCGTCAAAACGCGGCCAATACATGCGCAGCTGCGCCGAGTTGATTATACGCATTAACTCCACCAGAGAAGAGCCTCGACCTCCTTCTCCCAAAGCAGGATTTTCCCTCACCATCGTCTGAATCGTGAACAACCAACCAAACGACATAAACCATCCACACTTCTCTCAACCGCTGTGTGTGATTTCAGCAACAATATTAGATTCCTCCGCAACTTTGGGATCAATATATCACACCACCCAAATAGCGAACATGCTCCAAAAATATTTGATCAACGTTCCTACGTGCAGTATCCTAACAATTACCTCTGTCGGATAATTGCGCCTGTGTCTGCCCCCGTCTTCTTGGAACCCATCAAATTATTTTCTCCAGAAGCACATACTTACCATACCCGAAATCTAACAACCCAAGAGAAATGTCCGTATGAGTAGAATGTGAGAACCTCTCCACCATACTCAACCTGCTACAATCACAGTAGTATCAAAATTATTTTTCGACCCTAGATCCCAACCTGCTGCAATATATAGGATCTATCACCAAGAAAAATGAATTCCAATCCATGCAGGATTTCATAAACCCGCACCCACCAGTGATTCCGCGGCGCCTCAAAACCTAAAGAACCATCTCTTGCACACCGGATCGCTCCCCCATTCAAGGCTTGAAATCCACAAGGTATGCTACAAAGTCATCTTCCATGGCCCATACACTAGCGACACGCTACTCCACTGATTTGCCAATTCTTTTTTTTTTCCTCATCCTGTGTTATCTTTTAACCACCGTGCTGCTAATCTCCACTGTCACTATGCGCCTCTGTCACCACGATCTGACAACCAAAGCTCTGCTACCACTTATTGGGAATTTAACACGCGGAATCAAATTCCCTCAAATAAACACATACTCATGAGCAGTAATTAAACATGCACACCAAAGAAAAGACACACAAATTTCTACGTGGTTCGGCCAAACACCTGCCTACGTCCACACCCGAGAGATCCATTCTTTCACTATTGAGTAAAATATAGTACAAGCTTACATGAATTAAATCACATAACCCAAATACAAAACCCTTGTACTCTCCCCACTCAATACCCCAAAGAACCTGACACAATTAATCACTGTAACATAGAGAAATCACAGAGATAAAGAAATAATCATCCCTACCTCACATTCCTATAACGCTATGAACACCCCTCACAGAAAACCCCCCCAACTTGGTACACCAAGGGCTTTTCTAAATTCCTATACAACATCCATATATATAGAGTTTGAAACCCATTACTTATTGGACAAGTAATACAACTTTATCATAAAGGAAACCAAATCACATTAGGAATCTAGCCAAATCACGATCCCTAAATTAATAGGACTATCCCACATGTGATATAACCCAACAGAGCTAACCCTCCTCTCTACCCTTCCCCTACATTTCGATTAGTCCTTCCCTTTTCCCTCCCACTATTGCCTTCCTTCCTACCATTCTTCCCCCCTACCAACCATAACGGAAGGGTAGATGGGTCGAACCTGCTTGAGTCCCTGACCATCTTTTGAAGCCCATCAGTGTTCTGCACAAACTCAAGTGTACTATAACTCAGCCCAGCTAATCTGTATCTTCAATTGTAGATTAAGTAACTAGTTTCATATATTCTTCCAAACAATAATGGTAGGCACACAACACAAACCACAACCATGCTTTAAATGCTTGTACTTTGTTCTTCCCCCAAAAATGCGGGCCATGTGTGAAAAATCCACACAGCACAAGGTACATGCATTTAAAGCATATGTTGTGGTTGGTGTTGTGTGCCTAGCATTATTGTTCTTCCAAATCCAACAATCCCTCCCTCTATCCGCTTCATCCGTAAATATATTCGGGTGCAAACTAGGTTGGGAATGGAACTATGGACTATGCTAAACCTCAACTTGAGCAGTTAAGTCTCTAAAGATTTAGAGCTACGCTTAATTCCATTCCAAACTACCTGGGTAGGAGCTCTTGGTCATTTATGGTCTTCCTAAACATCAATATTTGAAAAGAAAAAAAAAAAAAAAAAAGTTCAGAGCATCTGCATTTCCCGTGAAATCAAAATCTCACCCTAGTGTTCAACCATATGCTTTTATGAGTTCATTTTGTTTTCATCAGAATTTAAAACTAGGAAATCTGGAGCAAATGATCCTGTTTATGATGAGTTCTTTTATGCTAGCAGCAACTTGACACATGAATGGTTGTCCCTACTAATTTTCCTTACGATGTAATGTGTACTTGTCTAAGCATAACAACTTCTAAGTAGTCTCAAGTCACTCAACTAAAACCGGTCTCTTGCACTACATAGAATTAACAATGCGTGAAAGTTTTCGGTAATGTGTATTAATCCACCACGTGGTGGTTGCACTCGTCACCAAAAGAGAAACGTATCTCCAACGTCGTCTTTACTCATATGTCCACATAGACTACATACCTACTCACTTAAATCTCCGAGAGGGCCCCACAATTCCACTACCTATAGCATCTTCAAGGACCAAGCCCATGATGATGGGAGGTCGTCCCTAGGAAGCTGCAACTCCAATACTTGGGGAGGCCCTTCCTGGGGAGGCCCTTCCTAGGAAGGCTACAACCCCAATACTTGAGGGACCCCAAAGGGAAAGCCCAAGATAATGGAATGCCCTCTGTAGGAAGGGTGCAGCTCCAATACTTACGACGCCTCAAGGGGCTAAGCCCATGATGGGAGGCTCTCTCCATGAATCTCCAGGAAGGCCACTGCTAAGTGTAATTCCAATACTTAGGGCTCTCCACCTCAAAAGGCTAAGCCTATGATGAGAGCCCCAGCCCTAGGGGCCATGGCACTTTAGAAGGCCATACTCGTGGAAATCACAAGAGCCCATAATCAATACACAAACACACATATTCACAGGTGGGTCAACCACCCTTAGTCAGGAGCAGTACTGAAGGGTGGCCTGGCCCATTGGGATCTCGAGAGCTCATGGCTAGGTGGCTAGAGCCAAGGGCATCTCCCTAGCTTATGTCTCCCAAGCAAAGCTAGGGTTGGTTCCAAAGAGAGAGAGAGACATGTAACCTTCATGTGCCCTGCAACCAAGCCTCACAAACCAATTAGGGAGTCCATGACTGTAAGACCAGCTGGGCCATTAACTTTCCCATTGCCTTATCACTTCAACCTTGCAGCACATTCTGTAGACCAATAGCATGATCTTGATACACTCCCTCGGTTAAGCCTCTGCAGCCAATAACAAGCCACCCCTTTTGTTGACATACCTGCTGCCTCACCAATGCCAGCTTTGCTTTTCTACATGACCAGTCATTGCTTGACCATCGCCTGGTCAAATCCCATTCAATACCTTCAACTACCTTAAACATAAGCATTTAAGGCCCTTACCTACCTTAGACAGAGGGACCTCTCCTAGAGTGCCAGCACACCATACTGACAGAGCCTCTAGTTACATCATATACCCTCACAACCCTGTTATAAATACCAGCCTTCTCATTTAATACATCCAACAACCTGAATGAACCCTAAGCTTGAACAATTAATCAAGGCTTCACACCCTCTTACCATTATCCAAGCAGCTTCTCATAGACTTTTGAGTCATTACTTCCATACCTACCACTCCTCCTCCACATTCACTCATACCTTAGCACCACTCCTCAACCTTCACTCCTTCCACAACTTAGTACCACTCCTCTTCCACCTTTACTCCTTCCACACCTTAGTACCACTCCTCCTCCACCTTCACACCTTACATACCTTAGTACCACTCCTCCTCCACCTTCACTCCTTCCATACCTTAGCGCCACTCCTCCTCTACTATCACTCATTCCACACCTTAGTACCACTCCTCCTCCACCTTCACTCCTTTCATACCTTAGCACCACTCCTCATCTACCTTCACTCATCACACACCTTTTACCCCTATAACTTCATTGACTTGTTACTCAAATAGCTATTACACACGATTAACCACCTCACTTAGGACACCTACTGCTTCTCTCTCTCTTATTTGGAACTACCTTGGCTCTCACTCGAGCCACATCCTCTCTAGGACCCATCTGATTGTACAATTACTTTTTTATTATTTTACTATATCTTACAATCACTAGCCTGCCTACGTGTTATACCTCTCTTTACACATCATCCACACTCAAAAAGAACTCACACAAAAGTCACTATGTATTAATCAGCCATTCTATACAAATTAATCGTGAGCAAAAAAAAAAGCTTGAAATTTATCAACAGCAACTGGGCGCAATGAAAAATGCAGCAGAACTGAGACAATTAGTAAGAGCGGAACCATGTGATGCCTTAATCAGGTGGAGACTTCCAGTAAGAATCTGCCAGAAGACCTCGATGCTTCATAGCTTTTGAGTGGAAACTTGGCTCAACATTATCCGCAAAAAGCATATTATCTACAAGGGGTGGATGCATCACTTAGAATTGTTGGGCGAGAGAAAAATAAAAATTTCCATTTGTACTCTATAATTGAGAACATGTAGGCAACTGAGTTTCTTCTTATGATGATATACTAGAGATGGTAGTGAATACTTTCAAAGATTAGTAAATTAGAAGAAAGATTTGCTTTGCATGAGGTATCTACATGCTTCCATAGTTATCAGTGAGTTAAGGGCCCATTTGGTAACATTGCGGTTTTCAGTTTTCTGTTGTTGTTTTCATTTTTTTCAAAAAGAAGACTGAAAATGTGTTTGGGAATCATTTTTGTTTTTCTTTTTCTTGAAAATGAAATCCGAAAGTGTGTTTGGTAATCGTTTCCGTTTTTCTAAGGTCTGTGTAACAGCATGTTGTGGAGAGCTAAATTCATCATGTACTAAAAGAGCATACCAAGTTAACATACCTATAAAAACGGAATTGCACTACTTTGTATAGAGGTGTGTAAGCATCAAACTCTTTTAGGTAAGTTATTTTCTTTCATATGTTGACAGGCCTCTTGGGGATTCATAAGTTTTGGCTTTGGCAAGATGAACAATTGGGCTTTTCGTTTCAGGTTTCAAGGGTGTGGAAATCTTTGGGAATTAGTCCGACTCAAAAATGTTAGTTGTGACGTAGGTAAAAACATTTGAGTGATTGAGTATTTGTGGAGCACTAAATCTAAGTTTACTTCAATAGATACCTACTTCCTGATTTCTGTAATTAATGTATGTCACGCCCCGACGTAGCATAATTCAGGAAAGCATTTAATTTCCTTTATGGACTCGTAGGTCGTGACAAGTGAGTATGACCAATTGTCCCTGCAACAAATAACTTAACAAACAATTCTAGAGCAAAGGATACTAACAAAAAAAAACATAAGCTCTGAAAAAAAAACTTACTAAACTATTACAACAGTCATAGTCTTAGGCACAAAACGCCTTATTCAAAAGTCCAAACTAGTTTATTACAAAACCCAAATTAAAAGACTTAGGAAATATAAAGCAGCCTCCTGGAAAGTCTCCTGACTCTAAGTAGCATAGTCAAAATACCCTGGCTTCTCCTGACCCTGAAAATCTGGACATACAGTCCAGGACGCATCAACGCCGTCAGCTTATGAAAGCTGGTGAGCAAAATAAACAAGTGCTCGCAATGTATATATAAGCATATAAACAACGGTGCAATTTAACTTTTAAAAGCAATAACTTCAAGGTTCCAATTCCAACATAAACTACGGGGGAATAAAGAAAGCAATAAATATGTGACCATGCGTGAATAATGTAACACCTCATCTTTCTGACTCTTTTCTCTCAACAAAACTCAACACAACCAAACCATTATCTTAGATACCAGGAATACTATCCGATCGATATCCAAAAGAGCACACCAAACCATCGCTTCAGATACCAGGAATAATATCCGATCAATATCCGAAACAAGCGCCTTAGATACCAGGAATAATATCCGATCGATATCTAAGCCGTACACAACACTACCACCATCGCTTCGGATATCAGGAATACTATCCGATCAATATCCGAAACGCGCGCCTTAGATACCAGGAATACTATCCGATCGATATCTAAGTCGTACACAACACTGTCGCCTCCAATACCAGGAATAATATCCGATCGATATTGAGGTCGCACAACTAGAACGCCGCTCTTTACTCTTTTCACACAACCTCAACCCTAATATGTATGTCAATGTTTCATAAATAACACCATTAATAAATCACATGAATGTCATCAAACTTTAAACATAAAGGAATTCACAGAATTAAAGAAATAATACGCGTACGGGGATTGAAAATTCGTAATTCATTGCCTTAATCATTTTAAACATAACTAATAGCATTCAAAAAAAACTGCTACTGAAATCCTCGTTTTCTGTCCAAACGGTGCAGAATCTGAGAAAATTGCATTAGACGAAAAGTGTGCAGAATCGAGTTTTACTTGGGACAACGCGGGCAGAACCTTAAATTTCATTCGTTTTCCTAACAAAAGTCTAAAAACAAAATTCTGCTACTGTTAAAATTAAAAGAGAAAATATTAGATTGAATTTCTAATATACTTTGAAGTAATGCCATTAAAAATGAGTTATAATTTGTATACATGAATTACATATCAACAGAAAGCTCTTTGAGTCTAGTTTCCAACGCTTCAAACCGTGCGCGTTTTCGAGTTTCCTAGAGGAAGATATGGTCGTTTTAGTAAAAGCCGTCAATGCTGAAAAATGTCAATCGATTGACAAAAGTGTCAATCGATTGAATGACATGTCAATCGATTGGAACACATGTCAATCGATTGAATAACATGTCAATCGATTGGATATGTTTCCAATCGATTGGTATCAGCAGTTTCTCCCCTGTTACGAATTTGAAGCCTGTTTTTGACCCATTTCTCAATTCTGTTCCAACCAAGACATGTAATATATGGATTTCTTCGTTTTTCCGCGTAGATTAAGAATACGCGATCGGTTTTAACTAATTTCAATCGTAGCTCTCGGATTTCACGTAAAACCGAGAGGTGACAAAACTTTGAATCAATGGTACGTCGCGATACGGATGAATTAAGCCGTAGTATTCGAAACACAGCTTATTGGGACTAAGATCTTTCATTCCCAATTCACAGAATTGATTTTGGTTAACTTTTGTAAAACTCCAATTTTTAAGCTTTAATGGTGTATCTATATATATACACATATACATACATATATACACTGAAATATACATATATAAACATTGAGAGTGAGTTTAAATTACTCACAGAGACGATTATACAGAAATTTAAAGGCCGAGAACTTCCGCCGTAATAATCCGTCGTTTGAGAATTTCCTCCTCCGTTCTTGATTTGATCTTGAGATATATATATATATAGCTATGTATGTGTATCTGTATATGTATATACTGTATGTGTGTGTTGTGTGATCTTGAGAGAGCAAGAGAGTGATTGAGAGAATTTGAGAGAGTTTGGGAGTGAGAGATGAGAGACTGTGAGTGAGTGATTGAGAGAGAGAGAGCTGCCGAGAGAGATGAGAGGTAGTCCAAAAGGGGGGAATTAGTGGGTGTATATATCATATGCAAAGTGCTTAGCACTATGCATATAAAACACACATGACACTTCACACACACTCACAAAGCACTCCAGCACTAAGTTAGGCACACACTGCACTAATGTGTACACAAGATACCCTTGTGTGTGTTGAGCTCACGCAATGATACACACACACAGGTAAAATTATACTGCCCATTCCCAAAACTGGTATTTTACGGTTGAAATAAAAATACAGAAAATTATATTAATGTAGGAATTCAATTCCCGGTTATACAAAAATATAGATATCGATTTTGAAACCATAGAAAATGTTTTGAAAATTACATTTTGACCCCAGATAATTATTACAAAGAGAAATTAAATTAAAATACTCATGGAAATAAAATGCAATATTTATTTATTAATGATAATAAAATACAGGGCGTTACACCCTACCCACCTTAACAGAGATTTCGCCCCGAAATCTGAGCTAACTAATCCTGAAACAACTCGGGGTATCTAGTCCTCATGTCTGACTCTAACTCCCACGACGCCTCTCCTTCGTCATGATGCCTCCACTGAACCTTAACCAAAGGAACGTCTCTTCTTCTCAGCCTCTTGATACTCTGGTCAAGAATCCTCACAGGTCTATCCTTGTAGACAACATTCTGACTCGTCTCAATATCATCAAAATTAACCACATGTGAAGGGTCCCGTATGTATTTCCTTAACATACTAACATGGAACACATTATGAACAACAGACATCTTTGGTGGCAACGCGAGCCGATAAGCCACTTTCCCAACACGCTCCAAAATCTCGAACGGTCCGATGAAACGAGGTGCCAACTTCCCTCTCTTCTGACCAAAACGTACTATTCCACGAACAGGTGAAACCTTAAGGAGTACGTGATCTCCAACACTGAACTCCAAGTCCTTTCGACGTCGATCCGCATAACTCTTGTGTCTACTCTGTGCAGTTTTCATCCTTTCCTTGACCAGTGAAATTTTCTCATTGGTCTCTCTCACCAAATCTGGTCCTAACAGTTCTGTATCTCCCACTTCAGCCCAACACAATGGAGATCGACATGGCCGTCCGTACAAAGCTTCGAACGGCGCCATTCCAATACTCGAATGATAACTGTTGTTATACGCAAATTCTACCAAAGGTAAGTGCGTCTCCCAAGATTCTTCAAAGTCAATTGCACAAGCTCTGAGCATATCTTCCATAATCTGATTAACACGCTCGGTCTGCCCATCGGTCTGAGGATGGAATGCAGTACTCATCTTGAGCGAAGTTCCCATAGCCTTCTGCAGACTTTCCCAAAATCCCGAGGTAAAACGTGCATCGCGGTCTGATACAATTGACACAGGCGCACCGTGCAGTCGCACCACTTGTTGTAGGTACATTCGACTCATCCTTTCTACTGGGTAAGTCATATTGTACGCGATAAAGTGTGCAGACTTCGTCAAACGATCCACGATTACCCAAATCGCGTCATGATTCTGTTGTGACCGGGGTAATCCAACCACGAAATCCATAGTTATGTGCTCCCATTTCCATCCTGGGACAGGTAAGGGTTGTAACAATCCCGAGGGTCTCTGATGTTCGGCCTTCACTTGTTGACAAGTCAAACATTTAGACACAAATTCGGCTACTTCTCGTTTCATCCCTTCCCACCAGAAGTTTCTCTTCAGGTCTTTATACATCTTTGTTCCTCCTGGGTGTACTGTCAGTCTTGATTTATGTGCTTCTTCGAGAATTTCTTTTCTCAAACCTCCTGAATCTGGCACACACAATCTGTCTCGACATCGGTATCCTCCATCGGCCCCAACCTTCCATTCTGTCGGGTCCTTCTCTAACATCTTGGCGAACCATGCTTGAAACTTCTCATCTTCCTTCTGGGCTTCGATGATTCGACTCACAAGTGTTGGTTGTACTACCAAGCATCCAAAGTGTTGCCCGATACTTCCCTCAGAAATCTGCACATCAAATTCTGTTATTGTCTCTAAGGCTTTCCATTCCCTCAACATCAATGAAGCAATCATTCCTTGAGGTTTCCGGCTTAGGGCGTCAGCGACTACGTTTGCCTTACCGGGGTGGTACTCTAATGTGAAGTCGTAGTCCTTGATCAGTTCCATCCACCGACGTTGCCTCATGTTCAACTCCTTCTGAGTAAACAAATACTTAAGGCTTTTATGGTCTGAGAACAAATCAAATTTCTCCCCATAGAGGTAGTGTCTCCAGATCTTAAGCGCGAACACTACTGCTGCCAGCTCTAAATCATGAGTTGGGTAGTTCAATTCATTCGGCTTCAACTGTCTTGAACCATAGGCGATAACCTTTCCGTCTTGCATAAGGACACATCCCAATCCTTGATACGAGGCGTCACTAAAAATAGTGAACTTCTCACCATCCCTTGGTATCGCAAGCACTGGCGCTGTTGTCAATTTCTCTTTCAATTTCAGAAAAGCGCGTTCATGCTTATCAGTCCATTCAAACTTCAAATCTTTCTTAGTCAAACCAGTTAACGGGGCTGCTATCTTTGAGAAACCTTCCACAAATCTCCGATAGTAACCCGCTAGTCCCAGAAAACTTCTGACTTCTGTAGCATTGGTCGGCCGAGTCCAATTCGCCACTGCATCGGTCTTTGATGAGTCAACCGCGATTCCTTGTTGAGAGATCACATGCCCGAGAAACTTAACTTCCTGAAGCCAGAATTCACACTTGCTGAATTTAGCATACAGGCGGTGATCCTTGAGAGTCTGCAACACGATCTTCAGATGTCGTTCATGCTCTTCCTCTGACTTGGAATAGATCAAAATATCATCAATAAAGACAATAACGAACTGATCTAAGTATGGCTTGAATACTCTGTTCATCAAGTCCATAAACACAGCTGGAGCATTTGTCATCCCAAACGGCATTACTAAGAACTCATAGTGTCCGTATCTCGTCCTGAAAGCAGTCTTAGGTATGTCTTCCTTCCGCACCCTCAACTGGTGATACCCTGACCGTAGATCAATCTTAGAAAAGGTCGTGGCTCCTTGCAACTGATCAAACAGATCGTCTATCCGAGGTAAAGGATACTTATTCTTGATAGTAACCTTATTCAGCTCTCGGTAGTCAATACACAGCCGCATTGACCCATCCTTCTTCTTCACAAACAACACTGGTGCTCCCCAGGGTGAAGTACTTGGACGAACAAAACCCAACTTCTCAAGTTCTTGAACTTGTTCCTTCAGCTCCAACAACTCTGTAGGGGCCATCCTGTAGGGAACCTTGGTTATAGGTCGAGTACCTGGCACTAATTCCACACAGAATTCTATGTCCCTTTCCGGCGGTAATCCTGAAATATCTCGGAATACTTCCTCGAACTCTTTGATTACCGGTATAGATGATACTGTCACCTCTGCACTGACAACCTCAATGTTTGCTAGGCATCTAGTGAGGAACATATCACCCGAAGGGTTACATTGGAAATCGAAGAGTTGATTCCCCTTGTCCGCAAATGTGATCTTTTTCTTTGCACAATCCAACTTCGCATGATTCTTCTCGAGCCAATCCATTCCCAGGATTATATCGAACTCCTTCATCGACAAAACCACCAATCTCGCCAAAAGTTCGCGGTCTCCAAACCGAAGAGGACAATCCTTACACACATGTAATAACTTGACTGTGGTCCCTAAGGGTGAGACAGCACTCAAAGCTTCCTCTGAACGATGCGGTATGATACCCAACTTCTGAACGGTCTTAACAGATATAAAAGAATGTGTAGCACCCGTGTCGAATAAAACTTTAACATGAGAGTTAAACAAAGTTAGAGTACCTTCCACTGCTCGTTGCTCGGGCGGTCCCTCCTCATTGGTACCTTCTTCATACCCTGTCTCCTCATAGCCAGCAGCCTCGGGAATGACAGCATTCAGACGGGCTTGTCCTTGCTGACCATAGTTACCTTTCCTAGGAGCCTTGCATTCTGGACTTATGTGACCTGGCATGCCACAATTATAGCACACAACTCCTGAACGATCCGAACGCCTAGGTGCTCTGCAATCTTTAGCTCGATGACCGGGAACTCCACAATTGAAGCAGTTGTTGTTTTTGGCCCCTTCTATTGCTAGAGGCTGATACTGCTGAACTGCTTGTGTCTGTTGAGGTTTCTTCCCTCCATCCCAGGTCCTTTTCTGTCCTTGAGGGTACCCTGGTTTCTGTCCGGGATAACCCTTCTGCGGAGGTCGATTTCCAAGCGGCTTCGAATTCTGACACCCATCATTCTCTAACCCCGTAGCCAATCTCACCAGAGCTTCAAATGACTGGCCCAGATGCCCCATAGTCAAATGTCTGAGAGACAGGTTGAGACCTCGGTGATACTTCTTGATTTTCCTCTGGGGTGTGTCCACCATATGTGGAGCAAAGCGAGACAGACGCTCAAATCGAGTAGTGTACTCTCGGACAGTCAGATTCCCTTGAGTCAACTCCATAAACTCTTTCTCCCTCTTGTCCTTCTCTTCTTCGGGGAAATACTTCTCGAGAAACCTTTCCTTGAACACCACCCACGGCATTCTCCTTGCAGCTTCTTCCCCTATGGTCGCCTTTTCTGCATCCCACCAATCAGCCGCTGCATAAGACAACTGAAAGATAGCCAGACGCTTCTTTTCCAGATCAGTGCACTCTATGGTCTCAAAGATACGCTCCATCTGACGTAGCCACTGTTCCGCTTGCCAGGGTTCATCAGTTCCAGCAAAATACTCAGGTCGTAGAGCGCGAAACTCCTTGAGAAGCTTGTCTCCAGTCTGGTGGGCTTGCCTCCCATTCCCATTGTAATCCCCATTCTGATTATTGTTTCTTGCGTTCTGATCACTAACCCTCTCCAACCTCCTTACAAAAGCTTCGAACATCCCGGTTGGATCTATTACTGGCGGTGCATCTTCAATAGCGGGACGATTCCTGAGATTTCTTCTAGCCATCTGATCGAGAGAACGGTACCTATCCATCAATCAACAGAATTCGGTCAACCTCTTGATAAGAAAGAAAATTCTAAACGATAGAAAGCGACTAGACACGGAATAAAGTCGAACTATCTTATCTCAATTCTATCTTAACGGGAGATCTTATGTGTTCTGGACAATTGGTCGAGCCATAACCTGGCTTTGATACCAAAAAGCCTGTCACGCCCCGACGTAGCATAATTCAGGAAAGCATTTAATTTCCTTTATGGACTCGTAGGTCGTGACAAGTGAGTATGACCAATTGTCCCTGCAACAAATAACTTAACAAACAATTCTAGAGCAAAGGATACTAACAAAAAAAAACATAAGCTCTGAAAAAAAAACTTACTAAACTATTACAACAGTCATAGTCTTAGGCACAAAACGCCTTATTCAAAAGTCCAAACTAGTTTATTACAAAACCCAAATTAAAAGACTTAGGAAATATAAAGCAGCCTCCTGGAAAGTCTCCTGACTCTAAGTAGCATAGTCAAAATACCCTGGCTTCTCCTGACCCTGAAAATCTGGACATACAGTCCAGGACGCATCAACGCCGTCAGCTTATGAAAGCTGGTGAGCAAAATAAACAAGTGCTCGCAATGTATATATAAGCATATAAACAACGGTGCAATTTAACTTTTAAAAGCAATAACTTCAAGGTTCCAATTCCAACATAAGCTACGGGGGAATAAAGAAAGCAATAAATATGTGACCATGCGTGAATAATGTAACACCTCATCTTTCTGACTCTTTTCTCTCAACAAAACTCAACACAACCAAACCATTATCTTAGATACCAGGAATACTATCCGATCGATATCCAAAAGAGCACACCAAACCATCGCTTCAGATACCAGGAATAATATCCGATCAATATCCGAAACAAGCGCCTTAGATACCAGGAATAATATCCGATCGATATCTAAGCCGTACACAACACTACCACCATCGCTTCGGATATCAGGAATACTATCCGATCAATATCCGAAACGCGCGCCTTAGATACCAGGAATACTATCCGATCGATATCTAAGTCGTACACAACACTGTCGCCTCCAATACCAGGAATAATATCCGATCGATATTGAGGTCGCACAACTAGAACGCCGCTCTTTACTCTTTTCACACAACCTCAACCCTAATATGTATGTCAATGTTTCATAAATAACACCATTAATAAATCACATGAATGTCATCAAACTTTAAACATAAAGGAATTCACAGAATTAAAGAAATAATACGCGTACGGGGATTGAAAATTCGTAATTCATTGCCTTAATCATTTTAAACATAACTAATAGCATTCAAAAAAAACTGCTACTGAAATCCTCGTTTTCTGTCCAAACGGTGCAGAATCTGAGAAAATTGCATTAGACGAAAAGTGTGCAGAATCGAGTTTTACTTGGGACAACGCGGGCAGAACCTTAAATTTCATTCGTTTTCCTAACAAAAGTCTAAAAACAAAATTCTGCTACTGTTAAAATTAAAAGAGAAAATATTAGATTGAATTTCTAATATACTTTGAAGTAATGCCATTAAAAATGAGTTATAATTTGTATACATGAATTACATATCAACAGAAAGCTCTTTGAGTCTAGTTTCCAACGCTTCAAACCGTGCGCGTTTTCGAGTTTCCTAGAGGAAGATATGGTCGTTTTAGTAAAAGCCGTCAATGCTGAAAAATGTCAATCGATTGACAAAAGTGTCAATCGATTGAATGACATGTCAATCGATTGGAACACATGTCAATCGATTGAATAACATGTCAATCGATTGGATATGTTTCCAATCGATTGGTATCAGCAGTTTCTCCCCTGTTACGAATTTGAAGCCTGTTTTTGACCCATTTCTCAATTCTGTTCCAACCAAGACATGTAATATATGGATTTCTTCGTTTTTCCGCGTAGATTAAGAATACGCGATCGGTTTTAACTAATTTCAATCGTAGCTCTCGGATTTCACGTAAAACCGAGAGGTGACAAAACTTTGAATCAATGGTACGTCGCGATACGGATGAATTAAGCCGTAGTATTCGAAACACAGCTTATTGGGACTAAGATCTTTCATTCCCAATTCACAGAATTGATTTTGGTTAACTTTTGTAAAACTCCAATTTTTAAGCTTTAATGGTGTATCTATATATATACACATATACATACATATATACACTGAAATATACATATATAAACATTGAGAGTGAGTTTAAATTACTCACAGAGACGATTATACAGAAATTTAAAGGCCGAGAACTTCCGCCGTAATAATCCGTCGTTTGAGAATTTCCTCCTCCGTTCTTGATTTGATCTTGAGATATATATATATATAGCTATGTATGTGTATCTGTATATGTATATACTGTATGTGTGTGTTGTGTGATCTTGAGAGAGCAAGAGAGTGATTGAGAGAATTTGAGAGAGTTTGGGAGTGAGAGATGAGAGACTGTGAGTGAGTGATTGAGAGAGAGAGAGCTGCCGAGAGAGATGAGAGGTAGTCCAAAAGGGGGGAATTAGTGGGTGTATATATCATATGCAAAGTGCTTAGCACTATGCATATAAAACACACATGACACTTCACACACACTCACAAAGCACTCCAGCACTAAGTTAGGCACACACTGCACTAATGTGTACACAAGATACCCTTGTGTGTGTTGAGCTCACGCAATGATACACACACACAGGTAAAATTATACTGCCCATTCCCAAAACTGGTATTTTACGGTTGAAATAAAAATACAGAAAATTATATTAATGTAGGAATTCAATTCCCGGTTATACAAAAATATAGATATCGATTTTGAAACCATAGAAAATGTTTTGAAAATTACATTTTGACCCCAGATAATTATTACAAAGAGAAATTAAATTAAAATACTCATGGAAATAAAATGCAATATTTATTTATTAATGATAATAAAATACAGGGCGTTACAATGTAGGTCTCATTGAGTTCCAAGAACAACAATGTTCCACAAGAAATCCATAACTCACACTTGCAACAATTCAGCCTGAATTTTTTTTTGTTGATAGTAAGTTAATAACTCTAAACTCTTCTTAATGCTTGTGTTTGGTTGCTCTTTGGTTTTTGGGATTTCAAGGCAAATTGCTTAGTATGTTATTTTGTATATATCACCCACAACATAATTTGTAAAGACACAATTAACCAACTTTACAACCGTACCGATACATGGCTTAGTTTGACAACACAAACTTGTTTTTCTTAATTATCTAATTCATCAAAACTAACTAAAGCAATAAAGGAATGATCAGCATTCTTTCAGTATTTAAAAAAAAAGTAGTTTCTTTCCTAATGAATATTTTGCCCGAATTTTTTGTTCTTAGAAGCCTACTGAATACATCAGATTGATCTCAAATTCTCAATGCAAATATTATAGGGTACCCAAGATTACATGAAAGAATTATTTATTGTCATTCACATAGATGAAAAAACATTTTACAAGGATTAAGAAGTAATGGAGTACACAACCATGAAAGTAGTAAAGCATGAAGTCTTACCTTGCCTTCAATCCAGAATTATAGTACAACATTTTCTCTTTCTCCTCCTTGCTTTCCTCAAAATCCTCTGAGTCTCTTCCTTTGCGTCAGCCATTGAATAGTTTCCTTTGTCTTCCCAAAAAACAAAGACAGGTTTAGTTCAATGCTTGAAAACTAAATGATGGTTAAATGGGTTTTAACTGTTTGAGTGAACTTAACAGTAAAACAAGGTAAATCCATATAGACACAAGAGTTGCACATGTCATGCATCTTAGGTATAGAATGAATCAACATTTTCTTCTGAAAAAAATCTAAAACATATAAATCCATTTGCTCCTTGTAGTTTCCTGAACTAAAATAAAATACAATGTAAGGTTTATTATTGTCCAGTACCAACCAATTTATACTTCAGAAAACAGGCAGCTATTACGCATGTACCCCCAAATCCAATCCCTTGTTGTAGTAGTATTATTGGCTTTGGACTCTTATCTCTTTATTCAGAATGGAATTTGGATCCTCTTCCATTTAAGGGGTCCCACACCACCAATTATATTGATCCCATTTGAGTGTGTCCTAGTTAAGTGGGACTTTCTTATACTATGTTGGGACCCCACATATGGATGGTAGCTGGTTGGGATCACATGGAGGTAAATTGGATATCCTTCATTTACCCCCAAGTGTGAGGAGCTAAAACCTTCAGAATGGTGGCTAGAGAGGAGGGAATGTGAATCCTGATATGACTAAGTCACCAGATGCACATTATGATTTCTCAGAGAGATTTATAGCAAGGATAGCAAATGAGACAGAACAGAAAACATATAAAAGCCATCAATTGTATTTGCCGTAAGCCACCTGTTTCCTTCTCCTCAAGCAAGCAGGAAAAACCTTCATCAATCTCTTCATCTGATTCCACGACAACTCTCCAATCTCTTTCCTGCATCACATATCTTCATCTCAGTTTAGACACTGAAACTACATTTACTCCGTTTCTTTTCTTTTTTCTGGGGTAAGCCATTCATACTCCTTATTCAGGAGACTGTGAATGTCCTAACGGCATATATAGTTAGAGATCAACTTGCACAGTTTAAAAGGTTATAAGACGAAGAAGGAAGACATACCGGTTCAATGGGTGCGAATCTCTTCTGTTTTTGTGCAGCACTGGAGGCTCTATACGTGTAAGTAGATTGTTCGTGTTTTACTGACGTCCAGCTTCCCAGTTCTACCTTTGGAACCAGAGTTGCTTGCCCACAAACCTTTGGACACATTGCTGGACTGCCACCAAGAACTTTTAATCGCTTGCCAAGCTCGAGGCAACAATGAAATCGAAATAGCACTAAAGAAACAGTTAAAAAGCCAAAAATATACTCCCTGAAAGATTAACTAAGAAGAAAGTTCAATGAGAATTTTGTGATGCTAGACAACCAACCCAACACCAACCCCGGTCACTCTCCCCCTCCCTATACAAATCTAAAAAAAAAAAAAATTTACATAACTGGGCCACAGAACTAGAACTTCCAACAGTTAACACACGTAATTAAATGATCAGAACTTATTGCAAAATTAGCATCAAGTCAAGGATAGATGGGATTGAAAATAGATTCATAAAGTAGCACCAGTTGGGATCGGACAGGCAGTCTTTAGTTAGATGGTTTTGTAATGTGCAAAAAAGAACAACTACTTCTCGAACGCTTCATGACCCAAGGTGAAGAAATGGAAAACAGATGCCATTGCACATGACATTATACATGGCCCTGGATAGAGTGAATTGACAAAGCAGGGATTGCAGAAGTTACAGTAGCGTATTCTTACATTAGATTGAACCATGCTTGGGATACCACTAGATGGGATATCATGATTTCTGGACTAAAAGTACCACGGATGATTTACATCAACAATAAAAGATAAATCTAATTTTTAAAACACTAAAGTGCTTGATTACGTTCACCTAGGGAAAGATTGCTACAATTACAGTGTTCTGACTAATGACATTAACCATCGCCCGTTTAATCAAAGAAAATAAAAACAAAAGAACAGTGCAAAATTTTGAGTATTGGAAACATACTTCTTAAGAGGGGGAATCTGCTGTGGAGTTGCACGATTACTCATGCCCTACAAATATGAACAATGTACTAATGCATAGCCTCCAAGAAACTAACAAATATCATTTGAGAAAAATAAAGTACCTTTGATGAGAGAGAATTGGGAGTTGGTGGTTTTTGGTTGGGAATCTTAAAGCTGTAAGCCAAGGCCTACAGTTAAATGGATCATGAAGGAGTAAGCAAATATTGAAGTTGTAACATCTAGAAGTATGAACATACTATCTAATCTTTAAAAATAAAATGGAAATGTATATCGGTATATCCCTATGAGTTTAGCTTTTGCATGTTCCAGCATAATGTAGTTAATACAATACATGCCTGCATCTCTTGGTTGAACATCTTGCAGAGATCAAATTTCAATTTTTGAAAACATGCATCAAGCTTCTCAGGTAAAGCTGACAACACTGAGGAAATTTCCTGTAACCTATCTTGATGTATATCCTGGCCGAGTAGATCAGAAAGAGAGCTTAAGCGCCCATCAAGGCTAGTTTTAGTATCTTCTTGTCCCTTGTTCTGAGTGTCATTTCTCAGTTGTGTTAGAAAATTTACATCCACTGAAACTTGAAACAATTAGGCATTTAAAAGAAATTTGGGAGGGAAAAGCTATATATGCTGTTACCATGAGCTGCAGAGAATTATCTTGAACAATCAACTTCTGCCTTATGCCTTCCACTGAATGCAAATTGAGGAACAGAAATGATGTAAGCAAATCATGTTGCAGTTCGAAAATGTATCTAGAAGCAATAAAATGGCAGCTCATTTTGCGCTACTTTCTCTCTGACTCACTTTCTCATGGTTTTTCATATGTAAGTTCAAATAACTCATCAATATTACTTTCGAGTAAGCTTCCCAGTTCCCACTAAAAATTTACAATAATTGAATCAGATAATTTCTGCCATATTATTGAGGAATTGATATACCTACCCTCCATCGATACTTCCTTTGTCCCTTTGTTTACTTGCATTATATCGCTCTGAACGGAATCCAAGATCATTCCAAACCTGTTCAGTGAAGTTTCCATCATTCCAATCCTGTGTTCAAGTTCTTCACTGATCTGATCTGCTCAAGCAAAACCAAGTTTAAAAAGTCTTGCAAAAAACATAGCCATGTAGACGAAGATTCATATAATTGGTTGGCATAGTTTTTGCAGAGTTGTACCAAAAAAAACATTTTCTCCAGAAATAATTCAAGTTCAAATTAAATACATTACACTTCTCTTGAATTTCGTTGGCAATAATGAAATTCATGAATTTGAATTACAAAAATTCAACTTTACCACCAAGGAAAAAAATATGAAAATTGAACTTATCCGTTGTGTCCTACTTACATCTGTGATCTTGAATAGACGAGGCGTTCCATTTGCGCATTAGATTGGAGGAAGACCTTGAGATCGGCATTTGACTCTCTTCTCGTGTATAATTGATAGGGGGCAAGCAAGAGATCTTCTTCACTGAATTCTCTCTTTCTTGAGAACCAAACCTCTGCAAAAACAACAAAAGATTAAATCAATGGTTACTTTTTTCACTGAAAACAAGAAAGAAAAGGTGTGATCTAATCATTAAACGGAAGCAAAAAAAAAAAACATCCTTCTGTTCCTTCTTAAACAATGGCTACTAAATACAGTGAGACACTTGCGGTTGCTCCATTGTGACCTGGAGGTCATGTGTTCTAATCTGGAAACAGCCTCTCTGTTTGCAGGGGTAAGGCTGCGTATATCTTACCCTCCCTAGACCCCGCAATGGTGGGAGCCTCGTGCACTGGGCTACCCTTTTTTAGTGAGACACTTGGGGCTACGTTTTAATCACTAGAAGATACTGGGAGGGTGGCTATCTTTTCATCTCATGCCCATCATGTTGACTAAATTAGTTAGACCACGCAGATCGAATAACATTTGACATCCAATTGACTTATATTTTGGTAAACATGAGAATCAAGACATGAGCAGTTAATCCACAATTTTTTTTGCAAAGTGTGAACCCATTGTTTAAGAAACTTTAAACCTAGTGGATCGCTCCCCCCTTGATATATTCCTGCATCTAGAATTTGTCACTGTGCTACTTAGTTATTTACTTTCCATGAAATCTCCGCAGCAAGGTACATCAAGCATGAATGAAACAAAAGGAAGGTAAAGTAGCACGATTTGGGAAGCTGAGTCATTTGAAACAACATCCACAACCTAATCTTAGGGTTTTAGAGGAGCTACAATGCCAATCTTTATTCAAGACTAAATACTGCCCTAGAAAATGATAAAACCAAGCAAGAAATATTGAGGAACCAAATCTCCAACTTATTGTCCACTCCAAACCTTCCAATAGAATAAGTAAGCACTCTAACCTCTTTAGCCTTTCTCAGATTATCATAACAAAACTAAAATGTTGGTAATGTAGCAACCATCAGAAGCAACAATTTTCGAAGGATGCAGTCTTTGTTAAAGGGGGGGGGGGGGGGGTTGTGGAGGAAAGAACTAAGGAGCAGAAAATTAAATTTCATGCAGTCCTGATGAAATTAGAAAAAAATTAGTATTCAGTAATTTCGAAATTTAATTGGCTAGTCAACATTGATTAGACTGGTTTAAAGTAGGAATGGTAAGGGCTGAAAAGTTTTGAACATAGATCATTAATCAATTTCCAGCAAACAAAGTTTCTAATTGACTCTGTTATTTGAAGAACTAATTCTTATGACATAAAAATCTTTTAGCCCCTTTAAGCATCCAGATACTACTCTTCATTTCATAATCTGAAGAGAGTTTTTTTTTTTTTGTTTTTTTTAATTTAATTATCACGGAGGCAAAGGCAATGGCAATGGCAATCACAGTTCTAATACAAGTAACACGACACACGAGTACATACAAGAACAAACAAATAAATAAAATGCCTGTGCCCTTGCTAAACCTAACTAAAGTCACAGTTCACTCGATCAGTTCAATTCAACAGTTGTTCCTTGCTATGCTAAATTGCTAATTAAAGCTAGTTGAGTCATGCAAATATAAGTCTGGAGATTTGAGTTAATCTTCATGATCCACAAAAGCACAAGAAATTAAGATTTTCGGATTTCTAAGACAAAAAGTGACAGGAATCTTCATCTCAAAATGCTGAAATCCAAAACGAACTCATATCAACAAGATAAAATACATAATATTGAACTAAAAAAAGGAATCAAGCTTCTTCCGCAACACAAAAATAAGTAGTGCAATTTGAAATAAGTGGCAAAAATCGATCCCATTGCTTGATATCACCAATTTCACAAATTAACAATGTCGAATTTTGATTTCTGCTCGTTATTTAGGAAAAATCAGAACTCTACAAATTCAGAAACAAAGTGAGAGAGAGAGAGAGAGAGAGAGAGAGAGAGAGAGAGAGAGAGAGAGAGAGAGAGAGAGAGAGAACCTGATCGTTCGTGACGACTTCGTCTAGTGAATTCTGCGAGAGCTGAGAAAACATTCCATGTTGAGACGAAACTCCCTGAGAAAACGACTGCTGCGATTGCTGTGATCGAAGCTGAGACGCTTGACTTTTACCAAAAACTGAAGATTCTGGACCAACCGGTCCACCATTTGATCTCCTATCAGTTGAATCATCGCCATAAACAACACCACAAATTTCAATAATATACTCGAATATATATATACATATAGTTGCCTATATATATATATATACACACACAAATGTATGATGTGGAACTATGCATTTGATCTCCTATCAGTTCAATCATCGCCATAAACAACCAACACAAATTTCAAAAATATACTATAGTTACCTATATATATACGCATATGTATGTTATGTGAATATGCTGCATTTGTGATGGAATTGCACGAACCTTGCATGAGGAGGAAGAACTGAAATGGAGCTGAGATCGCAGGCTTTGTTGATCTTCAACTTCATTTGATCGAACGAATCAAAGCTTGAGATTTCAAAACCGAGACTGAATTGAAAACCTAAGAGATCGATATTTGTACAGAGAGAGAGAGAGAGAGAGAGAGAGAGAGAGCTGTTTTTGAGTCTCCAAAGTTTTCGAACCTTTTTTGTAACACAGAGCTAGGCGGTAAAGAATAAAAAAGTGTAGCTAAACTTGCTAATGTAGAGACGTTTCGGTTACCTCAAAAATAGAAATTAAATGATAAATTGCATATTTTGACAAAAAATAAGTTATTGTTTTGTAAAAATAGAAATGGTTGGATTAACTTAAGCTTTTAAGATTTTATGGCTTAAACAAACTAGTTGAAAAAATAACTTGTTTTTAAATATAATCACTTAATTTTACTTTTAAGTTATTAAAAGATAAAAATACTTGAAAACAAAAGAGTTGAATAATATTTAGGCGTAGTTTGGCCCCCACATGGCTTTTTAAAAGTAGCTTATGAAATTTATTATTAAGTTATTTGATAATTTTGTACAAGTCACACATTATTCTTTAAAAAATCATCATGAAACCAAAAAACAACATTGAGATTTTAAAAGCTTCATTCTAGAGCTTTTAAAAACTCCCCTGAAAAAATTCCTAAGTTCAATTTTTGCAAAGCTCATAAATTATTTACCAAATGAATTAACATGAAATTGTGCTTTTAAAAAGGAGAAACACCAAAATGGGGACCAAACTAAGCCTTAGTAAATGATACGTTAAAAAATGGCCCACTAATGGGAGCAGAACATTGTAACAACATCAAAGAGCACCAGCTCGAAGTCGGCATCCAACCAAAGCTCATTCCTCTATCGCCGACCAAGCCTAAGGTTCCGAAGATGCAGGAGGACAGGGTAGGGAGGGCTCTTCCCCGATCGGTACGTCAGGTCACGTGGACCCCGACCTACAGGTCGGGAATGTCGCCCAGATATAGCTCGTCACGGACAAAGCTCACTCAAGCTCAAGGGCATGATCCAGAAGACTAATGGAATGTATAAGCAGTTTCCTAATCACATTAGGGAACTCACGTGATTTGTGTCAATCAAATCCCATCGGATTGTATTGCGTTATCTATGTAATTTTCCTGTATGAGTAGGTCTCTTACATGTACAAAAGAGACCCCTCATCCCTTTGTAGAGGGGACAGTTCAATCTGCACAACACACATATAGCATCCTTACTCGGCTTGCCCGGCCGACCTCTGGTAGTTCCTGTCACACCCGTCTCGGAAAATCAAATGTGTTAACATGCATTATTGAACTTTTGAGAATTTTTATTGTCAATTAATAATTGTGAAAGTGGTTGACTGTGGTCAACATAAGGTGTCAAGTGAGAACACGGTGATTCGATAACCATTGAGGCATTTGTATGAATTAAATGACATTTATATGCTTAATGTTATTTGATGTTATTTGGTAGTTATGAATAGTGATTTTACATGTGTAGTGTAATTTCTGTTAGTTTGGATCTTGTTAAAGATCAATTTGGTGGATTTAGTGATAACCAATAAGATGCATTGCATAAAAGATAGGTTATCTAGAAATTCCACGAAAATAGTTCCCGGAACGTAATTACGGCGATAAACGAAACTTAAACGAAAAGTTTTATAAATTGTAGTTTTCACTCGTGAAGTAATGAATTAGACGTGTAAGATATTTCGAGGGATAATTAGGAGTTTTGAAAACTCGTGGAAAGGTAACACAATTTTCGAGAGTCGTGCCAATATATAGAAACTCATGAGATATTTTCATTTAAAGTTTTCTCAAAACTAAGTTGAGAGCTTTTGGTTCCTCCGAGCTTCACAACGCAAATCGATGGACTTCTGTTCGTTTTTTTCACCAAATTTCATATTTGAACTCCCTGAGATAAGAGCTTCGATTTGATAGTTGTTAAGCCGTGTTTGGCTAAGTTTTTATAAATTCCTAATCCAAGAATTTTGGAGAAAACTATGTAATACTTGTAGGTTAGCTTATAATCGGAGATTCGATGTTTAATCGGGCCTCTAGTTAATCCTTCAAAGTTATAGGACGTTTACACGAGGTATGAATTTTAGACTTGTGAATTATAAGGAATTTCATGTACTTAAATATCTGACTTGATATTTTGGATCCTGGCGAAATTCATGTATTAATTAGGCCCGTTAATTATGCACGCGGAATTATATGAAAAGCACGTATATGTTGTTATATGAGCATGCTATGTGTCAATGTGGGTCAAAGGAGAGTTTAATACAATTTCATTTCGGGGGGTAAGCTCCTCAATGTTTGAGGATTTGTAGCGATGGCTACTGTGCATGATTTGGGAGAAGGCACTGTCAGGACACAGTGTATGATTGGGAGAAGGCTCTGCCAGGACACTTGGATGGGTGGTTGGGAGCAGGCAAGGATTGTGGAAATCAAATCCCTTTGGAAGGAGACGAGAACCCTTTTACATGGGTTACTTGGGTGCAGTTGTTTGTGTCTGCACGTTTTGCACAATTATTTATATAAAATAAAATTATAAAAAAGAGTGATTTTTATAATAATAATAATAAATAAATAAATAATCAATTTACAGTGTTTCTTTAAATAAATAAAATAAATAAAAATATTGTGCAAACATAAGCAACTGCACCCAAGTTGTCCCCTAAAGTGATGTTTTACATGTTCATTGGAGTATTCCTTCCAAAAAAAAAAAATGTTCATTGGAGTACCTGATATTAGTTAAAGCTAACAAGATACGAGACCAAGAATCTTGTCATTCGAAAACATATGTGAAATTCATACACAAGATAGGTACTAGACACACACACGCACACACACACACACACAGAGAGAGAGAGAGAGAGAGAGAGAGAGAGAGAGGCATCATTAAAGATGACATTCCTGGATTACTATTACACACAGGTCACATTCTCATATTCAGAAAGAAAGAAGAAAATTCTGATCTGCTCCTAGAGAGAGAGAGAGAGAGAGGCATCATTAAAGATGACATTCCTGGATTACTATTACACACAGGTCTCATTCTCATATTCAGAAAGAAAGAAGAAAAGTCTGATCTGCTCCTAAATCTGAAGCAAATTAAAAAAAGAAAATAATAATTTTCTTCTGCTCCTAAATCTGAATCAAATTGGAAAAAAAAAAAAAAAAAGAATCTGGAGGAAATCAGAAGTACAACTTAACGGAGAATAACATGCAAATGATTTATTATAACGATAGTTTTGTAATACTAAGTACAATGCAATAACCCGAAAAATGAACGATCACAACATAAACTCATGAGAAAGAAGAAAGACCTGCTAATACGAACATTTTTCTTTTTCATTTTTTTATTGTTTCTTTCCTGTAAAAATACAAGAGGTCAAAACCCCAATATCAAAATTGCATGTCGACAACTAATACAACATAAATTTTCAAACAATAAAGAAGAAGAAAAAGAAGAAGTTAACCACACCACCCGCTCTTACCAATTCTAGGCACCATCGCCGTTTTAGAACCGCAAGCATGAGATCAAAATTTAGTTCCAGCCACTGACCATTCTTTTGAGGGTCCATCATAATTTCGGTTGTCGCGGAGACTGGCCATTCTTTTGAAGTCCCTGTAGGTTCAAGATTACTTGTGCTCATGTTCTACATCTGCCCACAGGAAGAGTAATATCTCATGAAGAACTATGCAAAATTTTCAGCAATTATTACATATTAAAGACCCCCAGAACATATAAAACAAATCTTCTCTCATTGCCTGTAAAACTTTGTATACATGTCTACTTTTCCAATTCTGCATTACGGCAATAATTCAAAACAAGTAAAACTTAATTAGATGCAGAACAAAGCATTAAAGTGCTTCACACCAACCAGGGGCAGATGCAGAAATTCAAAGTTTGTGCGGCTTGGCATGGACGAAACTTGACAGAGGCAGAGTTTACAGGGTAATTTGGGTCTATGTGCACATATCTTCGTGTAGATGATACAAGCTAATGCTATAAAAATCAATGCAAGAAATCAAATACTAATGGAACAGGTGGGTTTCTGAATTTTTCTTTCTGGTAGGTAAGTGTAAATTTTTTTGTTTCTTTAGGGTATGTCTAAAATTCTCTAAAATCTAGTGGGGCTCAAACCACCCCTTGCCCCTTGGTAGATCCGCCATGCGTATGGAACGTACTAAATTTTCTCGTAGTACATAAATTTAAAATAATGTAGCAATAATTTTATATGTCAACTACATATATGACTTTATTCATCTATTAGTTTCAGAGTACGGACCTAAGAGTTCATTTCAGATCAAAACATTATGGGCAATTCAATCCGAGGTATGAAATGCCATTGGCGGAGGTTTAGTCGATTGATCTGGGGATATCCTTCCTTTCCCATTACGACCTAACCCTCTCACCCTAGGGAAAAAATCATCACAATACCCAATAAATAATTACCACAGAAAGAGATAGAGAGCACAAGCACACGAATACAAGTGCAGCCCTAATAAATAAATAAATAAATAAACAAAATTAAAATTAAAAAATTAAAAAGTAAGGCAGTCAACTCCGTTACATAGAGGACAAGACAAAAATAATGATTAAACGAGAAGACACACAAAACTATAAAATGACAACATTTTAACACAGTAAAACAACAGATTCACGTTCATGCCGGAAAAAAAAAATGGAAACAGATCTCCCGACATTTTATATAACAATGCATAGTACAGAGCTCGGCTGGCCAAATGAAAAGAAGATAACACCAGAAAGGCAAAAGCCGCAAAACGCACATTTATCAGTACTCCAGTTTTAGCTCAGATTAGCATCTGAGTCTATGTATCACTATTTATATAACCATATGAAGAGAACATGCAAACTGGTGAGTTCAGTTCAGAAGAAAAAGTATGCTGTTGACTATGACCTTTTGAAGAGAGAGAGAGAGAGAGAGAGAGAGAGAGAGAGAGGCAAACAATTATTCAAGTGCCTTAAACCACTACCCCCCCACCCAAAAAAATTTTTTAAGTGCAGATGATTAATTCAGTCGCAAAATATACATACCCGAGTATCTCCTCAAAGAATTATTTCCGTTGATAGATGTTGGAAGTGGCCTCGTTCCTTGGCCCAAAGACAGAATCTCTTGCATTCTTTCAGGCCAGACTACGTTTAATCTACGGGCAAAATCTTCCACCTCCCTGGATGAAAACAAAAGAAGAAGAAAAATATGTCATGCAAAAGATAATAATAATAATAATAATAATAATAATAATAATAATAATAATAATAATAAAAAAGTAATAAGAGTGCAATAAGTTAAAAGAACCAACCTTCTCTCTTTTGGTCCATTACTGATATTTAAAAAGACCACCGATTTACAAAAAGGATAAAGATGAAAGCTATAGTAGCTAACAGATAATGTGGAGACACTAACACAGATACCGTAAACATAACACGAAAAACAAAAATCAAATAAGAAACCATATCCCAATCTAAGTCAATGGTAGAAATGGAAGTTAAAAGGAAAAAGAACAGCCAAATAACCTCTCTTTACTTTGCCAAATGGCCCAAATCCACCGAAAGGAATATCCAGAAAATGGAAAATCAGGAAATGCACCGAAAAGCTATTGCAACAAATCAGAGGAAAAAGGCAATCACAAAACAGATGATTAGAGATCAAGTGTCTGTGATGATTCTAGAGCAAATAATCTAACTCATACAATGACCTCCTATGCAGCACGAACACTTCAATTAGAGTGCTGCCGGACACGGAAGTGGACATGGCACAGTGGTGCCTTTGAAAATGTTTTTAGAAGTTCGAAGTAAAATTCTTAGGAAAAATAAACTGGGGGATAAATAATGGGTTTATTTGAATTTTATGAAACGGGAATTGACGCGGCACTGATATTGTATAGTAACGTAAAAAATATATAATATCTTATTTTCCGTGTTCTAGACTTCCAGCCCTGTCCGTATCTGTGCTACATAGATGTTCCTGTGACCACAAAAATACAGATATAGATCTAAATGTCATATCACTTGCACGGGTGATTAGTCCTGAATACCTGCACAGGTTGGATTTCCACTGTTGTTATTTTTGGTATTAGTTCACCCAACGAGAAAAGTACGCACAAAATACCGTCAAAATTCCCCATTACATAACCAATCATAGCACGATAAAAATAGTATATAGTAGAGTTTACTGTTTAGTGATAATAATCTTTGTTGAAGACTATAAACAGATACTGATGCGATATGAACCTTAGGTGTGTGAATCTACACAACTTCAGATACTAAAACAACTCATTAAGCCCACCTGTCGATCTCCTCTTTTAACACGGGATCTATCTCGTCATCTATATCAGAGTCGTCAAAATCATCCTCAGGCACAAAACTGCTATCTTCAACATCTAGTAACTTTAAACTCTCACCAACATTGGGCACATGATCGTCAGTCTTGGCAATATAGTTACCAGAATCAAGACCATTCCACTCCTGCAATATGTGAACTAAACCAGTGATTTCCTACATTTTCAGTCACAGAAGAAATCTGTGATTCAACAACCTAATGAATCATATGCCCTAAATTATAACCCTGCCCGAGAAATCACATATCAAAATATTACAAAAATGGAAGCATTAGATACAACGTGTCATCCCTGTAGCTTTCCTCATTTTCTCCTTTTCTTCTTTTTTTTCTTCAACTTCAAAGTGGCGGGTCCCATGTGGGTACATTTACTATTTAGACCCTAAGTTTCTTCCTTCTTTCACATTTATTATTTTATGCGAACAATATCAATAACACGATGCGTTTTTACAGAGAAAATAAATTTACTAATTTCTTTCGTAATTGCTATTTTCAATCTTGTGTAGCACAGTAGCACAGGTACATACCTAATTATTAATGTATAAAGAGAAACACATACTTCAGAAATAGCCATATGTTAGAACTGACCTTGTGGATTTTGGTGGCATTGTTCGAACAAGACGAAGAAGAGGCATTGTCTGACGCAGTAGCATAATTAGAAGAAGCATTCTTTTGTTGGTCTTTTCTTCTCCGGCTCTTCTTTTTATTCTTAGAATTTCTGACTACCCTACTAGAATCTGCAGGACAGAATTTGCTCAACTGTAATGAGTCCATCAATCGGAACTAAAGTGGGAAAATCGGTTTCAAATTAGATACCATACCCTATTTTATCCAGAAGAATTTCACATGCGGCCAGATGCAGTAAACCTAGGAGGTTAAAAATACACGCTGAGACACTTTCTAAAAATGGTTACATAATGTTGGCTGTCCCACATCGCCGGATAGGCCCCCACTTGTGCTGTTTATAAGTCCTGGGTAATCCCTCCCCGCACGAGTTGTCTTTTGTAGGTGAGCCATGCACACTGGGTATTCTACTTAAAAACACACTTTTAGGCACGACCACTGTATACATCTGTTACAAGATGATCTAGCAACTGATTCCCTAAGTTACAGTTGTAAGAATAGTAAGAATTGCTGTAAGAATTGCTGTAACACTCCTCCACCCAACCCCACACTTGACTGTCTAAAAAAAAATTATAACCAGTGTTCTATCTGTAGTGGAAAATAAAGCAAATATAGCTTTGAAGCTAGAAAGCACCAATGTGGATGCGGGAGGATTCGTCAATTTAATATATATATACATATATATATATGATGGTGCAAGGGTACTTCTGTAAATTACAAATATATACTTTTACATAATTTTACAAACTACACATTGTCTTCATTTTCTACGTAAAGAAGACAAATAACAAGCATAAATAAGCAGATAATGGCCTTTGGCGTGTAATCCAACTCTCAACATTCTTAAATTGACTCCAAAGTTTTTAAAATACCTATGGTACAACAAGAATAGTTATTGTGCTAAAAATGACATTTTTCATGAAATGTGCCATTGGAGTAGCGATGCCAAAAAGATAGTAGTATTTTGACACGATACCAATGCCAAATTATAGCTTTAGCATGAGGAAATAGCATGTAGCATTGAAGATGCACTTAACGCAAGGAAGCTTGTGTCAATGTTGTGGCGAAAACAATGATTGTTGTGGGAGTAACAAGAACAAAAATGAAATCCTCTTTCACAAGCAAAAGCTATTGCATGCGTTTACTAAAGTTTCTAGGAATCTACTCTCCATTGTAGTGTCAATAAGTTTGCGTCTAGTCGATTTTTTTTCCTCGTTTCTAAGACGAATAAGCGTTCTGAGTGTCCTTAATTGATTTTTGTACTTTCACCCAAATAAAGCTTTATTTGGACATAAATGGCCACTTGAGCGTCATTTTTTTTTCCTCTTTATGTTCTTTACATGTACGGAATATGATCATTTCTGTTCTTAAAGATGCAGGAGGAACCATTGAATCGGGTAACAGCGCTTCACTAGAAGAAGATGAAGATCAAGAGACAGCTAAGAGAACTCATTTGCTTAGACAGAAGATTTGTAGTAATATCTCTTCCATGCCTGTTATTTTGAAGAGGATGAGAAAGTGTATATCAAGAATTGAGTATTGAGATTCATCGAATGGAACCTACCCTCCCGCTTTTAAAAGGAAACGCATTGGCTGACTCGATCGATTTCATGTTTGCTTTGCTTTTTTAGTATGCTGTTGATTTGAAGGAAAAGAGCTGGCTTCTTGTTACAATTGACAGGTTCAATATGTATGATTTCATGAATCCAAATGTTGAGAAAGAAAGCTGGTTTACTAACAGGATTTGTATTCCAATGCTGGATCCTGCCATCTTCACTGTATTGAAACTTACTCAGAAGTATTGAGTTAGGTATGTAATGTAAAATGGTGTTTATATTACTCGAATCAGCAATGCTTACATGACCTCACAGTGCCACACAGGAGAGAGATAGAATGTTTGTGTAGAGTGTTTGGGTGAGCGTTTGTGCCCCAAACATTACTCTTGCTCGAATAACTTCTTTGTGATAAGTTAGATGTGACACAAGTATATGCCACGCAGTGATTGATTATTTTTTATGTGTTATTTATCTTCTTCCTTTGCTTCTTGGATAATGATGAGCTTCTGCGATTCAATCGCAAAAAATGTCTTTGACCAAAAGCTATCCGCTTTTGTTGAATCGCAAATTTCACCAACTAACACACTTTTTTTTTTTGCAATTGAATCACGGATCTAGTTTTTACCAAAAAAAATAATAATCACAAACAGCTTTCACGCTTTAGTTTTTTTTTTTTTTTTTTTCTCCCATGATTTCATAGACAAAGTTGATATCGTTTTTTTGATTCCAAAACATCAAAGTTTACAACAAAAAAAAAAAGGACTTCGTTAGAAATTTAGAATCCCCATTCTTTTAAAAACAATAATTAAAAAAGACCCTACCGCAGCCAGAAGAATCCACTCCGGTGCGGGTGCAGAGTCTCCAACCTTTTAGAAGAATCTGTGCTTCCTTGCCATGAAGAGACTTCTAACCGGATACTATTACAATATGCTTGTATAGGTAAGAAGCACGTTGATATTTTTGTAAACTCGCATTTGTGGAGTTGACACACAGTGATCGAAATAGGATGTCCCAATGCTTTAATGAATAAGCATTCGCATAACTTAAGATCATACATATAACACTTGACATTCACAATTGATATTCAACTATTTTCAGCAATTTAGTGCACTAAACACTTGACATTCACAATTCCCCTACTTCCCAAGACTTAACTTCTACTTTATTCTCCTCAAAGATTGAAGAATATGCAACTCCAACGTCAAATCGTATAATTGTATATTGGAGAAAAGTTTTGTTATTTGAATAGCCTACAGAACGTGAAACAATGTTTTCTTCTAAAAGACACTAAATGGGAAACCAAAGGCTTCCTTTCTGATTATAACAAGGGTATATCATTCTTCGGCTACTTGTGGGATTGCTAGGTGAGTGAGGTGAATTTCAATTACTACCATCAATAACTGAAACATTGTGGTATAAAGTTGAGCATTTCAGGCGTATCAATGGAACAGCTCACCCAGGCAACGGGGCAACACTTTAAAATGCTAAAGAAACATTAATCAAAACAATGTTTCTTCTAAAAGACACTAAATGGAAAACCAAAGGCTTCCTTTCTGATTATAACAAGGGTATATCATTCTACAGCTACGTGTGGGATTGCTATGTGAGTGAGGTGAATTTCAATTACTACCATCAATAACTGAAACATTGTGGTATAAAGCTGAGCATTTCAGGCGTATCAATGGAACACCTCACCCAGGCAAGGGGGCAACACTTTAAAATGCTAAAGAAACATTAATCAAAACAATGTTTTCTTCTAAAAGACACTAAATGGGAAACCAAAGGCTTCCTTTCTGATTATAACAAGGGTATATCATTCTTCGGCTACTTGTAGGATTGCTATATGAGTGAGGTGAATTTCAATTACTACCATCAATAACTGAAACATTGTGGTATAAAGCTGAGCATTTCAGGAGTATCAATGGAACACCTCACCCAGGCAAGGGGGCAACACTTTAAATTGCTAAAGAAACATTAATCAAATCAACAAAACTACCATCACATCATAAAGATAAGGAGGTACAAAGCAAGGCATTTAAAGTTTTGTTCTCATTTTCTCTTACACCTCTATAAATTTGTGAAATATGCCTCCATAAAAATGTGAAATTGACCAATATTGTAAGCACTGTAACCCAAGTCTAATAACATGAAAACATGGAATATAATTTGATATAGAAGGAATCTTGCGACATGTTATACACATGGGGACATCAAGCATATTAGCGGCAAGCAAGATATTAATTTATGGCATCTTCTAAAATTCAGAAGTTGTCAAAGTCCTAAAAACACAAACTTGACCTACGTAAACCCCAAGTTTGTTAAAGTTCCAACACACGATTTCATTAATTCCTAACATAAAATTTGTTTCCCTTTGGAGGAACCTTTTCAGATCTAAATTTTCATATCAAAAAGTCTTAATAAAAGGAGATAAATTGTAATGAACACATTCTTTGTTTCTACAACTTAAATTTCACATCTTAGATATGCTACCAATTCAAGTGTTCAACTCAAAATGAACAAATGAAAATAAATAGATCAAACAACAACCAAAAACATGATGCATTCCATAAGGTACTTTGAATATTGGCAGGCTTGCAGCTATAATTCACTGAGAATAACGTGATTGACGATGCAAACTATGAATGAAAAGTTTAAAAATACATACAACTCTCATTTCAATTTAAGCCAGCCAACGTGGTTCCAACTTCTGGTTAAACTATAGGCAGACAAGCAATCTAAGACAACAGTCAAAATACCTTCATGTCCTCCATTAATAAATGATAAGAGGTCCTCAACTGAACGATCATCCACACGCTCCTCTTCAAGCTCAGCACTCTGAAACAAAAGGAAGGCATTTCCATGAGTGTTCATAAGCGTGGCAACCTCTACCAAGCAATAGATTCTGAGATGCGCTATGCTAGAGAAAACAAAGCCAGTATAACTCCAAATTAAACATATTGAACCAGAAAATATGCAAGCATACAGAGACCAATCAATTTCATAATCACCTTCAGTCTCTCTCTCTCTTTTAGTTCTTTCCTCTTTCTCGCATACAATCTATTCAAGAGGCGTATCCGTGGATCATCAGTGGTGTTTTTTAAAGGCTCCAACTTCTCTTCCTGAACCAATTGAATCTATTTAATATAAAACAAAAGACATACAGGGTACATGTTTTTCCCAAGGCTATACAAAGGACACGCTAAGCATATACATCGCTAGCAAGCACAAGACACCTCTGTAAGATCATCAGGCAAATGAAACGTCTCACGTATTTCCTCCGGTGTTTTCCCTTCAATCATTCGTGCTAATGCCCGGCTGGTGAGATCAACCAAAGGTTTCAGTTGGAGGCTGTCGGCAGCAGATGTCAACTCGCAAAGCCTTTTCGTGTCCATTCGAATGAATTTCTCATCAAAAGACTTCCGCTCCTATACAGAAGAAAGTCAAAGCACAGCATCATTATTCAAGTTCTATACCCATTTTTTTTAGACCATATGGATGATTTTTACGGGGCCAACATTCAACAATAACTAAGTGATTGTTTAAAAAGCTGAGGTCACTGGACTAGCTTTATCACAGCTTTTTCAAATAATTGTTTCCTTTTTAAGCTAAAAGACAGCTTCTCTTAAAAAGCTCCAATTCTTGGGTTTTTTTTAAATCTCCTATTTCCAAGAAGTTATTAACTTATTATTCTAAAAGTTAACCCAAATAGGCTCTCAATCAGGAAAGGAAAGACCTGAAAAACATCAACCTTGTTAGAGTGACCTGGTACTTGATGAAACCGGCAGTAATCAAGAATCAAGCTCAACGTTGCAGGATTGACCCGTGATGGAAGAGATATGGGATAGTTTTTTGAAGATCCCATGCCTGAGTGTATTTCATGACATATCATGGGGCAGAACATGGCAACCTCTTGTTCTACTTGTTGAATTGCACCATCACCAGTTTGAAGCCATACGTACGACTTCATCATCTGAGCCGGAACAAAATATTAACACAGATTACAATCCAACTATCATCAGTAAAACAAAAATCAGAATAGGTAATGCAAATAAATGCATGAAAAGCTATGTAGCACTTCTACAATAACTCTATTCCTATCTGCTCACAACTGTTCAATACTACTCATGCCATTTGCCACCCAGGAATAGCACACCCAAAAATTTCTCTAAGTGAGAAGTTAATTAGTGAGTGTAACCAAGGAAGATCCATCCTCGGCTACAAAGAAACACAAGAGTTTTACTTCTTGACAAACTAATGGATATTAAAAGGGAAAAAGAACACAGGGAGAAGATAAAGCGGAAAAACCACACTTTATCCTAAGATACATAGTTTCTTAAGTATCCAAAAAAATGCCGATGAGCATCCACACTTTATCCTAATCCAATTATTAAATACACTAATGTATGTAAGTTATATTTAGAAAGAAGACAAATTAGAATTGTTTGTTTCCTAACAAATTAACACACTTACAGTCCGTTTGGTATGATTATAAAATAGAATAGAATTGAATTGGAGAGAATAGAAAAGAAAAGAAAAGAATAGAATTGATTTGCAACTCTAATTCTCATGTTTGGTTTGAAATAGAAATAGAAAGAATAGAATTGAAAAGAATTAATGATACTTCCTAAAATACCCCAGACCTTAAAGCTAATTTGCCCAAACGCACCTTAAGGTAAGACTAGAAGAACAAACCAAATAAAGAAGAAGACTAAAGAAGACGACCGCATAAGAAGAAGAAGACGACCGAAGAAGAAGAAGACGACTGAAGAAGAAGAAGAAGAAGAAGACCGAAGAAGAAGAAGAAGACTACTGAAGAAGAAGAAGAAGAAGATCGTATAAGAAGAAGAAGACCGAAGAAGAAGAAGAAGAAAAAATCAGGTTAAGGTTTTTGGATTTGGGTATTTTGGGAAGAACAATAGTTACAAATCAATTCTCACCAAATCCGACCAATTTTGGTCGGATTTCAATCTTGCCTAAAACTTCAATTCTCAAGAATTGGCAAGAATTGGAAATCATTTCATTTCTCATTTTTGTGTCAAACCAAACACATGATTTGCTACAAACAAGAATTGCAAATCAATTCTTTTCTTGTTTGTGCATACCAAACGGACTGTTACTAATCCTGTGAATAGGTATCTAGGAATGGCATTTTAATTTTCAAAGATGCTTATGAACATAATAAAAAATACCAAGTACAGACCCTTTGAAGAAGGCAATACCATTGAAAAAAGTAAAGACATTGGTGTATAAAAGAAAGATCACAGTAAAAGCTACCAATTGGATTCAACCTTTTTCTGCCAAAAAAGATGAGTACAGCGTAAAACATAGAACTACGTCAAAGATTGTTGTTTTTAGTGCATTTCAATTGTACTATCCTAATAATAAAATGTTTGGGGTTAGCTCTTTAACGATTATTTATAATAACAAAATGGTATCCCCTGCCGCTGATGCAGTCATTCCATTAATATTCAAGTATATTAAATTACCTTTTCCATGCGTAATATAAAACTATCAATTTTGATAGATATCAATCTTACTAAATGTCGACGACTCTTTTTTATAGAGATGCGTTCTTATAACTGGAACATGCTGCATAAAGATGAAAATAGATGAGAACTGTTTACAAGACCAGTTCATATTCCAAAAACTCCCACATTTGCATGGTAACAATTGTGTATTATGTGTGTGGATTCCCAAACATATTAAATACTGAAAATGTTTTAGACTGTTGGGGCTTTGTTGTTCTGATATAAAACTTTCCACAACGCCTTACAACACAATACCATTCGCTTGTATTTTCCAATAATGTGATATCACGGATTGACAACATCAGTTTTAATTACTGAAAGGCACAGAGCAGTTTCTAGAAAAGGCAAACTCTAAACATTGATGACAAAATTGGGAATTCAGCATTCAGATTAATTACTAAAGACATCAGACATACTTTCACTCTACCCACAGAACCAAACTACGTCAATGTGAACCATTTAAATTGTGTGGATTGGATGAATAAAAGTGTATACAGTTCATTTTTTCAATCAGATGCTATAAATTTCACCCCCTCTAATTCTTTTGTCATTTACTTTTTGTGTGCATATTATTCATTTTTTCAAAAAATTTAGGAAAAAATGAACATAAATGACTAAATTTTAGTGGGACTCAATAAGCATGTGGACATAAATTTGGTGACAATGTTGAAAAGGCCCAATACGACAACACAAACAAAAAGGTGCAACTACTTGCATCTTACTAAATGTCACACACTAAGAATGTGTAATTGTCCACGTGTGACTATGCAAGTAAGTCACTCTAGCATATTAACTTAGCAAAACACCAAAGAAGAGAACAAGACACACCCTTGATGAATGTCATATAGTTTTATTTAGGTGCACACAAGTGAGTCAATGTGGTATGTTGTAAATAGCACGTTGACAAATTAAAAAGAGTAATACTAGACCCACACAAAATTCCACATAAAACAATCATGACCCTTGATTCCAGTGAGCCTCATGTGGGGTCCGTGGGAAATACATGGATCCCGCACAGAACCCACCAGAATCAAGGGCCAGGATTGTTTTGTGTGGAATTTTGTGTGGCTCTAGCATTACTCAATTAAAAACCATTAGAACCCTTATAAGTCATACACCAATGTTGATGAGAAGACATGTAGGAAAGAAAAGGAAACAAATAAGACCTTAAAGTTCATCAGTTCTTGAACACCAATCTAAAAACCTCCACATATGTGAGCACCTAATACATCTATTTGGAGTTCCAATAAATAAGGTAAGAATTTCATTGAATGCACCAAAACTGTATTTTAAACAAATCAAAAGGGGTTCCTGTTCCACCACAAACAAATTATAAAGAGTAAGTCTATTGTGAGAAGCTTCTCATATGAGAAGGCGGATTTTAATCGTTGGATGAGAATCTAGCCATAAGATTCCCAAGAATCTAAGAATCTGGAGATTCATTTATTGCCATATTCTCATCCAACAGTTAAAACCCGCCTTCTCATATGAGAAGCAGCTCACTATAGACTTGCCCAATTATAAATACCTCAAAAATCAACTCTAAAGGTGAAATCAATGGAATAAAGGACTGAATGGCTGAGACAGTGGGAAACTCTGACAATAAGCATTGAACTAAAAGTAATCAAACATTTAGCTTAACAAAAAAAAATTGTCATTTTCTGGAAATGAAAACCCAAAACAATGAACAAGCATGCAAAGCTATTCTTTTATTTTTAACCATACAGCATTTTCTAATTCAAGAACGAAATAACCGTATAAACCCTAACCCCTAAAACTAATCCATTTCATATGAAAAGAAGGTCCGCCTAAAATCAATTACGAAATTAAACCAAATTGAGCGATTAGAAACACAGGTTGAGATTGGTAATAGCCATTTACGCCAGAAAATGAATTCAATAAACTTCACAAACACAATCAATACACAGATTATTTACATACATATCTATATATATATATATATATAAACATGGAATTTTTACATACCTGTGGGCATAAGACGTCAAGAAATCAAAGATTAGCAGAGGAACTTTGAAATTGTGGAGATTTGGCGGTTGTCAGCGACACGAAAATGGATAAATCAGAGAGAGAGAGAGAGAGAGAGATGTGACTGAAATGGGGACACAGCGGATGTATTGTCAGGGTGGGCGGGGGAGTAGTTTTCTTAAAGCCTTCTCTTTCTCTCTCTCTACAACTCTATAGATTTTCTCTCTCTATATCGACATCAATCTGTACAAGTTCATGTAAAATTATACGAATCCAAGCTCGAAAGTCGAAACGAGCGGCCTTTAATGTCCGATACACGTGAACCTATTATAGGGTCGTTGCGTTTCTTGTAGCATAGGGTACTTTTTAGTACTATTTGTGGATTTATAATTATACCCCCTGTATTTTACCGTTATCGTGTGTATTAAGTATGCACTTTATGCCCCTAGTTTACGTGTCATATTAAGGAAAAAATATTGGTTGCAACGGTGACGTTAAGTGTGCAGTTTTGCTCATTTAAAATTATTTATTTTCTTCTTTCATTGGTTAATGTAGTGAGATCCAGTATTTTACACTATTAATTACTCGTAATTCTCATTTAATATTACGCCCTGGTGCATTAACCAATGGGAGAGAAAGGTGAGCAAGGGGTGAGCAATTTTGAAGTGAGCAAAATTATATTCCAATATTAATATCAAATACCTCCTTTTGTATTTTATGAAATATCAATGACCACCTTTTTTTTGTTTCGCTTCATGGACAATAATAAATATCATTGAACAAAGGGGTGTAATTGGTTTGAATAGGTTCAATTTGGAGGTTTTCAAACCGATTGATCATTTTGGTTTGGTTTGGTTTGGTTTAGTGTATTTTGGTGATTCGATTCAACTCCTACACTAAAGTTTTTTGGGGTAACCGATCGATTTAGTTGGATTTGTCGGTTGGTTCGGCTTTGTTTTTAGTTACTCCGCTATTGAACATGTTACATTTTTTACCCACAAAAAAACATGTCAAATTACTATTTAAAATTAGCAAATTTAGGCAAAACTCTTACAAATAGACTTTTTTTTGTCTTAGATCCAGTCTTTTTTTTGTTTGTTTGTTATTGATGTTGTGGTAAAAAGGTCCTCAATAGAATATTTCGCATAATTGGTTATGTGAAATTTTGTAGTTTGATTTAATTAATTTTTATTAATTGCATATTTTTTACCTACATTAAAAATGGAGGTGTCCTTTAAATTCAAATAATCCAATATAAGAGATTTTTTACCGAATTCCTATTTAAACTTTATGTATAAATGTTATTTTCCAATTAAGAAATTAACTCCTTTTTTTTTAACAGAAGAAATTAACTCGTTTAGGAATGGCTGCTGTTGTGGGGGTGTTTTTGTCAGTCTGTTGGGGTGCTAGGGCCTAGGGGTTTTTTAGTATTTGATTGGGTTTTGTTGGGATTGGCCAGTGTGGGGGTTGGTTTTTTCAGTTGTACTTTCGTCTTCAACCTTTAATAAAAGGAATCACACTTTGCTGTCAAAAAAAAAAATTTATTAGGAAGACAAATATACCCATCTTTGTGATTGGCTTGAAGAAGTGTATGGTTCAGTGAAGCCAATAGTATTTAAATACCCATAAATGAAATTGGGCAATTTTGGCCTCTAGTTATAAAATATGCTGATGTAATTAAATTATGTCCACCTCCTCCAACAAAATGAATGGCTGGTGTTTATGCAATTTAATCGTAGAAAAGTATTTTAATTGCAATTTTTTGTTGTTGACTCTTTTATGGTGGTGCTTGAATGATTAAGTGAACAAGATGATTTGCTAAATTATTTAATTTTATTTATTGGGATTCCATGATCGCTTATAAGTTCCGAAAGTTGTTGTCAAACCAGACTGTTATCATTTGAACAAAAGTTTCATATTTTCAAAAGTATCTAACAAGTGATTGTTATATTGACATCGTTTAAGGAAAGTCGGTGATATTTAAGTTATACGTATATTACATATTGTGGGTGTAGCGGGTAGAGATTAGGTAGTGTTTGGTTCTCACTTGATATACTTACTACAGGTTTTGTGTGGGTCTAGTATTACTCGATTATTATTTCCAAGTAGTTGATTCTAGGGAGATTTTGTGAAAAGGTAATAAAAAAAACTAGATTTTTTTAGTGATACATGCAACCCATGTTTTATTCTAGTGCAAACTCCATATATGTTATAGAAGTTATGTGAAATTTCACATAAATTTCTTGAAAAACGAACTAACTATGTGAAATTTCACATAAAAATTTCACAACGTAACATCTGGAGTTTTCACTATACAATTTCACCAGTCATGGAGTTTTGACAAAAATAAAAAATGGGTTGGAGTTTTCACTAAAAAAAAGTCTAACATGAGGGACTTTTCACTAATTTTTAATTGATTCTAACATTGTTAATTATAATTTTTAGGGAAAAAAAGAAAAGAAAATTAATCATACACTTTTTTTAGGGGTCTTAGGAATACACCACTAGTTATTAGTGGGGTTGAGGCTCTTGGGAAAGGTAGTCGATATCGAGTATGGGCGTTATACTTTACATGGATGTACACACAAGGGCGGAATAAGGAATGTGAATTTAGTGGATAAATGTGTTGGCCTGCATTTAATGGGAAACATGGATTAATCAGGGTTTTAAGGGCAAAAAAATTGGATCTATTTATCCATATTCTCGGCTAGGATTTTCTATGTTAGAAAAAGGGAATCACTATTGACATTTCATGGAGTGCATAGTACCATAGGCTGTAAGAATTGTACCATGGAGTGCCTTGGTTCAATTTTAGAGTGCTAATAACAATTCCCTAGAAAAATATAACTTTACTATGAAATTTTCTGGCCGTTTCGAAAGTTGAAGGTTTGGTGCATGTAATCCTCATTATGTATAGTGAATTTAGATCCCTTAAAAAAAACAAAAAAAGAATCCATGACGCAGTTGATGCTTAACGGTGGTTTGTATTAGAGCATCCACAGCAGTTGCATTATACAACAAACTTAAGCATACTTTGGATGTGTACGCTTGCAATGGGTCGATTGTACAATAGTGTACAACACTGAAACTTAACGAAACTTAAGTTTAGTGTACGCCTAAGTTCAGCTATTGTACAAGAGGGACGGCAAAATGAGCACTGTGAGGAGGCAAAAGGCACACATTGTGCCGTGTGATGTCCAGGCGGCATTATATTAGCCGTGTGACATCACACGGCACAATGTGTGCCGTGTAAGCTTGCCGTTTTTCTCGCGGCTTCTTTTGTGCCGTGTGTGTCCCAACGGCTTATTCTGTGTCGTGTGTCCCCAACAACAATAAAATTAAACGGGAAATTGATAATTTTCAACGGCACAAAAAAACGGTAGAATTTACGAAACAATATATAACAAAGCTGAAGACAGATTACAAAAATGAGCAAATTGCCCCCTCACCAAAAACAGTTTTCTTCCAGTTTATTGATAGCAAAGCAAATTGCTGTCAAATTTATTTTGTTTTAACAATGTCAGTAAGAACTAGAACCCCAAACATGAAACCGCACGAAGATGAGTTGATATGTCAATCGTATGTTAAAATAAGCACAAATCCAATAGTTGGCAACAATCAACCGGGTGCAAAATTCTGGAGCACTATCGAACAGGATTACAATGCAAATCCAGAAGTTGTGATTAAGCGTGGTGGCGGTAGTCTCCAAACACGGTTTTCAACAATTTCGAGAGCAGTCATGGTTTACGCATCTAAGATAGCACACACTTATGCATCAAGTCATGGAAGCGGCACAAATGAACTTGATTGGGTAACTTGTATACATTATTCATTTTCAGTGGTTTGCGACTTGTTGATAAAATTACATTATTAATATATGATTGTTGTTGATTTTTCAGATTAATCGTGCACATAAAGATTATCTGTCACACCCCAACCCACCCCTACGGGCTAGGACACGTGTAACAAAGCCAACAAGAACCAAACCATTATCTTTAACGTTCCAAAAATAACATTATAAACTGAAATACCAGGGGTAAAATAGCTTTTTATCAAACGAACTAATAAAGAGAAATAAAATAAAATCTTTTTTTTTTAAATTATCGAATGGTACTTGGACAGAGTTCCCCCTATTATAGTACCATTTCCCCCTGTTACACAAGAATTGAAATACCAAAATATCACCAAAACACTTGCAAAATACTTTTAAAACTTCAATCCACAATATATATTACAATAATTTAATATGAAACCAAAATATAAACTTATTTTCAAAAACCCAAACACTAGAAATATAACTACTCATCTAAATTCATTTACATATCAACATATTAAACAAAAACCATTAATCTCGAGATATCCAGAACCCCCACGGTTCAACGCTTCTCACTGTGGTGCTCGTCCGTACCTGCGTGGTCGTTAGCCACAAAAATTGATTAAGCTTTCGCTTAGTGAGTACGTGGTGCTAATCATGCAATTGGAGTATTTAATGTATCATAAACACCAATTAAACATCACAACAATAAATGGTCGCAGGCGTGTCAAGTAATCAATCACCATCGTTCTGGACCCCTGATTCCGGGTCATTCTCACTTTCGTCGCTTTTAAAGCGATATCACTCACTCTCATGTAACCGTAGTCAATTCGTTGTGGTCGTCACCACGTCCCCTTTTCTCTGAGGACTTCATCATCATCCCCCTTTTCTCTGAGGAATGGGCGTCCCTTATATACGGGCTAAATAATGGTGACTATCAATTGCCACCCTTTGACTCAAATAAGCACATAAGCAGTTCAACATGTCAACATGGCAATTTCAACATTTCAAATATGTTAATTGCTAATTAATCACATGCTTTTCTACTTAATCATAATTAAGTATTTAAAAACATTTAATAATAATTAAAAGACATTAAACATCCAATTTTGGGATTAGGACACTCACCTCACGAATAAGTCCCAAATAAGCCTAGAAATTCCAAACTCCTTCGCAATACTAGCTCTAGATACTCCCAATGATATTCCTACATATATATATATCACATATATGCATCACCCCTTAAAATGGGTCGCGGAAAAACATTACCAAAATTGAAAAAGAAAGACATAGAAATAACCCTCTCACCTTCACAAGTCCGAATATGGCTTCGGTTCGCGAAATAGAGGTCACATGGCGAAGCTACGACGACAAAATGGTACGGAACCCTATTTTTTTTTCCTCTTCCTTCTCTCGTGACTAACTCTCTGAAACTTTTTTTTTCTTTAGTTTGATGCTACTAACCGACTAACAATCCTCATATATTAGAGGATATGTTAAAATTTTACTATATTCTCATTTACACCCCCACATGTTTCTAAAGTCCTATTATGAAACCCCCTAAGCTTTATATTAACTACAAAATATCTAAGTGGGTATGCGTCTATGTCACGTATGGGTCCCAAAAGTGGTCCCAAATACTTTATGAAGTTGCTAATTAGCCTACTAGTTATGAATCATATTCCAATTCGCCCTCACACGGGTACCCAAACTGGCACCATAAAAGATCATAACTAGCAATAAAATATTCAAAACAATTAAACAATTATTCATTTAATCATATAAATGCAACTAAATGCAATTTATCTAATCTGGACCTCCCGTGGGTCCCATTTCACATATATCCAACTGTGCCCTTCTCGAAGCACTTATCACATCGGGGTAACTGGAACTTACCCAAATATCACATGCAATTAATTATACTAATTAATGCATGAAAAATAAATATTACTTCCATTTTCTGGGTACGGGTATTACATCTCTCCCTCCCTTTTAGGAAGTTTGTCCCCAAACTTTTCTTACCTCAAAAATCAAATAGGTGAGGATATTTCTCTCGAATCTCGTCCTCACGTTCCCAAGTTGCCTCCTCTACTGAATGATTGTGCCATAACACCATAACTAGAGGAATGACTTTAGTTCTGAGCACCTGATCCTTCCTATCTAGGATTCGAACTGGATGTTCAACATAAGTCAAGTCTTCTCGAACCATCAACGGTTCCGGAGTGATACGGTGACTCAAATCTGATAGACAACGTCGCAACATAGAAACGTGAAACACATTATGAACATTAGCCAACTCTTCTGGTAATTCCAATCGATATGCAACTGGACCAACTCTATCCACAATCAGATAAGGCCCTACAAACCTCGGACTTAACTTGCCTCGCTTACCAAATCGTGCGATACCTTTCGAAGGCGATACTTTCAAGTAAACATAATCACCTACCTCGAATTCCAACGGTCTTCTACCTGTATCCGCGTAGCTTTTGTAACGACTCTGTGCTATTTGTAGCCATTGTTTAACTAACTTGATTTTGTCGGTAGTGATTTGTACAATTTCAGGACCTATGAGTTGCTTTTCCCCAACTTCTGTCCAACACACCGGTGATCTACATTTACGACCGTACAATGCCTCGTAAGGCGCCATCCCAATACTCGTCTGGAAGCTATTATTATAAGAAAATTCCACTAATGGCAAGTGGGTTTCCCAATCTGATTTAAAATCCATAACACAACCTCGAAGCATATCTTCCAGAATCTGAATAACTCGTTCGGATTGGCCGTCTGTTTGAGGATGAAATGCTGTGCTAAAATGCAAGGTCGTCCCCATTGCCTTTTGCAAACCTTCCCAAAACCTAGACACAAATCGTGTGTCTCGATCTGACACAATTGATACCGGTGCCCCATGTAATCTAACAATTTCTCTGACATAAAGCTCTGCTAACTTTGTCGGATCACGAGTCTTAATTGGCAAGAAAATGAGCTGATTTAGTCAACCGGTCAACGATCACCCAAATACTATCATTAGACTTAGGAGACCGTGGCAAACCTGACACAAAGTCCATCGTAATATGCTCCCATTTCCATTCTGGTATCTCCAACGGTTGCAATTCACCAGCGGGTCGTTGATGTTCCAATTTTACTTGTTGACAAGTCGTACATTTGGCCACAAACTCGGCGACTTCCCGTTTCATACCACTCCACCAATATACTTCCCGTAAATCTCTATACATCTTGGTACTCCCCGGATGTACAGAATACCTCGTATTGTGAGCTTCTTCCATAATCTTGTCTTTCAACTCTTGGATATTAGGAACACACAGTCGATTAACATACCTCAATACATTATTCTGGAAACTGAATTCTAGCCGTCTACCCTCAGGTAATCCTTCAACTATTTTCTTGAAATTTGGGTCCAAAAGTTGATTCTCCTTGATTTCTTCGATTAAGCTTGGTTGTGCCATAATAGCCGCCATTAAACCACCCTGCATTATGGGAATTACTTCCAATTCTAGCTGTTCAAATTCTTTTACCAACTTCTTCTGGGCTGTTAAAGAATAAACCAAATTTTCTGACGACTTTCGACTTAACGCATCGGCAACCACGTTAGCTTTACCCGGATGATACTGGATCTTCAAATCATAATCCTTCATCAATTCAAGTCATCTTCTCTGTCTCATATTTAGCTCTCTCTGGGTAAATAAATATTTCAAACTCTTGTGATCGGTGAATATATCACACGTTTCCCCGTACAAGTAGTGACGCCAAATCTTTAACGCAAAGATCACCGCTGCCAATTCCAGATCATGAGTCGGATAATTCTTCTCGTGTGTCCTTAACTGCCTCGAAGCATAAGCTATAACTTTACCCTCTTGCATTAGAACACATCCCAGGCCCTGATGAGAAGCATCACTGTATATACTGAAACCTCCAGTACCTGACGGAATAGCTAATATCGGCGCTGAGGTCAACTTATCTTTCAACTTCTGAAAACAGTCTTCACATTCTTTATTCCACACAAAAGCCACATCCTTCCTCATCAATTGAGTCATCGGAGTCGCGATTCTAGAAAAGTCTTGAACGAACCTTCTATAGTAACCAGCTAACCCCAAGAAACTTCGAATTTCAGAAACATTTGTCGGCCTTGACCAATTCTTAACAGCTTCTATCTTCTGTGGGTCCACAGAGACACCATCCTTAGAAATCACGTTCCCAAGAAAAGAAACATTTGTCAACCAGAATTCACTTTTCTTCAACTTCCCAAATAATTGCTTATCTCTGAGTCGTTGCAAAACCAACCTTAAGTGACGTTCATGTTCTTCTTGACTTTTGGAATAAATCAATATATCATCAATGAATACTATCACAAACTCGTCAAGATAGGTCTTGAACACCCTATTCATCAGGTCCATAAAAGCGGCTGGTGCATTCGTAACCCCAAATGGCATGACAAGAAATTCGTAGTGCCCATACCGAGTTCTAAAAGCTGTCTTCTCAACATCTTCAGCTTTTACCTTCAATTGGTGATACCCAGATCTCAAGTCAATCTTAGAAAATACTTGTGCCCCTTGCAATTGATCAAATAAGTCATCAATACGCGGCAGTGGATACTTGTTCTTTATAGTCACCTTGTTGATTTCTCGATAGTCAATACACATTCTCATTGTCCCGTCCTTCTTCTTCACAAATAAAACTGGTGCTCCCCATGGTGATACACTAGGACGAATGAACCCCTTATCTAGTAAATCTTGCAGTTGAGTTTTCAATTCCTTCAACTCTACCGGAGCCATTCTATACGGTGCCCGTGAAATTGGTTGAGTTCCTGGCATTACATGTATCCCAAACTCAATTTCCCTCTCAATCAACACACTAGGTAGATCTTCTGGAAAGACGTCTGGAAATTCTTTCACTACTGGTATATCTTCTAATTTCAGTTCAGTACCTCTAGTGTCAAGTATACTACACAAGAATCCCCGACATCCCTTTTTCAACAAACGACAAGCTCTGACAGCTGACACCAAATAAGGCGGTAATGCTACACCTGTCCCTTGGAAACAAAATACATCTTGATTGGGCAATCGAAATGTTACTCTCTTATTCTCACAATCGATAATGGCGTGATTTGCAGATAACCAATCCATCCCCAAAATGACATCAAAATGTTGAATAACCAATGGCACTAAGTCAACAGTCAAAACTCTACCATTCACATCAATCCCACAAGCTTTAAAGATACCCGAACTTACTAGTGGAGCTCCCGACGGAAGTGAAACAGACAAATCAAAATCTAGTAGTTCTAAGGGTTTATCTAAATATTTAGCAAATGGGTGTGAAACAAAAGAGTGAGTTGACCCCGAATCCAATAATACTTTAGCAGGTTGTGAGCATATAGGAAGTATACCTGAAACCACAGTATCTGCGGCAGTGGTCTCCCCAGGCTTAAGTTGAAAATACCTTCCTTGTCGTTGTTCCCTCCCTTGAGATTGTTGCTGAGGTGGCTTCTGGCTTGGTGCACTTCCCACAGATGAAATAGAACTTCCTGGTCCTCTCTTTGGGCAATTACGCTCCCGATGCCCCATGTCACCACACAAATAACACCGTATTCTGCTATCATCTATACCTTGTCTCTGAGTAATACTTTGTCTTGGCACATTCTGTCTTGATAGATTGGGACAATCTCTTGCCACGTGTCCTGGCCGTCGATAATTTTTGCAAATGATAGGAGACAAGTTGCACATTCCCCAATGATACCTACCACAGATTTGACATCTGGGCTTGTTGCCCCGGGCTTGTTGCCCCCACTTCCCGAAGAACTTCCCAAACTCGGTCTCTTGGAACTGCCCTGTCCCTGGAATTGACTACCTCCCGGCCTCTTGAATTGTTGACTTTGCCCTGGTGATGACACACCTCGCTCAGCAATTAGGGCCACATCTAATACTTCTGAATACTTCGGTAGCCGGAGTATATCCACTTTTCCCCTAATCTCATCACGGAGTCCTTCCTCGAATCGTCTTGCCCGAATGAACTCATTTGGAATTAAATCCATTGCAAATCTGGCCAAACTTGTAAACTGGGCTGCGTAGTCCCTAACGCTCATATTACCCTGACTGAGATAAGAAAACTCTCGGGCCTTCTGATCACTGAAAGATCGAGGAATATATTGCTTTGAAAACTCCTCTATAAACCCATTCCAGGTAGTTGGTGCGCCCTGCCTTAATACTAAAGTCCACCAGTTTTGTGCTTCTTCTTTTAAAGTGTCTGAGGCAAACAAGACCTTCTGTTCCTCTGTACATGGCAAAGCACGAAAAATTCTCTTCATATCGGTCAACCAATGATCAGCCTTCATTGAATCAGATTCTCCTTTGAACTGCCCTGGCTTTTGCTTATAGAACATGGCAATAGTTGTTGATTCTGTTCTTTGTTCTGGGTTTGATGAGCTCGGTCCCTCCTCGGTAACTCGAGTTTCAGCCACTTTTACCAACTTTTCCATGACTATTTCAATTCTGTCCATACGGGCCGAAGATGGGTTCTCACCTCCAGACATCCTTGCCTGGCACCCACAGCAAAGTATATACATACATGTTACTTTTAAATAAATTACAATGTATGCCAAATAACATTTTAAAGCATGCTAAATAAACATGTATGCATGATTGTACTACTACGTGTCATTGTGTGCACACTCACGCGTCGTCACTCGTACCCAAGGCTCTAGCCTATTGCTCTGATACCAAAAATTGTCACACCCCAACCCACCCCTACGGGCTAGGACACGTGTAACAAAGCCAACAAGAACCAAACCATTATCTTTAACGTTCCAAAAATAACATTATAAACTGAAATACCAGGGGTAAAATAGCTTTTTATCAAACGAACTAATAAAGAGAAATAAAATAAAATCTTTTTTTTTTAAATTATCGAATGGTACTTGGACAGAGTTCCCCCTATTATAGTACCATTTCCCCCTGTTACACAAGAATTGAAATACCAAAATATCACCAAAACACTTGCAAAATACTTTTAAAACTTCAATCCACAATATATATTACAATAATTTAATATGAAACCAAAATATAAACTTATTTTCAAAAACCCAAACACTAGAAATATAACTACTCATCTAAATTCATTTACATATCAACATATTAAACAAAAACCATTAATCTCGAGATATCCAGAACCCCCACGGTTCAACGCTTCTCACTGTGGTGCTCGTCCGTACCTGCGTGGTCGTTAGCCACAAAAATTGATTAAGCTTTCGCTTAGTGAGTACGTGGTGCTAATCATGCAATTGGAGTATTTAATGTATCATAAACACCAATTAAACATCACAACAATAAATGGTCGCAGGCGTGTCAAGTAATCAATCACCATCGTTCTGGACCCCTGATTCCGGGCCATTCTCACTTTCGTCGCTTTTAAAGCGATATCACTCACTCTCATGTAACCGTAGTCAATTCGTTGTGGTCGTCACCACGTCCCCTTTTCTCTGAGGACTTCATCATCATCCCCCTTTTCTCTGAGGAATGGGCGTCCCTTATATACGGGCTAAATAATGGTGACTATCAATTGCCACCCTTTGACCCAAATAAGCACATAAGCAGTTCAACATGTCAACATGGCAATTTCAACATTTCAAATATGTTAATTGCTAATTAATCACATGCTTTTCTACTTAATCATAATTAAGTATTTAAAAACATTTAATAATAATTAAAAGACATTAAACATCCAATTTTGGGATTAGGACACTCACCTCACGAATAAGTCCCAAATAAGCCTAGAAATTCCAAACTCCTTCGCAATACTAGCTCTAGATACTCCCAATGATATTCCTACATATATATATATCACATATATGCATCACCCCTTAAAATGGGTCGCGGAAAAACATTACCAAAATTGAAAAAGAAAGACATAGAAATAACCCTCTCACCTTCACAAGTCCGAATATGGCTTCGGTTCGCGAAATAGAGGTCACATGGCGAAGCTACGACGACAAAATGGTACGGAACCCTATTTTTTTTTCCTCTTCCTTCTCTCGTGACTAACTCTCTGAAACTTTTTTTTTCTTTAGTTTGATGCTACTAACCGACTAACAATCCTCATATATTAGAGGATATGTTAAAATTTTACTATATTCTCATTTACACCCCCACATGTTTCTAAAGTCCTATTATGAAACCCCCTAAGCTTTATATTAACTACAAAATATCTAAGTGGGTATGCGTCTATGTCACGTATGGGTCCCAAAAGTGGTCCCAAATACTTTATGAAGTTGCTAATTAGCCTACTAGTTATGAATCATATTCCAATTCGCCCTCACACGGGTACCCAAACTGGCACCATAAAAGATCATAACTAGCAATAAAATATTCAAAACAATTAAACAATTATTCATTTAATCATATAAATGCAACTAAATGCAATTTATCTAATCTGGACCTCCCGTGGGTCCCATTTCACATATATCCAACTGTGCCCTTCTCGAAGCACTTATCACATCGGGGTAACTGGAACTTACCCAAATATCACATGCAATTAATTATACTAATTAATGCATGAAAAATAAATATTACTTCCATTTTCTGGGTACGGGTATTACATTATCAGACTTCACAGAGCAAGCCATTTACGTTCTACAAATGTTACCAAATATTGAAGGTTTTGCCCAAATATGATACCAGTACGATGAGGGTAAACACATACCGTTTTAGTTCAGAAGGCAATGAAACGTCATCGCCTGGTACTCCAACCACTCCCATCGCAAGTACAAACCTTAATAATGATTCACCCATTGACATTGAATCACCATCTGATAGGCCAGAGAGCCGGAAAGCATCCAAATTACGACAGAAGAAAAAAAGTAGAAGTAGTAATGTTGCTGCAAATGTCGCTGTGGTTGAAAGCGTTGAAAAGTTTTCATCATCATATATTCAAAATGTTGAAGACACCCGACAATCAAGAATTCGTTTCGAATCACAAATGGAGGAGTTAATAAAACTAAGGAAAGACGAGGTAGAGCTTAGAGAGAGAGATGGAAAGCAAGTTGCGAAAAGAAGAAGACTTAATAATGACTGCAGATACAACCAATATGGCATACCACCAACAAGAGTACTACAAAATGCGGTTTGAGGAGATAATGCAGCGCCGGCAACGCAAATCACAGATTTTTAGGTCTTCATCTAATGCTAATTAAATTATGTTATTATTCTAATTATCAATCTATTTTAATTTATTGTAGACTACATCCTTGTTATTTAAATATGTTGAATGCAAGCAAGCTAGAAGTTAAGAAATTGCTCTGAATCATGTTTGTTGTTGCGCGTAGATGCCCCAAGTGTGTTCAATTAGATCATCACGTAGTTGTTGATGTTTCTGTGTGTTCAATATGGGGTGGGCAAACTGCTGCAAAACCTATACCATCTGTGTTCACATAGCGAGTGAGTGGAGGGACTACTGCACCTCGTGAGACTTTGCTGAAATATTCATCAAACTCAGACTGAGTGGCGACAGTTACAAAATTAGACGCCAAAGACCACCCGGTCACTCGAAATACGTCATAATCTTCTTTACATATTTGGCTCATAGGAAATGGGGTGTTTTGTGGAATAACAATTGTACCCGTCAACTGTCTGTAACATCGATCTCCCAAATACCAAGTGCCTCCTAGTAGTGGGTCCCACAATAATCTTCATTGCTTAGACATTCTATATGCATTCTGTACGGATTCCAGTACACTCCACTGTGAATTGTTGTAAGGTATCCAACATATTGCCTCTGCAGATCTCATTTCAAGTTATTGTTGGTGCGATCCATAATTAAATCTGACACTGCCCCTGTACAATTTTGATCGCTCTGAACGAGACCATCTTCTTAATCTCGGCCAATAATCGGTCACAGCTTGGCGCAGAACAGGCGTAGATGTGTGTGTGTACTCGTAGAAGAAATACTACATATATTACGAAGGTTCAAGCTCAGTCTAAACACAATTTGACATTTATAAATTGTATGTAAAAATTGAATGATAAATTTATACCTCAATCAATTGCCAAAAGCAGTCCACACTTTTTATATCACGTCTAGAACATATGTCAAGCGCATAGTATATACGGGCCAATATGGTAGACCCCCAATCATATTCGGCAACCTTACTCACATCATCTACATAGGCTATCCATCCAACAGGAATCGTAGAATTCCCATTTGGGAAAAACACAGCACCGATAGTGTAGATTAGGAATGCTCTACCAATGACAATAGGATCAAGCATTCCATCAGCCTTAAGATATGCAATAGCAACATCGAGATAGTCTCTAACATCGGAAAAATTTAGCGCACGTGAATTGTACTTATCAAACGATGCAGCATGAAAATAACGGTCAATAGTGGATGCCGCATCCGCGTATGGTGCATCATTATATGGAGGCAATGGAACACCCTCGCCAATAGTAATGCTTGCAAACATACTATTTTTTTTATACCGGCCAATGTAATTAAATGCTTTTAGAAAATCATCACAAATAATATAGAAATGTGTGGGATGTACGTACCTGTCATAAAAGTGAAATCGTACGGAGTTATGCCTACCTCAACTAGTGGCAAATGAAACGTGTGAGTCGTGTCCCACCACCGCTCGACAACTGATTCCACTAAACGTTGATCAGAATTTGGCATATCCAATGCGAGTAGGCGAGACTATCCAGCAAGGTCAATAACAACTTTGATTTGTGGGAACTCTGAAAGACGGATGTACAACGAATGCACACTCTTCAAATTGACGCGCATTTTGAACCTATGACCTTGTTTGTTGATTGTAGTTTTTCCATCGAAAGCGTGCGGGTTGTCGTCGACAACACGTGCGACATCTTCAATCGACTGTTGTTCTTGTTGTTCACGCTGCGCAGTGTTTATTGAATGATGTTTGGTAGTCTTTTTTCCAAAAAAATGATGCATCATGCTCACTATCAATATATACAAATAAGTCAAATAGAAACTTTATTATTAGTAAATAAAAATAAACAAAGGAATTTTTTTCTTATTTTTATTTATATATTCAAAATAATTTAATTAGTTTGAAAATAAAAAAAGTGATGAAGAGATTGAATGTTTGTACTAAACTAAATAATAATAAAGACAGATAAATTGAATGCTTGAATTTGGCAAAAAAAATTTAAGACAGTTGAACACACATTGATTAAATGCTTGAATGTAAAAGAGTTGAACACACATAGATTTAATGTAGAAAAAAAAAAACTATTCAGATAGATACATATTTGACCACTCATATCATCTATATATACAAATATAGAAGTATATGTAACACCCCGTAATTTTTAAGATATAAATATTTATTTTTATATGTTAATGTGGCCACCCGAATTTTTATATGTGATAAATTAGCTATGGGTATTTATGTTTATGGTTATATATCTATATGTATTAATTTTTTTTAGTACAAATTACGATGTGAATATTTTTATAAACTTCAGTGATGGGATAAATTTGTGTAAGTTTAAATTTTAAAGAATTGATGTGTTTATAATTTAGTAGTGAATTTAACATGAAAATTAAGTACCCGGGGTATGAGTACCCTTTGGGCTAGCCATTTTAGTGGTTTGTGTTACATTCTGGGCTCATATGGGTCTCTTTTGTTAGCCCATAAAAAGAAAAACGAGATTATTAATAGTTGTGTGAGTAATATTTGTATTGTGTGTGTATTATATGTATATAGATAGATAACATATCCTAGGGTTGGGAAGAAAAAATAAAGAGCAGCCTCAAGAGAGAGAGAGAGAGAGAGAGAGAGAGAGAGAGAGAGAGAGAGAGAGAGAACAAGAGACAAAGAGATAAGAGGCAACCCTAGTCACCTAGAAGGAGAAGAAAAGGAGAAGAGAAGAGAAAATGAGGGAGTTCACCATCATCAACATCATCTTGCTTTTCCCAATTTGGTGAGTAAACATTTAGATTTGTAGGGTTGATTCATAGTTTGATTGATTTTCGATTTGTGTTCATTATAGTTTGAATAAATCGTATGGATGTGTGTTTATATAATACGGATCTATAGTGATATATACATATACATTTATATATATATATATATCAAAGGTTATATATAAGTTATTTAGAAAATTGAAAAAAAAAAATAAAAGAAGACTAACACAAATTCGGATTTAGGTAAAATTAAAAAAAAAAATTCTCAGATCTGTTTTAGAAAATAATTCGTATTAATTCATACATTTTGTTTTTGGTAAAACTTTTTGCGTGAGTCAATGTAAAACGCAATTCTGCACGTTTTTCGTCTAATGATATTTTTCTCAATTCTGCACCGTTTGGGCAGAAAATTCATATTACAGTAGCAGTAAATGTTAACTCTGAATTTTGAATTATGTTTATGAAAATTGTTAGAGATGTTTCTTTGTACAAGTATTATTATGAAGAACAATTTCAACCCATGCTAGTTTTGGGGCTGTTTAATATAAGATTTGTTTGGGACAATTTTAGATAGTGCTGTTGAATGCTGATTTTAAATACTATAACTTATGCTATATGCGGTATTAAATGATGATTGTGAAAATACAACGTTAGAGACGTGAATAGAAGTTTGGCGCAAGGGCCTTATTGTGAATAATCGGATAATGATAATTCATGTAATAAATGATAAATTTTTGAAGTGGTTAATGACGTGATTAAATCCTCATGAATGGTACTTGTGTGTATTAACGTAGATGGTAAAAAAAAAAAGTGGTTTCAAGTTCCTTAGTGTTCACCGCTTCCCGTTGTGTGATATGTTTTTTTTTTGGGTAGCTCGACTTGCTGAGTGTACCCTTTTGCCAGTGGCTTCGTGATCAAGCTGACCTAAGCCTTATGCCCGGCTTATTTGTTAGACGTCTTGACATATTGACCAGCCGTCCGTTGTGTATACCTGGTTTGGTTGATACCCCAACCAAACTGGCACCGGAGTGGGTGTTGGTAGTATGTCCGGGCACACATGGGATATATGTGTGGGCTGTACCATGGAGGGTGGCCAAGTGGTGAACCTAGGGAACACAAAGATAATTAAAGGCTAATAAATAATGACAATGGAGTATTTCATAAGACTGATAAGTTTGGAATAATGAATGCGACGTTTAAGTTAGAATGTGGAAATGTTGTTTACTGACTTATTTGCTTGGTTTGTGATAACTATATATTACAGGATGGTGGGTCCACTAACTTTTATGCAGGGCTGACTCACCATAAATATCCGACCGGTAAGTATTCAGTTGTGTTTATTCGGGGTTGGAGCCACTGCCACCACATTAAAGGAAACTACCGCTTTGTCCTGAAGTGTGAGTGGAACTACTCTCTTGCCCGATAAATTTCTTATTTTGCGGTGTGGTATTCTAAGGGACTGTGTGTTATCCCTAAGACTTCGTTATTATGTTATTTATTTAACTCACACCAGTACCGTGTGTACTGACCCGTGTGATTTTATCACCGGGTGCGTTCTTCGTGGAGCGTAGCCGGGTTCTTATTTTCAGGAATAGTTCGTGTTAGCGGTTGGAGTAAATTTTGTGATTCAGAGATCTACGAGTGGATTTTTAATTGTTATTTATTTTGCTTCGTGATCTTGATTTATTTATTTCTTGGCATTGTGGGCCATGTTGTATTTTATTATTTTGGGGTTATGGGACGATTGTAGTAGCTCTGAATCAAGTTTTGTAAAAATGTGGATTTCTTATTTTGTTATGGCAACAGAATTCTCTTTATTATTGTAAATTGTAATTTAGAATTTTATCATGGAGATCTCAATGAATATGATTATTATTTTTTTTGTTACTTAAAGTTTGTGAATTATTTTAAAGAGGAGCATTTTTCAGCAAAGTTTACTATTTCAAATGTGTGACTAGTTGATTGTTTTTCACTCTCAGATTTTTGGGCAATTAAATACTAGTTGAGATATTATTGAATGGGTATTTGGTTGTCTAAAAATCGGGGTGTGACAGAATAGCCGTTGGATAGAGATCCGTTGGAAGATATAGCCGTTGGGGCAAACGGCACATGTGAAGCCGTGTGATATCACGCGGCACACATTGTGCCGCCTAGTTCCACACGGCACAATGTGTGCCGTTTGATAGCACACACGCCTCTCTTTTTGCCGTTTGACCAGTTACCCATTGCGAGTGTATTTCTTCTGTACACTAAACTTAACAAACATGAGCCTTAAGTTTGCTATACCTGCTGTGGATGCTCTTATAACTAGTATTGTCAAATGTATTTTTACATGGACCATTTTGTAAAACTCAAAATTTAGAGAGACCAGTATATAAAATTTTAAAAAAGTTAAAGGGTAAAATTAAAACTTTTCAAAAATTTTAGGAAAATCATGTCTCTGTTATGTTCCGCCACTGTAATACACATTGACATGAATCTGATACAACACGAACACGTCAAAACAGCAAATTCAGAAAAATTCTCCGGTTAGCACTGCAGAAGGGAAAAAAAAAGTGTCCATAAAATTTCGGATCCATGCTTCGAGCTTATTGTCCTTCTCCTTCATCAAGGAGGACTAAACCACTTTCTCAGCATAATTAAACTCTCATTCTCTCAAGCTTTGTGTTGTGTGTGAGATTACCACCTAACCTGGCTTTAGTCCAGCTGGAAAGCGCATACCATACAAGGGGTGGAAGTTTAGAATAGCCACCCTATTTTTTGGGGAAAAAAATTTGCATGGCAAAAATAAATAAATAAAAATTTACTGGTAATATTGTAATTAGCCCCCTCCCCAATATATATATATAGTTAATTATGTGTAATATTTTATCCCAAGTATAAGTTAGCCCTCCTTATATATTTATGTGCAATATTTTATCTCAAGTGTAAGTTAGCCCTTCTCATATATTTGTCGATTAACCTTTTCTTATCAGTTTTCAGTTTAGTCTAACTTAATTAAATTGTTCTATCATCGGTCTAATAAGCGATCAATTCCTATGAATCGAAAAACGGAGATATAAAACCAATTTTACCACAAATATGTATAAATATAACCCAAAAAAATAGCCTAACATCCCCCGAATAGCTTCATCACTATATGCACGACCCTCTAATCACAACCCCCCCACCCCAAAAAAAAAAAATAATAAATAAAAAATAATAATAAAAAATAAAATAAATAAATAAATCATAGCTCCGGCCTTGGTTCCATGCCACGCTCATTACAAGGTTCAAACCCTACCCCTTCCCAAACGTTGGCACTTAAATTCTCATATGAGACTACTGCACCAAGTGATTACCACCTAGCGGGGGATATATATACATATACACACATATATATATACACAAACACACGCATTGCATATTTTTACGAATCTACAAAATTGTAGGTAATATAAGTTTTGTATGTCTTCCCTTTTTTGTAGGTTTTTTTTTAGGGTTAACTACATGAGTAAAGATTGGGACACACCCAAATACATAACTTTTGGGGCATAATCCAAAAGATGTGTCTATATCTCTCATGTGATGTCATTGGACCCCACAGTGACACAGGAGGGAGATAGACACATCTCTTGGGTTGTGCCCCAAAAATTGTGTCTTTGGGTGTGTCCCAAATATTACCCTAACTACATTATATTCCCCTATGGTTATGTCTATTTTCACTTTATCCCCCTGTACTTCAAAAGTGGACATTTACTCCCTGTAGTTTTGGATTAAAGTGAAACTGTAAAGATTTCCCTTGAAACTGATGAAAATTCTAAAATTGACCAAATATTAACACTTGATTCCTGTGTGAGAGTATTTTGAGAGAAATCTTTATAATTTCACTTTAGTCCGAAACCACGGGGGGTGGGGGTAAATGTCCACTATTGAAGTACATGAGGGTAAAGTAAAAATGGACCTAACTATAGGGGGTAAAATATAATTATTCTTTTTTTATCAAACGATGAAGTAAGGGCTTTTCGGATTTATGCTTAAGCCCAATAAGCCGACTAACATGAAATGAGAGCTGCTAATTAAATATACACATTTAATTATTCTCTAAACCCACTTGTGTGATGACCCAATTAAATGCTAAAAATGAAAATTTTTAGCACTTATTTCTTTTCAATGTATTTGATAGTATACTACTTAATTGAAAAAGTATCCAAAAATCTACTAAAAACTTTAAGTAAAAAAATTCTACTGAAAATAATCACTGAATACAGTCTATTTTAATACTGGAAGCATTATTTTTAGTATTACAAATACAATCGCTTAAAATTTTCGATGCTTAAAATTTAGCACTTAATTTTTCAATTTTGTCAAACTTACACAACTCCACAATACACTCACAAGAGTTTAAAAACTTAATAGATTGGTGCAATGTGTAGGTCCCTCCCTAAAAAATGTGCATGGCGATAGCTTTGGACCTAGATTTAAGTCGAAAGAAACAAAGCTGTAAAATAAAGTCCTAACCCCAATTTATTATATAGAATTTTGTTTAAACACCACTCATATTAGATAATTAAGTTTAAAGGAGAATTTATTTATTTTTAATTATGGTCAAAAGTCCCTGATTAGTGAAATCAAATTAAATGCTTGTGTCACATAATTACTTATGTGAAATTTTAAATTTCACTTTTCACATGTATTATGTGAAATTTTCCCTTAACTATTTTCTGTTCAATGACTTTTTACTCAAATGAAAAATGAGTTGGACCTAAAATCCAAAAAGTATAATATCTTAGAAGAATTTTGACTAAAATTCCATTAATTAATTGGGAAGCCAGGTCCTGGGTTGGTTCTATATATTTTTCCAATTTGCATGTTTGTGTCCATGTTCGGAGAAATTATTTCATGTGACGTTCACACTTGTTTGATTTTCAATGGAATTTGGATGTTCTGTGGGTCTTAATAAAGAGATTATAGTAGCCGTTAAATTATAAACGATGTGATGGTCACATAGAATAATTTTCTCCGCGTATATAAGGCCTCACAATGGTTATTAATATTCAATAATATGAACTCGTGTTATTTTCTTTAAAATTTGTATACATTGTTATCAAGTATTTTAGTGGAGATGGTAAATTAGGTCACATTTGTTTTGCAGACAACCTTAAGGTATTGCTTCTTCTTTTTTGTTTCTTTACTATTATAACACATTATTAATACTACATCTCTCATGGGATAACATAGTGACTGTCACATCCCGATTGTTGAAAAGTCAAATAATCTGCTTAGAACTAAATATAGACTACTCTTTGACTGCCTAACTATCGAAGTGAATGCCATGACGCCCATCCTATTACAACTTTTTAATGAAAATAGATTCGTTCTTAAAAACATGATTACAACTTTTATAATAAAAACTCCATTTCTTTTTAAATAAAACCACCACATTTCCATTTAAAAAAAACAACTCAGACGATTCCGAAAATTCTCAAATCCATTTTATTAAAGCTAAATCACTTAAATTGAAAAACAGAAGCTCAATAAACATTTCTAAATTCTCATTAATAACAAAAATCTTTCCATTTGCAATTAAAGTTTTGAAAGAATAACCTCTATTACAACCTCTAGTCAGAGCAACTACAACGTTCCTAATACCTAATATACATTCCTTATAGCAATTATACAAACATGGCTCACATTACCAGAAATAAACCTCAAGTACAAGAAGAAAAAAAAAACAACTCTGACAAGAAGCGGCACAACAACAATCTCTTCACACAGACAAAGCTCTATAGAAAATCTTCTACATTACTAACCTGGACATACATTTGACTATGTTTCATATAGAAACGCCCTGAATGCATTACGCACCCAGGTCAGTATAGAAAATATTGGTATGAGTTAACCAAAAATATTAAATGAGTCTTAGGGAACAGTGGTATCCCATAGACTCCCAAAAATACTCACAAAGAAAACATAACCAAAACACCTTATACATTATCGTCACACAGAAAATAAGCAACGTCATCACACATAATCTCTGTCGAGTTAGAATAATAGTTCCACACACATTTCAGGACAGAATAGTAGTTTCCTTCAATGTGGTGGCAGTGGTCCCAAACCCAACTAATACTAACCGAATACTTGTCTGTCAGATATCTATGGTGAGCCAGCCCTGCATAAAAGTTAGTAGGCCCACCATCCTGTAAATCGAATGATCACAAACCAGGCGAATAATTCCATACATAAACTGTCCACATTCTAACTTAAACGTCGCGTTCATTATTTCACACTTATTAGTCTTATAAAATAATCCATTTTCATTATTTGTTAGCATTAAATTTATCTTTGTGTTCCTTAGGTTACCACTTGGCCACCCTCCATGGTACATCCCACACATATATCCCATATGTGGTCGGACATACTACCAACATCCACTCTGGTGCCAACCATGTATACACAACGAAAGGCCGGTCAATATGCCTAGACATCTATAAATTAAGCCGAGCATAAGGCTTAGGCCAGCTTGATCACAAAGCCACTGGCGAAAGAGTACACTTAGCAAGTCGAGCTACCATAAAAAATTTATCACACAACGGGGTATGGTGAACACTAAAGGAATTATGTTGTCATTATCGTTTATCGTTCGTATTATCCCCATAATTGTGAATTTTACGTTTATCACATAGTTCCGTCTCATCATAATCCAATCACATCTCTAACTTTTAGATGCATTTTAATTTCTCAAAATATAGGGGTTTTTTTTTATCAATTTACTCATAACAATGGTTCCACAAAATTCCGATCAAATTACAAGATCACCAATATGCTATTCAACGTATCTAGTTTATTTTTTATCAAAATTTTCACAGCATAAAGCCAATTATTTCTGATACGATTACCTCAACCAAACATTCAATATTAGCATACATAAAACATGTAATAAGAAATCATATTCTCCATATCATAAAATATTCAATTAGACATTTGTTCACTGCTACTGTAATTGTCAATTTCTGCCCAAACGGTGTAGAATCATGAAAAATACCATTAGACGAAAAGTATGCAGAATTGCATTTTACATTGGACATATAGGAAGAATCTTAAAACAATCAACGTACGAATTATTTATAATTTTTCTCTCAAACAGATCCGAGTTCGTTTAAATAAATCCGAAAAATCAACAAAGTCAATCTCAAAGTTTGAACCCAATAACAATGAATATACATATCTATACATACATCTATATATACATACTCCAACATAATTTTATGGATCCTCTTCTAATTTTCTCAACATATTCTAATTAACAAAAAATTATAATGAAACAATTGATTAACTCACTGATTTAGGGCTCCAAGAATTGATGATGACTACGCAAAATAAAAGTTTGGAGTTTCTCTTTTCTTCTTCTTCTTCTTCTTCTTCTTCTTCTCTCTCTCTCTCTCTCTCTCTCTCTCTTTTCATAAACCCTAGGGCACCTAAATAACATGTATACATATATATGACACATAAATTATAACACAAATACACAAAATGCTAGAAATTCCATTTTTCTACTTGTGGGGCCACAAAAGGCTCTATATTTGGCTCGAAATACATTTCAAGGTGATAAAATGAGTAGCCCAATGGATGTACATGACTCGAGTACTTAATTAAATGTTAAAAACATAATTTAACACATTCACGGGCCTCTAAGCACTACTCAAAAATCAACACATCAACTCTTTAATAACTTGTTCAACTTAAATTTTTACAGCGTTACTCCACCACTTAGCTCTATAAAATTTGACACAGTAATTCATAATTAAAATAAATACAAACATATAAATAAATAACCATAAAAATATAAATGCAAACAACCAGTACACATAAAAATTTATGTTGTCTCATTAATTTTTTTAAATGAATATTTATATCAGAAAAATACGGGGTGTTACAGTGGCCAATATACTGGACCACTCTATTAAAAATGACAATCAGTCCCACGATATCTACCATACCTAAGCAGTGGACTATTGAATTAAAATGAACTAATATTAGTTCAGCCTTTCCATTCTATCGCTTAATCTCCCAAAACAAAGGTGACCTTAAAAAGTTTTGTTTCTCATGGTTTTGTTTCATTTTATTGAATTAGTAAAGAAAAGCAACTAAGTTTATTTGTTTTGTTAATAAAGAAAATAAAGAGAAAATTAAGAATGGAAGCAAATATTCTAAAAATACACATATGAAGAATTTTTAATTCCTTCCTATTTTCTCCAGATTCCATTTTGTTAATATCTAAATTTTAGTGTTTCTTATTAGCATTAGAAAAAGATGCTGGGAGCAATTTCAAAATTACATGTATATGTGTTATATACTTTATTTGAAAGCTAAAGACATATTTTGCTTATTACCTTTTTTTATTATTATTTTATATATATAGTGTTTTTTTAGCAATACTTATGAAAAACCTCATTTGAATTTTTTTTTTTTTGCTATTCTTTTTTCTAGGGAAGCTAGAAAAAAATTGTTTTCTAGAAAAGCTCGTACCACACCTATCCGCCACTAGAAGTACCAATATTAATTGTATTCGGCGGTTCTTCTAGCCTAGCAAATTCATTCATTTAGGCCCCCACGCACCCCAATATTAGCTAAAGTATTTGCACATTAGTTGTCCTCTCTTAGTATGATTTACAAATGCTTTAAATATATCTAACCAAAAAAAGGCAAAGCTTGGATTATCGCTATCAACAATATTCTATTGTGTTTTTCTTCAAAAAGAGTGCAAGCCACTTCTGAACCAGTCTCAATAGTGAGACATTCTAAACATTTTCAGACCCTCTTCTTATGCAGATATGCTTTATACTTTCTATATAGCTCATCAAACAAGTTTGTTGCGTTGGTGGATCAATATAGCCATAATAACCAACTCTGCATTTGACCATCTTGATTCTCTATATAAAACTCATACTTCTCTGTGTTTGGCTTTATGATACCTGCATTAGTAGGAAATCGTCTAACTAGAACATGGCGTTCTCTAGGGCCTATTGGAGAAGTGTGAAACTAGGATCGGAGTCAGGAATTTTGTACTCTTGGGAGGCCGTGTTACTAGGTAGACTTTCATAAAGCTTACAATTCCACTATGTAATTTATGTATTTATTTATTTTTGTCTTGTTTGAGAATTGAGAAGTTTGGTATTTGAAATATTTACTGTGTATCGTAATCTTTTAACTTGTGGTTTACAAGAATGAGTGTTGTATAATTGTATGTCATGCCCCAAAACCACCCAGATGATCCTAGGACACGTAGCACGTCATCAAGGCCTTACACTAGTAATTAAAGTTTCAAAATAAGTTTAAAATAAGATTAAACCAAATAAGCTCAGTTAACAACAAACATTTTCAAAAGTTCATTTTCTAAAGGTTTAAAGGAGTCCCAAGAGACATTCTCTAAATAAAAAGTTTGAATTGTAAACGTTGAAAATGTATCGGACAAAAGCCCCTCTGAGAGTTCTATCAATCAATTACCCTGTTTTAACAAGAGTTTAAAAACACTTTAGGAAAAGTACTAAATATAACCATCCCCCAATAAATAAATCTCAAATTCAATCGTCCCAAACCAACAACACTAGTACCAAATACAACCAATTTATTTAACACCAGTGATAACAGCAACTCCTATAAAGCAAAAGCTAAATTATACTAACTGATTATTACATGAGTTAAAGATCCCACTAAAAATATAAAGTTTAACTAAAAATATTACATAAGTCTTAAACCAACCAAAGTATGACTTGTACTACAATACATATTAAAACCAATTACAATTATATTGCAATTTTAGTGCTAAAAAGGCAAGTAGCTAATAACAAGGTTACAACAACTTCCAAAATCCATAAGCTAGCCTAGCCACTTCCCAGCTCACTTCCCCGATTCCTCGCCGCGATCACCTATGATGGTTATTCAATAACCACTACAATATATAAGCTATATGCTTGTGAGCAGTGCCAATCATGAATATGGATAATAAACATGCTCAATTCAACATATTAAACAAAACTATAGTCTCTGGCAATAACTAGTTTACTCCCATCACTACCGGCTAGCCCGCGGCTCCACTCCCCAAGCCCACATGACTAGTTATGACACACGCCCTCACACGTGCGGTCCCATATGCCTCTGGCGGCCGTGGTCGTCACTACAAAGATTACCTCATGGTGGTATAGAACTATCAATTTTCATTGACCCAAATAGGCAACTCAACATGCTCATTTAATCATTACACCGTGCTTTCACAAATAAATTGGGCCTAATTAGCCACATGAATTTTGCCCAATAACAAACTAAATAAATTAAATTAAGCAAATTAGGCATGCTTTGGCATCACAATTAAAACCAACATGAAAATTATTCAATTATCAAAATTAACATCACTCACCTCTTGGGTTTCGCTCCTAATTGTGAAATTAAAGCCTTACTAAGAACCAGGTACAAATTCTATACATAAATTACAGGTTATGAGTTTAAACCCCAAAAAGGATCGCAAAAAAATTGTCACAGAACTCAATAAAATTAGTACCAATAGATTAGACTCACCTCCAAGAGTCCAAATAAATAGCCTATTCTAAAAACCGACGTCGATAGGCGCGTCAATCGGCGTCGAAAAGTTTGCCGTCAAAATTTCCGTCGATATACGTCTCATACATCTCTGTATACTGAAATGAAGAAAAATGATTCTGGAGAATGATTACTCATCTCCTACGTGCCTTATTATAAGAATTTCAATTCTTATTATGAAGCCCACACTAGTTTGCCAATTTTGCAATTACACCCCTGCTACTTATTAAACTGTATTAAAACTATCACAAACCTAAGTGGGTATTTGTTTATGTCTCGCATGAGTCCCATAAGTGGTCCCATATAATTATATGAAGTTGCTAATTAGCTTACTAATTATGTAACGTGTTCAATTCATGTTCACAAAGGTACCTCTAATTGACCCCAAAAGTGGTCACTACCTAATAACATGATATTAACAACAATAAAATAATAAATCATTTAAGCCTTAATAAACATTTAGGCACATAGGGTATTCCACATATTACTGTCTCATCTCAACTGGGACCCATCCACACATATCCCAACTTGGGATTGCCATACTGGCCATAACTGGGTTCCCAACTGGACACCCATAATTAACTTAGTGGGTTAATCTCACCTCCAATAAGTGTCAAATAACACATTAATTAACATTAACTCATGATTATGCATGTTAAAGCAATATTAAAGATAAACCGCGGGATCGGGTGTTATATTGTATGCATGAAACACGTTTCATAAGAATAATGTTATTTTTCCCAAATTTAAATCCCAAAGTTGGTTCCTATTGTGCAAAATCACACACTAATCACCAACTCTTGACGTGCTATACACCAAGGGTTGAACGCGGAAACCCCAAAGGATCTGAGAAATCTGAATTTAAGATCTGTTAAGTTACCAACTACTCTAAAAGCTTAAGCTGTTAGAGAATGGGCCCAACAATATATATCAAGCTTCAACACCCTCCCTCATGTGCAACCCCCGACTTGCACGTGGAGAGCAAACAAACCAAACTCTATCATAGTGGAGACAAATAACAAAGTGCAAATATGTACAGCAAAGCGGGGATGGAGAATCCACAAACAAGGTATCCCTCACGTGCAACCCCGACTTGCACGTGGAGAGTAAACAAACCAAACTCCATCATAGTGGAGACAAATAACAAAGTGCAAATATGCACAACAAAGCGGGGATGGAGAGTCGAACTCAGGACTTCTCACAAAACAAGGTATGATGGAGTTTGGTTTGTTGTGCATATTTGTCTCCACTATGGTTTGTTTGTGGGAGGTCCTGAGTTCGACTCTCCATCCCGCTTTGTTGTGCATATTTGCACTTTGTTATTTGTCTCCACTGTGATGGAGTTTGGTTTGTTTGCTCTCCACGTGCAAGATGGGGTTGCACGTGAGGGAAGGTGTTGAAGCTTGATATACATTGTTGGGTCCATTCTCTAAAGATGTTAGAGAATGGGCCCAACAATGTGCATCAAGCTTCAACAAAACCAAGATTGATTCAAAGAAAAACAGGCAACCAAGCTGAACAATCACAAGCAATGAAGAACACAAACGATGTACGTGCTTTTCCCAAACCGAGCTACTCCACCACTAAGGAGATAACAGAGTCTCACTATAAATAAAACTGGAGACTAAAATGCTCTCAACTCTCTCTGAAACTCTCCTATAGACCCAAATTCGTCCTCACTTAGAATCCCTAAGAGTACCCTATTTATAAAGAGTACTTTGCTAAATCCTAATAGGAGTAAGATTACCCACATGGTAATACTTCTCCACCAAGAAACCTCGATCCCTTGCAAATAATCTCATACAACTAGGAAAACTTTTGCCTTTGAAAACCATCCCAAATATGCAACCCCAATAAGAATATTAGGAAAATCTGATTCACATATAATCCCAAACTTTTGTTTTCGTTTTTTAGAAAACGAAAATTGAAAACACGTTTGGTAACGTTTTTGTTTTTTGTTTTTAAAAAACGTTTTCAAATTTTGGGTAAAAAATAAAAATAGCAAAAAGTCGTTTTGAGTTTCCTGTTTTTGTTTTTAAAAAAAAAATCAACAATGTTACCAAACAAGTTTTTGGTTTTTTTTTTCAAAAAAAAAAAAAAAAAAAAAACCAAAACTAGTTTTCGTTTTTAAAAAAATGAAAACTCAAAACAGGAAACGTTACCATGCGAGCCCTTAAATTACTCCCTCCGTCCCATTTTATGTGTCCATCTTTCTTTTTTGGGATGTCCTAAAATTATTGTCCACTTTCCTAAATTAGTATATAAATTTTACTTAGTTTCCCCAATTACCCTTCCTTGCAATCAATACAAAAATAAAATAATAATAAAAAAGTGCAATGATTATGGGCAATTGTGGAAAGTAGGAGTAGATTCTTTTTGTCCCCTTAAATAGTTGGACTCCCCAAGATGGACACATAAAATGGGACGGAGGGAGTATCAAACATACCCAAACTCATTACTGTATTTCCAAACCATTTCCACTACGGACGGTTGTAAATTTACCATGCATGGAGGGGTGTTCCTGTACTTTTGTCGTCTTCTCAACAAAAAGAACCTTTCATGTGGATGAAATATCTACGTGTCAGCTTCTCAACCAACCTTCGCTGGTTAAATATCGACGCTACTGAGATTTTCTTTTCCCGCTTTTGAAAACCAGAAGCCAGAAAGGTTAAAGAATTTGATACATCCACTAGTTATCCTCTCAGAGTGTAGAGAGAGAAAGTAGAGAGAGAGAGAGAGACAGCTGAAATGGTCTAATAGCTTCAAGCTTCTCAGAGCCCACCATTCGCCGGTAACAATGGCTATCGGCGCCGTCGTTTCGAACAGGAATTTCGGTGGTTTCATCGGTTCAGGTACCGTTCGCCTTCCAATTTTCATATATATATATATATATAAGCATATGTATGTGTATCGATATATATATAGAGAGAGAGATACAGTTGCAGTGGCGTAAGGTGTGTTTATAATTCAACGCATTTGCATTTGGTGTGCCTCAAATGCATGAATTGAAATTGAGCAATTGGATGCCCAAACTTGTTGACGGTTCAATTCTACGAATTTGGTGTTGCATGTCCTGTTTTCTGATTGAATTCTGGTTTAAATGAGTATAGTTATGTTTAGTTTATGAAAAAATTTAGCTAGAATTGTTGTTGCGTGCACGCTGACTTTTCCCTTTATTTGCTTATATTTGTATTTGTTGTACTAAATTGGATGTATGAGACAAGTGATGAGTATTAAAGATTTTTCCAAAAATAAATTTCAAAACCAAAAACAAAAACAAAATACTATACGAGTTGTCCCCAAAATTTAACAGATTTATTTGTGAGAAGTGGATTCTTTGTGGTCAGTTGGCTAACCAGCAAGAGATTCAAATTTCTCAACCATTTATGGAATTCATTGTTAGAAAGGAAGGATTCAATGTCTACTTGTGAAATTTGGATTTGGATTAGACCACCTTCTCAAATTGCGGACGAACACGGACTAGAAGGATTAGTGCTCTTTTTTCATACAGAAAAAAAATAGAGTAATCTAGCTCAAATTGATAGTTTAGTTCAATTTTTGCACACTGGGTTGAAATTTGGGAACTTTTAACAAAGAATTGTGCAAATTCCACTAGCTTACAGAATGACCATTAAGCTTGTCATTAGTAAGGGTGCGTTTGGTTCAGAAATAACTTCTTCTTCTTTTTTTGCAACACATGTATCATTTGTTTAAGACTTTAGATATAGGCTTAGTTTGGTCCCCACGTGACTTTTTAAAAGTAGCTTATGAAATTTATTATTAAGTTTGATAATTTTGTACAAGTGAGTCAAGTGACACATTACTCTTCAAAAAAAAATCATGAAACCAAAAAGCAACCTTGAGCTTTTAAAAGCTCTATAGTCCCGCTCGTGTCCTATTCAGTCAATTCCTTGTAAAAGTTCCACTCTAGAGCTTTTAAAAGCTCCTTCCAAAAAAGCCCTAAGTTCTATTTTTGCAAGCACATAAACTAGTTACCAAATGAATTAACATGAAATCGTGCCTTAACAAAGGAGAAACACCAAAATGGGGGCCAAACTAAGCCTTGGAAAGAGGAAAAAGATTAAAGAAGGGTAGAGATGAAGATGGAAACACAATAGAGTGAGAGTTCTTTGACATAGAGGTTAAGGAGCATGGGGTCCCATCAACCCTCAACCCATGTCCCTATATGTGAGACACCATGTCCAACTTAAAAGGCAGAAGTAAGTAACACTTGCTTTTGTGAAAAAGCAAAAACTGCATTTGAATGCATATTGTATATAATTTGAAAATGACAATGTTATTATAATGGGTGAGAACGCATTTTGCAAATATCATTCCAGACGGACGATAAGGGTTCAGTGAACTCTGTCCTTTGTCAAACCCTGATCTTAGACTTAGATCAGTATATTCTCATACTAAACTTCACTCGTAAACCTCATGCTAGTTGTTTCTTTTCAAATAAGGCCACAAGAAACTGAAGTGCACTTCATTATGAGCTTCTTTGCCTGCAAGAAAGTGACGAGGAAATAATATGTTAGGAAGTTGCTCTTTTCTAAAACAGTTTTGTAACTCAAGATTATTAGAGTCCCAAAATTTGAAAAGTATGGCTGCGATTTCCATATGCTTAGGGAATTTCAAGACAAGAGGAATAGATACCTATTAGCATTCTCATCCGTTGACTTTTTTGCATTGGCAGGAAAAGCTTACCAACCAGAACAAGCTACAGCACATCACCGAGGCGTGCGTTTGGGCATTACCACATCACAGCTATTGCCGAGAACCATGTTCTACAGAAAAATATACAGTCCAATGGATGTCTCTTCTTTTTTCAGATACTCTTGCAGTTCATCACATCAATTTTTCGGTCCTTCATATTACAACACCCTAAGACCTCCCCAGCAAGTCATAGGGAAGTTTCAGAGCTTTAATTCTAGGCAAAATAACAGAGGAATATGCAAGTACTGCATTTCTTCAGCTTTCTCTCGCAGTAATTGGGTTCGACAGAAAAATCTGGATAAGCATGTTAAAGTTAACAGGACTCGTGCACAATATAAATCCGAGGAATATGATATAACTGGAATGAAGGTGGACTCGTTTGTGTCACCAGAGGAGCCAAGTGAAGTTGTTTTAGAGGGTGGAGTTCAGCAAATAAAATCTTTGTGGGAGCAGTTCCCAAAGCGCTGGGTGATGGTACTTCTTTGTTTCTCAGCATTTCTACTATGCAACATGGACCGAGTAAGTTATCTTGTAGTTTCCTTTTCAATCATTTGCTATATCTGATTTTCCAAATTAAATATGCATTATCTCCGACCCAATTTAATTTAATTTATTTTCTTATTCTGGTTTCAGTCTTCACTGTGAATCTTTCATCTTCATGTAGTCGCAAGATGCCTCGGCTACATTGAGCTATTCTATACCCAAAAAAAAAAAAAAAAAACCTTTACGTAAATGCTAACTACCCTGAATGTTTCTTTTCAGGTGAATATGAGCATTGCAATACTACCTATGTCAAAGGAGTTCAACTGGAATAGCGCAACTGTTGGTCTAATTCAGTCTTCTTTTTTCTGGGGCTATCTTCTCACTCAGGTTTGACCACGGGTGGACCTAAGTGAAGACCATGGCCTCCCCAAAATTTTTGAAAATTTGTGGGATATTGATGTAATTTTAACATTTGAAAATTAATTTAGAGATTGGTCCCTCCCAAAATTTTAACATTTACAATATACACCATCCATAAAAAGTCAATTTATAAAAATCAAAACCCCCAAGGCCATAGTTTGTTTTGCTGGACTAATCTAAGGACAAAAGAAACCGGACTAACAACCATTTTTAATTGCAAGCTTAAATGTCAATATCAACTTGTTAGTTCCCACATGGAGGATTATTTACTCCAGGGGTGTGGCATTAACTGTCCCCATAATAATGAAGGGGAAAAGTAATACCCAATTACTTAGCTCATGAGACAAAAATGACCTAAATCTAATTGACCAAACTACTCTTTTGACTCTCTGTCTCGCACTAAAATATGTATAAATAGAGACCAAAAAAATTCACCTCGGGGCGCTACCCCGAACCCTTGCATGGAATTTGTTTATTGCAAACCCAAGTGCATTTTACTTGCCCCCCCCCAACATAAAATCTCCTGGGTTTGACTCCCCCCCCCCCCCCCCCCCCCCCAAACATAAAATCTCCTGGGTTTGACTCCATCCCAGAAAATGTTGTGCTCATAAGGGATTTTGATGTTTACTTTCAGTCTCAGAATGTGCTCTTTCAAATTATACCAGGACTTATAGGGTTATGAGTCTTATGAATTATGAGGGATTTCATATCTTCCAGTCTGACTCGGATTTAGCAATTTTTGCAGTTACAATTTTCATTCAAAACATTTCTCCAAACTGTAGTAAAAATCTAAGATTTGTAATTTATAGTGCAGATATTTCTCAGACATGCATAAACATTCTCTGACTGCATTTCTTGCCCCAGTAGTTCATCACCTATTGTGGCTCATTCTTGGTCTTCAAAACTATGACATTTCAAATCCCTTGTATAAGCTCAGCCAGTGTTCAAATTCAATCAACGTGCTTTGTTGATTGGGGATTCCTTGTATAAGCTGAGGCAGTGTTCAAATTCAATCCACATGCTTAGTTGATTGGAGATTCCACTCATCTTTAGCTCATTCAGCTAGTGTCTTTTAATTTGCGGGTGGAATTGATATCTCAAAGGCTTGGATTATAACGAATTTAACCCACCTGATTTATCTCTTACTTTGAAGGTCAAAATTTACTTTCTTGTCAGCCTCTTATACTAACAGGATTTACATTGTATCTTTCTGGCAAATAGATTGTCGGAGGCATATGGGCAGATAAAATTGGTGGGAAATTAGTCTTGGGTTTTGGAGTCGTCTGGTGGTCAATCGCAACAGTTTTGACACCTATTGCTGCAAGACTTGGGCTTCCTTTCTTGCTTGTCATGCGTGCTTTTATGGGGATTGGTGAGGTTGGCTGCTGCTTAGTTTTTTTTTCTTTCGTGTTAGTTCTTTTATTGGCTTACTAGATGGTAATAGACTAATAGACCTTGAAACCATCTGACATTTACATTTATTTCTTGGACACTGTAGCGATTTTATTATCTAACTTTTTAGAAGGCTAAATTTATTTGACTTTCTGGATAAAAAATGAATGTTATACATGCTTTTCATATGAAGTCGGGTACTGAGTGCATGAAATGATACAACTCTTTTTCTTTTAACTGTGTCAATACCTTTAGTTCCTAGATTTGAATTCCTGTTGCTTAAAAGTGGTCAATTTTCTTACCAGGGTGTTGCTATGCCTGCCATGAATAATATACTTTCTAAGTGGATTCCTGTCTCAGAGAGAAGCAGATCACTTGCTCTAGTATATAGCGGCATGTATCTTGGTTCTGTTACAGGGTTGGCTTTCTCACCTATTTTAATCCACAAGTTTGGATGGCCATCTGTGTTCTACGCCTTTGGCTCCCTTGGAAGTATTTGGTTTGCAATATGGCTGACTAAAGTAAGTCTCTGCTTCTTAAGCTACATTTCAATTTATAAGTTTAATTTGCACAAAGAAAGCGTGTAGATTAGCTAATTTGGTTGGTAAGTTTCACTTAATCAGCTAACCTACATACAAAGAAGAATTCTTACCAACTTCCAAATATATTATGTTGTAGGATTAGAACAGCCATATAAAATGTATGATCAGTTTTCATTTATTTCCTGGTGAACGCAACTTGAAGTCAAGAACTTTTCCTACAATAGCTATATAAAAATGTGGGTTAAAAGTGATCACTTCACCCCCCTGTGCTTTTGGGTAAAATGGAACCGTTAAAGAATCTAACAGAAAGTGATAAGTTACTATAATACCCCTCAAACCACAGGGAGGTTAAGTTGTCACTTTTAAAACCACGGGAGTGGGGGGTGAAATTACCGGGTCAAACCACGGGGGATAAAGTGTCAACCGGTCAAACCATAGGGAGGTAAAGTGTAATTAACCCTTGAAAAATTGATGCACTTTTATAGTTCTTACCACTCTCCGTTAGATTCGGTAACGGTGCCATTTTACCCGATAGCACAGGGGGGTTAAGTGGTCACTTTTAAATCACAAGGGGGTAAAGAGTCATTGGGTCAACCCACGGGGGGTAAAGTGTAATTAACCCTAAATAAATGGAAGCAGTTTCTGGTTCCCAGGAGATGCTAAGATTTAGTGAGATTTTCGGGCTTCATGGAGAATCAGTTGCACTCCAGATATCACATTATGGAAAGTCCATTTGAAAATTCTCTCTGAACGCTGTTTCTTTTTTTCTTTTTCTTTTTTTGTTAAGGGCAAATTCATTCAAACAGAAAAAGAAGACACAAGAGGCACATGTTCCAGATTATACTCTTCCTCAAAAACAGCAGTTGGAAGAGCATCAATCGGAACACGCCCAAAAACAATACAACGAGCTGCCCATTGGGCTACATTGTGGACAATAAAATTAGCCGGTCTAGGGATAAAACTAACATTCCAAAAACTAAAAGAAGAAGAAAGCAACTCGTGGCCTTCAAGCACCAATTGATCAATAGACCAATCTGGGGGGACATTCCCATCTTTGAGAGAAGAACAAACCACAAGAGAATCTCCTTCAAACAGAACATGACCCATCCTCAACTCCCTAGCAGTCCGGATAGCCATAAGAGCAGCAGTGGCCTCGACAAGAAGCAGGGGCAAAGGGGGCTGCTTTGCAGTAGCAGCAAAAAGAAACCCGGACACATCTCTGAAGATGATCGCAGTGACCGTGAAATCTTTCTTCACAGCAACATCAAAATTGACTTTAAACGCTGTTTCTCTCAGGCACATAGTTCACCTAAAGATGATCCGGAGCTTAGTGCAGAGGAAAAACGACTTATCCTGGGAAGCGGCATCTCAAAGGAACCTGTGACTGTTATTCCTTGGAAGCTAATTTTATCAAAGCCCCCAGTTTGGGCTCTCATTATCTCCCACTTCTGCCATAATTGGGGAACTTTCATTCTCCTGACATGGATGCCCACCTACTACAATCAGGTACCTGCTACACTGCAGAGTTGCAGTCTTTTATATTTTTCATTCTCATCTTATATTCCCATTACACCAGTGACAAGTTCACAAAATACTTTTCGATTTTTGTTATGCTCCGCGGGGGGGAGGGGGGCATAGATTGGCCCCCCCAAAAATAGTATGATTCTTACATAATGGCCAAAAAATATTGGTAAGGCTCAAAATAAGAATTTAGATTTAGTATGTTGGCCTAATTGTAATCTAACCACCCAAAAATTGAAATAAAGTATGCTATATGTTATATTGGCCAAATTGTAATCTAACACATCCTAAATATTTAAACCAATAATCTTTTTTCACTTACCATTTGAACTCAACCTAAAGTATTTTACCATCATTGCTATATTTCTTCTCACGGATATGTATGCTTGCTTGTACTCTTGGAGACATTTACATTTTTGTAGCAGTTCCACAATAGTGTATTAATACTTGCATTCTTGCTGGCAAATGATGCATTATGGTCTGTATATGTTGGATGTTGAAATGGAAAGACGTAGCCCCTCAATTTCGAATCTTGTTCGATTTTATTACATTGAACTCTGTTGAATCCCACAATCTGACAGTTGGTGAATGGCTAGCAACACTGAACAGTCTGCTACATCGCTTGATACTTATTGTGCCCCCTAGTTTGCTGTTAATAATGTTTCTTTAACATTGTCTAAATTCTAAAGCTGCTTGCCTCAAACTAATTTGAAAGAATATTTCAGGTTTGAATTTTATATTCCCTACATTTGTCAATTTCTGAATTCTATCAGCTTTATGTTCAAAATCCTACATGTTTCCTAATTATATTTTACACTAAATACTCAAATTCAGACTTGTATGGTTGTTACTGATAGGGGAGCCATTTAGTTCTAAGCCAGCTGAGCATACTAAAGAAAACACAAATTTGTACTAGTTCAATGATCTTTCCAAATATAAGAGTCAATGAAAATCTTCTGCATGTATGTGAAACCAATGCATTCACAGTATACCGTGACGAAGTGTAGTAGCAGGTAGGCTGTAATTGGATGCATCCTAATGAATGAGTCAGTGGTTAGCTAATATGACAAATTAACTAAGGTATTGTTCCTTTCACTATGGTTGTTTACTCAGGTGTTGAAGTTCAATCTCACAGAGTCGGGACTTTTATGTGTATTGCCATGGTTGACCATGGCTGTTTTTGCAAATATAGGAGGTTGGATTGCGGACACACTTGTAAGCAAAGGTCTCTCCATAACAGCAGTTCGTAAGGCAAGGATTAACACTGCTTTTCTTTGCACCCTTGTACGGCGAGAAATATTTTGTAAAGGAGAAAGTTGTATGCAGCTTTATCCAAAGTAGAATCTACAAGCAGAGGTCTAACCTTGTGTTTTGATTGTTTAAGGGCCTGTTTGAGAATGCTTAAAATAGGATCTGGTTTAGCCCCAGACTCACTTTCTATTTGTTTTTTTATGAGAACCAGACTTCTGATGGTTAGACAAAGAACCAGTTATAAGAGTGATATTACTGGCAGGACTTGTGTGCAAGAAATGGACATTCACCAAGCACTTGAATTTATAGAATTGGTTCAGTGAGTCATGAACCATACAGAACTGGTTCTTTGCCTTCCCAAACAGCCCCTAAAGGTCAATAGTAGAGTGGAGATGATTGACAATTTGGAAGTTACACTTCTTGAGAATAACTCTTAGTTAAATCTTTCAATATTGCAGATAATGCAGTCAATTGGCTTTCTAGGCCCCGCCTTCTTTCTTACACAGCTGAGTCATATCAAGACACCAGCTATGGCGGTGCTATGCATGGCATGCAGTCAGGTTTGAGCTAGTTTAACAACATTTTCCTTTTGTGCTTAAGTTGTGTTTGTATGACTGTGATGATTGTTTGGAATGAAGTTTTTGTGAATGGATTCCTGTCAATAGTAAATACTAATTACATTATCTTCTTCATTTTCAACTTATTTTGAAGTCGTAGAATTTTTACTTTTTCAAGAAGCAAATCTTACACTTGTTCCCACTTTTAAGTTGGAGCATACCTACTTAATTACTGGTGGAATGACAAGAGCACCGCTTATATGTCCATTCTTAAATATGTTTCTGAAATAAATGCAAAGGCAAATGGCAGAAGGAAGTGGCACTTAAGCAAGTTCAATTCTTCAGATGCAAAAATTTCTCCTTTCAGAAATATAGCTCTGTTTGGCCAAAACCTTGTATAGTTGAGTACAATTTTTAATGTTCTATTCTTTAACAGGGATCGGATGCATTCTCTCAGTCGGGTCTATATTCTAATCACCAGGACATCGGACCGCGTTATGCTGTGAGTTAATTTTCTTTCGTCCTATATAATTTCAGTCGTCAGTAAATACCCAGATATGATTTGCTAGCCATCAGATATCAAAGTTTTAACTATAGTTATGATCTTTATTCCCCTGATGCACTTACTCATCGAGTTAATTCTGTGAAATGTGGACAAACTGGAATATATTAAGGGAATTGCTATGTACACCCGTGTATTTACTATGTACACCCAAATTCCTTGATTCTATTCATTTTTCTTCTAAAAATTCCCACTTTTATAAAGTTGAGCGGTGTACATAGCAAAAGTTGCGGTGTACATAGCAATTCCCTATATTAATTTGAGTGAAAACAGAACTGGTTGCTTGAAGAGAGAATTGAAACATCAAAAATATCAATTGGTCATGCCATAACTTGGGTGTAGAAAAATTTGTCCCAAAATTGTGACAAATTCATGGTTTTTATTATTTGGTAGCTATTTTTTCAAAGATTATTTATTTGGGACGCATTCCTTTAATCTAATCATTGTTTGCAAGAATTCGTGAGAACGTTTGAGATGTTTCTGTAAGAACTCATGTGTATTTCAATTGTAGGGAGTATTGTTGGGACTCTCTAACACCGCGGGAGTGCTTGCTGGTGTCTTTGGTACAGCTGCAACTGGTTACATACTCCAGAAAGGTATGTCTAAGCCGCCTTCATATCAGAATGGTTCGTTTTAACTGAGAAAAAATATATATCTTTTTACCCATAAAAAGTAGGGTTCTCTTTTCGTCATCATGTGGTAGATTTTTTCAACTTGATTATTTACGTCTCAAAACCATAATGTTACAGGTTCTTGGGATGACGTGTTTAAGGTGGCTGTTGTGTTGTACATTATTGGCACATTAGTCTGGAACTTATTTTCCACTGGAGAGAAAATTCTGGATTAGATAAAGGGAGGATACATACAGCCCACACAAGCACAGAGATCTAGCAATGAAGAGAGAGAAGGAACATCACAATTACAAATATAAATGGAAGGCTAAAAAATGGGTTTAACAAACATGGCTACGAGGCCACCATTTTCAAAGTCCTCTTACTAAGTCGTGGATGCCGTAGGAGCCGCTCCTGTCGATTTTGTGAGTTGGCGCGGAAAACCTTCTTGCATGTTATTATGTTATCGTTTATTTAATATTCCGGCACTTAATTTAGTTAGTTTCTTTACGGGTGATTTTACCCATGAACTGTTTGGATAAAGGTTAAAGTAAGCTTAAAGTACATTGAAACCGTCGAGGAAAACCTCGAATCAACCTCAAAATTATGGTAGTAGATGGCTTAACATCTCTACTTTTCTCAATTTGAAACAAAGTTGTTAGTTATATATTACCGCTTGTCTTTCTCGGTTTCTCCTTAGATACTGGTTTGATTCTGTAGCTAGATGTTCCTATGTCTGAGTCTCTGTTGTTTGTTGGCCTAATAGTGCTTTGAGCTTCTTGAACTTCTATTGGTACTGGATATAGTGATTTAAGCTTGAGATGTTTCAATTGATCTTGTAGCATAGTCCATCCAAGGTACTTTCTATCATATGATTAGAACCTCTTAAGGCTTTGTTTTGTTTGTGGATTAGTAGGTAGGAATTTAGTTGCTTTGTGTTTTCCTCCATACCTAAGTAATATTAAAATTTAAAATTTCCAAGATATAATTATATAACTGTAGTTAGGGGGGCAAAAAAATGGAGGAAAGTGACTCATTAAATTTAACATGTTTAATTAAACAGTCCTTATATTTTAATTTCCCATTTATTTTTCTTACTATTTTCCATAGAAACCAACCAAGCAAAAGAAAAATGTTTTCCTTTTCTTCTCTCACTAAATCCATGAACCTAACAAAAGCCTAGAAGTTCTCATTTGAAACAAAAAGCTTAATACACTGGCTATAGCATTTCCAACCCATATGCACCTAGCCGCGTTCTTATGGGGGGGGGGGGGGGAGAAACTACTCTTAAGCATGCTGTCATTGCACATACCTCAGCCTAAAACTAGTAAGTTTTCTTTAGTTATAGATCATTGACACAGTTGCATTATGATTTTTGGAAACCATAAAACAGAAGTGAATACTTATTAGATTTTTGCACTTAGGGACTGTTTGTTAAGGAAAAGAACTGGCTTAATAGTTCACTTAGGATTGCGATTCATAAGAGAACCAGTTCATCAAGTACAATTGTTTGGTAATGTCCATTTCTTAAACAAGAGTCCGTGTCCAGTCTATTATCTTAATGCAAACTGGTCCTTTGTCAAGCTAACATAAATTTAATTCTCATAAAAACTAGATATAAAGTGAGATTGGGATCGAACTAGATCCTATTTTAAAGATTTCCAAATAGGTCCTTAAGCTGGCTGGTAGTCTAGACTCACTTATTAAGTGCAGCTCTGGAGGTTATACTCTATAGTTTGCCTCTGACAGAACCTAGTTAAGGGTGTGTTTTTAAAGGAACTTGAAGGATGAACGAGCTTTAGAGGACTGGATTGGCGTTTGGCAATACATGCCTTACCATGAAGGGGAACTAGTTTGGGTGTTTGCTTATGCCAATGAAAGGAATTAATGACCGCATGCCTATACTTAAGAGCAATGGTATGGTTGTTAAATTTGATTCAAAACTGTTTTGACAGTTGTATCACATGTTATATTAGTGGTTGTGGTACCACAGATCACTGAATGTGATACTATTCCAATAACATTTTAGATATCTCAAATTTTGGGAATCATTGCGTGACTCATACTTTTAATTGTCACTGTGAGAGATCATTCAGAAGATTGGAAAGTACGCATTGAAAAATATAAAGAGATTACAAGAATAAACATCTAACCATCAAGGTATTTATAGTACTATGCTAGATTGCGTACCCCCACCCAAAAAAAATAAATAAATAAAACCATCAATAGACAATGTGTAGTAGAGAAAGAGATTCACCGGAGTGCATGTTCATTGAAAATTGAAGCTTCCTAAGATGTTCATAACTGAAAGGAACATACAGGCGGTGGGGGTGTGCAGAGTCCACGAGCTCTGCCAGAGAAATGAAGCTCTTGATACCCGAAAAGTCACTTCCTTGCGTTGTACTCCATGTTTCACGTTCAAGAATCTTCCATATGGCCTATTAATAAATAAAGTTTGATTGCTGTTCAAAAAAAAAAAAGAATCTTCCATGTAAAATTACTCCCATATTTAAAATTTACACCAAGATAGTAAAATATAGATCGAACTGTTAGGGGGCATCTCTCGCACTCTCTCTGCCATAAAGGCATTTATAGTATTATGTTAGATTGCCTACAAGTCTTCAACAAACACACACACACACACACACACACACCCCCCCCCCCCCCCCCCCCCCCCCCCCCCCCCAAAAAAAAAAAAAAAAAAAAAACCATCAAAGATGACACATCGACCCACGATGACACATCATCGCCACGTGTCTCCACCAGAATTGTAACACCCTGTATTTCTTTTCCGTTAATAAATGTTTATTTCAATTTAATTTCTATTCAAAATATTTATTTGGGGTCAAACCATAGTTTTCTTAAATATTGAAATACTTTTTATGGTTTTAAAGACGATATCTATATTTTTGTATAAACTGGAATTTATTCTTTACGCTAATAGTAATTTTCTGTATTTTTATATCAACCGTAAAATACCAGTTTTGATTTAAATCTGCGTTTATATCGCGTTTTGGGTGTGGGAGCATGTGAGCTCAACCACTCCGGGCGAAATCTATTGATTTCTTGGAGCCCAAAACTAACAGTTTATATATATGCGTGCAACTCTCACAGTGTCTCATCTCTCATTCTCTATAACTCTAATTCTCTCTCAATTCTCTCTTCCTCTCAAGAACACACACACAAAACATATTATATATAAATATATACATACACATACAGATACATAGTTATATATATACATCTCAAGATCAAAGAGAAATCGGAGGAGAAATTTCTAACGGCGGAAACTCTCGGTCTCAATTCTCTGAATAATTAACCGCTGTGAGTATTATAAACTCACTCTCAACATATATATAAGTATATTTCAGTGTATATATGTGTGTGTATATGTGTATATATATATATATATATATATACACCATTAAAGCTTTGAAAATTGGAGTTTTACAAAAGTGAACCAAAATTAATTCCGTGGATTGGAAATGAAAGATCATAGTCCCAATAAGCTGCGGTTCGAATACTACGGCTTAATTCATCCGTATCGCGACGTATCATTGAATTAAAGTTTTGTCACCTCTCGGTTTTACGTGAAATCCGAGAGTTACGATTGAAATTAGCTTAAACCGATCACGTATTCTTAATCTATGCGAAAAATCGAAGAGATCCATATATTGCACGACATGTTTGAAACAGAATATGAAAATGGGTCTGTGACAGTTTTGAAAATTGAAAACAGGGGAAAAACGAAAGAGATGAAATTCTGCAACAACTCGCGCGCGCGACCCGCTCGCGCGATCCATCCCTCACGTAACCTATTTCCCCATTCGCGCGTGCGGCCCGCTCGCGCGACCCATCCCCCCCTTCGCTTGCGCGACCCCCCCCCCCCCCCTCCCTCGCGCGCGCGACCCGCTCACGCGACATGGGCATTTTGAGCAGTTTTTGTACTTTTGTATAGGGGACTGTTTGGGAAAGGTTTTGAAAGTTTTTAAAGAACTGTTTGACAAATATACTGTTTTAAAGGCTGACTGTTAGAAATTAGACTTATAAGAAGCAATTAAGGCTGAGATCTATGTTGAACGAGTATCCCGTTTTGAGATTAATAATTGTTAGTACAAACTGGGAACATTGACATACATATTAGGGTCGAGGTTGTGTCAACAAGCATGTGTGTGAGAAAGCGTGAAAAGAGTAAAGAGTGGCGGTCTGGTGTGCGACCTCAATATCGATCGGATATTATTCCTGGTATTGGAGGCGACAGTGTTGTGTACGATTTAGATATCGATCGGATATTATTCCTAGTATCTAAGGCGCTCGTTTCGGATATCGATCGGATATTATTCCTGGTATCCGAAGCGATGGTATTGAGTACGGCTTAGATATCGATCGGATATTATTCCTGGTATCTAAGGCGCTCGTTTCGGATATCGATCGGATATTATTCCTGGTATCCGAAGCGATGGTTGGTCGTGATCGACCCAGATATCGATCGGATGTTATTCCTGGTATCTGAGGCGATAGCGTGGTATGCGACCTCAATATCGATCGGATATTATTCCTGGTATTGGAGGCGATAGTGTTGTGTACGACTTAGATATCGATCGGATATTATTCCTGGTATCTAAGGCGCACGTTTCGGATATCGATCGGATATTATTCCTGGTATCTGAAGCGATGGTATGGTGTGCGGTTTGGATATCGATCGGATATTATTCCTGGTATCTGAGGTAATGGTTTGGTTGAGTCGAGTTTTGTTGAGAGAAAAGAGTCAGAAAGATGAGATGTTACATTGTTCATGCACGGTCGCATATTTATTGCTTACTTTATTCCCCCGTGACTTATGTTGGAATTGAAACCTTGAATCTATTGCTTTTAAAATTAAATTACACCGTTGTTTAATTGCTTATATATACATTGCGAGCACTTGTTTATTTTGCTCACCAGCTTGCATAAGCTGACGGCGTTGATGCGTCCTGGACTGTATGTCCAGATTTTCAGGGTCAGGAGCAGCCAGGGTATTTCGACTATGCTAATTAGAGGCAGGGGACTTTCCAGGAAGCTGCTTTATATTTTCCTAAGTCTTTTTAATTTCGACTTGTAATAAACTACTTTTAGACATTTGAATAAGGGCGTTTTGTGCCTAACACTTGGACTTATGTAATAGTTTAGTAAGTTTTAATTTCAGAGCTTATGTTTATTAGTATCCTTTCTTTTAGAAATGCTGTTAAGTTATTTTGTTGCAGGAACAATTGGTCATACTCACTTGTCACGACCTACGAGTCCATAAAGGAAATTAAATGCTTTCATGTATTATGCTACGTCGGGGCGTGACAAGAATGCTGCAAATTTCATGTAGGATTTTCTCTTCCACTATTGGGTTTTGGATGACCAACCAAAAGAACCAGCACAACGCGACGGATGACGTTGAGTGCCACGTGTTGCAAGAATGAATCAGAGTATGATTCTTTCTTCTTCATGAACATTGAGAGCAAGTCATCCTGTGAGTTACCACCTTTCTGCTGACTCATCAGCTCAGCTCAGGCTACGTGTGCTGATGGCATTGGACAAGTACCCATCCACGTTTACAAGGCTTTGGCTCAAGCTGACTCCCATTCCGAGCCGAAGCCATTTCTTGAGCTTCCACAAGACTTCAAGTAATATAAACTAGGCTTGGCAAATGGGCGAGCTTGGGCGGGTTCGGGCCGGGCTGAAAACGGTCCGGGTTCATCTGGGTGTCATATACTGTCGGGCCGGGCCAGGCTGGACTCGGGTAATGGTTGGGCCAAATCCCAAACATACATCATTTATGTTAGAAGGAATTGTAGATGGAGAGTGTGTGAATGAATTAGAGAGAGAAAGTAAAAGGAATTCAGTCATTTTAGAGAGAGAGAGAGAGAGGGGTAAAGGTTGGGTCATGGGTGGTCTTTGTTTTGTTAATTTACGCAAAAGTTAAAAATACTGATTGGGATGAAAGTGGGTTGTCAGAGCCTCTTTGAGTGACAAAAAAGTGTCACGGACTTTATACGGGTTTCTTGCGGGCCCGTCAGAGCCCATTTATATATTTTTAAACACCCAAGAACAGCCCACTAATGAGTCTCCCCTAATCCAATGGAATTAGCTTCGGGTTTTATTGGGCTGGCTCATAGTTTCGGGCTCGAATTGCCGGCCCTAATATAAACCGTTGCAGCGAGGCCTCGGTAGCTCGGTCAAAAGCCGCTGCGAATCTATTTTTGGGGAACCCCGGAGAGAGGGTTTGTGGGTCCTTCCCGAAAGCCAAGCCATATATGTTATCAAAAGTGAGCCATAACAATAGGTCCTGAAGATCAACCGGCTCAGCTCGCAGATGAGTCGTCTCCAATGTAGGGCACAACCTAATCTTGATGGCTCAGTTCACCCACTGAGCCATGGCTTGACGGAGCGTTCGAGTCGTGAACTCGAGCGTAGCAGTCTTTCTCTGGAACAGCCACGTGTCACCATCAGAATTAAAGATCCCTTGGCCAAGTAGATCATGATACACAGCTTGCCAAGTCAGAGCCTTCGGATAATTATCGAACCAGGTCTTCAATATGTGCTCGAGCTTCTTGGGGTCGCACATGACAACCTCGAGCCCTTGCTTTCGAGCCATTAATGGAATGGCACAAATACAGGTATGGTACGTGCCACCACAAGCGTAAAGAGTATCAGCGATCCAACCGTGCAGGCGATCAGAGTTCTCGATCAAGCCCAGTAAGCTGCCCAATAAGGGCCAGACACGTGGACCCCTTAAGGATCGTGAGATGAAAGGTGAACCATAGCAGATAGGAACTGATGATAGTAAACAACAAGAAAGCTATAATAGACATGTCCATAGCTTGGAGAATCTCAATTTTTCCAGGAAAATGTTTCCCAGAAGAATCACTTCCCTGATAGTCTATGAAGCACCGATACTTCATTTGAGGTTCGTACCAGTATCGACTCGAGTATACGATACCGATACGACCCGATACCCTCGGGATACATGTCAGATACTTTGTTTTTCGAATCTGTGTATTCTAATGTTATTTTTTAAATCGATACATCCCCGATACGTTGAGGATACATCGCCGATACATCCCCGATACGTTGAGGATACATCGTCGATACGTCTTCTTTTTCTTCTTCTTCTTCTTCTTCTTCCTTAGATCTCTGGATTGGATCTGCGATTCCTCTCTCTCTCTCTCTCTCTCTCTCTCAGTTGTGTGGATGAGAGAATGAAACCCTAAAGGAGTTAACAATATATACGCTAGACACTTTTAAATTTTTTTTTTTTTTTTTGCTGAAAAGTTACACTCTAGATTTATTATGATTAGGTCCCTAAAACTTTTACAAATATTAAAAACTCTAAAAACAATCTTTAGTTATTTTTAAATAACACAACCTAACTTATATATATATATATATATATATTATTTAATCCCTAAATTTACAATTATGTCTAAATAACACCATATAATTCCTATATATCTACTATGTTATTACATTTTTGGGCATTTTATCATAAAATATATATATATATATATATTAAAATAATATATGTTAATACATAATATTAGACTATTAGTAGTATCATTTAAATAAATTAAAAAAAAAAGACTATTAGTACTATAAATATATTTTTTTTAAATCGTGTCCAATGTATCGTATCATACTTTTTTGAGAAATAACGTGTCAACGTATTCGAGTCGTGTCATATCCGTGTCGCGTGTACATGTCAGTGCTTCTTAGCTACTAGTGAAAGAAAATTAGAAAATTAGAAACCTGAGAAAAACTTCATAAAGAATGAAGCTTTTAACTTTTAAGTGTTTCAGGAAAATAGTAGTGAGATAAGAGAGACAGTGTGAGATGTACAATAACACAGCAGAGAGCAAAAAGGGGTTTTATAGGTGAAAAGAAAGAAATGCAATTACTCTTAGAGCATCCACATCAAGTATAGTAAACTTAAGGCTCATGTTTGGTAAGTTTAGTGTACAGATGAAATACACTCGCAATGGGTATTTGTTCAAACGGCAAAGGGAGAGCCGTGTGTAATATCAAACAGCACACATTGTGCCGTGTGGGACTAGGCGGCACAATGTGTGCCGCGTGATATCACACGGCTTCACATGTGCCGTTTGAATAGCCTTGTCACAACTTTATACTCTTATTACTCTTATTTCTTTATACTCTTCATACTCTTATTTATTTTCAAATTAATTATTTTATTTTCAATAGCCTTTTTGGACACAACTTTACACAGCACACATTGTGCCGTGTGATATCACACAACTCATATAATGCCGCTTGGACATTACACGGCACAATGTGTGCCGTTTGGCTCCTCACGGTTCTCATTGTGCAGTCAGCCTTGTACAATAGCTGAACTTAGCGGTACATTAAACTTAAGTTTTCTTAAGTTTCAGTGTTGTACGTTGTTGTACCATCGACCCATTGTAAGCGTCCCACATCCAAACTATCAGTTTCAGAGGTCGTGGACAGTTTAAGGTAAAAGGGTCAACCTTCAAGCAGTAAACCAGTACACCACTACAGTAATACTTCACAATAATTGCCAGAAAGCCAAACTCTCTCTCTCTCTCTCTCTCTCTCTCTCTCTCCAACTAATTCTGCAGGGAAAGGATATGTTCTTTAAATTCCAGCATTCAATCAAGAGAATTGAATGAGATTAGTTGAGAAACTAACAGAGACAGAAAGATATGCTAAAAAAAAGTATAAAATCAAATGCAAAACAATGTGTACTATATTTTACTCATATAGAGTCATGAAAATTGGATTCTAGCATATACAGATCTTCATGAAGAATAGGCTTGGATGGTAAGGGTTGGGTGAACCACCCACCTACAATTTATAAGGTAAAGCTTACCTTAGGTAACCAGCTCAATTAGCTGAGTTGCTAGAGTTCTTGCCCTCTCAAAGGATGGTTATCAAAGGATGGTTAAGGGTTCAAAATTTTTAGGGATCGTGTGAGTGAATTGGAAGGACGAATTTCAAGTAGCTGGATGAAGTATCCAGAGTTTGGAGTGGGTTCAAATCCTATCACCCACTCACCTCCCTGACTTATCTGGTGCGTGCACTGTGGGGTAGGTGCACGTGACTGGAGTTTGCCCATGTTCTACTCCGATAAAAACAACAATAGATAAACCATCTAAAATACTAACGGAGATCCTAAACAAAAAAAACATAAAAGCTTACCTTAGGTGGTCAATCTGTCCTTATCCTTTTACCTTCAAATTCAGTAAAAATCATCTGACATGATGACATCTAAGTTTCTATCACCAATGGTTTTGACTTTCTTTAATGCGCAATCTACATAGACAAAAGACAACTAGGCTGTAATGAAATTTCAATTCTTTTCTTTTTTGGGTAAACCCACCTTAGCAGGTTGGGGACTCCAGCCATTTGACATGATTTAGAAATTTAGAACTAGGAGCAAGACTAAAATATTTAGTACTCTCTATCCCATTTGAAGAGTCTTTGATGTTATTTTTTGATGTCGGGAGTCTTTCTTAAAAAATCAAAACAATTTAATACACACTTTACAAGTTTGTCCTTTATTGTATACAACTTTTTCATCTCTTTCATTGATGTGACACTAGAATTTTAAACTTCAAAAGGGGCAAAATTAGAAAGTTAAAATATCTCATAAAAATCAAGATGTCTCCTTAATAAGTTGAAATTCCAAAAAGAGACTCTTAAAATGGGACAAAAGTAGTATAAAATTTAAATAAAAAAAGAAAAAGAAAGAAAAAAGGAAAAAGCTAAGGGTACTTTTTTCAACTATTTTGAAATGAGATTGGTCTAAGTGCATCTATGTGGTACATATGTGGCACTCATGAGGACCAATAATATTTTAAAACCAAGGAAAAAATAACTGAAGTGTTGTCCAAGAAAAAAACAGCACTTCTCAAACCTGAGATTATATCTAATGATAACTATTTAAAAATAGCTTCTCTCATACTCGAACATGCAATTACCTGTCAACTGAGTATTTTTCATTAAACCAAAATGAGTACTATTATACTATATCAAAGACTAAGGGTGCGTTTGATAAAACTGAAAATTAAGTACTGAAAATTAAGTGCTGAATTTTAAGTATTGAAAATTTTAAGTGATTGAATTTATAGTACCGCAAATAGTTTTTCAAGTACTGAAATAACCTACATTCAGTGATTATTTCCAGTAGAAATTTTTCACTTAAAGTTTTCAGTGGTTTTTTGGCTGCTTTTTCAATTATTAAGTGATACATTGTCAAATGCACTGAAACAAAATAAGTGTTGAAAGTTTTCCTTTTTACCACTTAATTGAGTTATCAAACACACCCTAACTGAGTACACAATTTACCAACGAATGACCCCTCTACATGTATTTATTTCTAAAATGTGCTAAAATAGGTGAAGTGCAAATAGTTGAAGCTTATAACTAACGAAATCAAGGTAGATATAAATAACTTAGAAGAAGGTTATTACACCAAATATCAACTACATTCTCTTAGGGCCTGTTTGGCTGACACTTGAATATGAATAGTTTCAATCAAATTTCATGTTGAATCTTGAAACAAAATTCATCAGCATGAATGACTACATTTATAAAACGAAACTCCATATTTCTTCTTATGTGACCATTTTCACCTTTTATTTAGAATGCCAAAATTTATGATTGCAATCATCCTATTTCTAAATGGAACTATTCAAGCTCACCGTCTTTTTTTGTAAAATTTTATACAAATGATAGAATATAATTATTGCATTCAAGGACTACCAAACCAGCCTTAGCAACTCACTCAACCGTAGTTTGCTCAGGCCGCATTAGTTATAATTAACATAATTTCATATAGTTTCTAGTGGAGATTTAAAAAAGTGAGTCAAGAGAGCTAAACATGGCATGAAAAACAAGGGAGGATTCAAAGGTTTTTATTCCCATCGCTATCAAAAGAAAAACTACCACTGAGCAATACAGGTGCAACCCATTAAATAAGGGTTAAATACATTTTACACTCTTGTAGTTTGTCACTTGTGTCAGTCCCTGTAATTTAGAAAATGTCACTTTAGTCCCTGTAGTTTCATAAAGATGTCAAATGAGTCCAATAAGTCTTTTAGATTTGTCACTGAAAGTAAAAAAATTTGTCACAAAAAGTATTTTGAAGGACTAAAATGACACACTTGTGAAACTATAGGGACTAAAATGACACTTTCTAAACTACAGGAACCAACTTGACACAAAGAGTAAACTAGGAGGGTGTTAAGTGTAGTTAAGCCCATTAAATAATCTAACTTCAGTTAGCTCACCGTCTGCTAGAGTCAGCTAGACCACAAGTCTGAGCCTTGCTTGCTGCCCAGAGCTTCATGGTCCTAGCAAAAAAGATGATAGTTAAGCATGGTGAATAAAAACACATTTTAAAAGCAGGTTGATTCAAAACAGGGTAGACGAATAGCACCGACATCTATGCGATTAACTTACTTGCAAGCTCTCAGCTAAAAAAAAAAATTAGTTTATTTCCCATAAAGTTGTTCATTCATCTAATTTTGCAACAATATTATTTACGATTGTAAAATCGTAAGTTTTCTATTTCAATTAGTACTTAATAAAACAAATACCTTTAAAAGATGAAAGGGTAAGGACACAACTTCAGTATAGTTCCTTATGGGCAGATCGCCCTGTTCGTGATCATAGTCTGCCACATATAGCAAAAGGGTTAATTCTGAAACATTTGTAAAACTGATAATTATGATTTGTTATTTGTACACTTGGCAGACTAATTAGGGGGACATGACAGGCATGCAGTGATGCACATAAGAAACTGTACTAAAGTCTAAACAATAGATAATATACCTCACATCAACATTCATGAATTCTTTACTTCACATGTTATACTACCAAGTACCAACACATCAATGTATCTAAAATGGTGAGCTGCCTCCACCTCCCACAATCCAAATTGAGTGTTACACAAACACCCGCTGGTTTGAATTCCAGTGTACACCTGCAGAGGCTGTTGGAGCAATCACTCACTCTTTACAATTATACAATGAATAATGCTATAATTCCCAAATTTGCTTCCCAACACATGTGGCGGTGGGACCACATTGAATATAGTGAGACCGCTTGAATTTTCGCTAGAAGTCGTTTTGGATGATCCCACTTGCCACATGTGTTGGGAAGCAAATTTGGTGAGATAAACTTGGGAACCATAGCATTACTCTTGTACAATAGCTTTACAATCAACACAATGTCTAGGTGATATAGACCGAGTTTTATAAGGGATTAAAGATTTAATGACAAAAAACATTTACACTAATTTTTTTTTTAAAACTTTTTGATCGAGTACGGCTCTCAAATGAATTCATTTTGGGCTTCCCTCAGTGCAGCAATTGTCAAAATTACCTTCAAATGGCTCACAATTTATATTTCTTGACATAAAAAATGTTCTGCAACTTACATACAGGAAGCTAGATACAATTCAACAGGGCTTGACATAGGCCTTTGTATTCTGTTTCATTTATAATAGGGCCAAGGAGACAAAGAAAGAATAGGAGAATGATTGTCCCGAGTCTTCCAAGCCAACAAAACACAAGGAGTTACTAAATGCACCCACCAAGTTTCTCTTTCGCACCAACATGTACAACTCGAGATGCTGCATGTACAGTTGTACTCCTCACAGCATAATGTGGGTACATTGAGAAATTTGGTGGGTGTATTTGCAACACTCGAAAAATAACAAAACATAACATTGATATTTTGTTCGGAAAGAAGAGATTGAAAAATTATTGGTATCCAACAGTATCAAAGTCAATATGAAATAAGCTATAGTCATACCCAAACAATCAACTGCGCTCTGGTCTTCCACTAAGAACATGCCTCCCAGCTTTGTGCAGCTTTTAATGCTGTACATAACTGTCACTTTTAAGTAACATCTAAGATTGTCTTCAAAAAGTAAAGAATTGTACATTTGAAGACAATAACTAGAGAGGACACTTTAGGGGTTGGAAAAAAATAATGACCCAGATTCTGCAAGATAAAGCACAGAAAACAACTATAAGTTTGAGAGATTCGAACCTTGGTGTCATTAGTCCCATGCAACCAAACCCGAATAAAGCGATGATTTTGCCAGCAAAGAGGACAGTAATATCTGTACATCTGCCAAATGGAACAAAACACACACACAGAGATGCATGATTGATACTTGGTAAGTCCAATATCTATATTCAGAACTCCTGCTAAACTATGAAGGAACATCAGCCTTACCACTGCACTATAAGAATATCATCTGCAGTTTTTTCTCTTCGTTTCAGTAGATAAAAATAAATAAAAATAAAAAATCTTATGTTAAACTTCGAATATAAACCAACTATTCATTCAGATGATTCCCCAGAAATGCTTCTATTGACAAAATCACTTACGTATAACATTTCAGGTAGTAGGCAAATAATGGAGTATAATTTATCAACAAGACTGACTACTTTTGTTCATACATACCAAGTTCATCAGTTTCCACCAACCGAATAATGGCTTAGCTCTCATGACAGATCTACCCATTGTAATTTAATTGAACAATGGATTCCCACCTGAACTGCAAACTTGACCCAAAGCACAAGAGAAAGAAAATCACTATGCAAGCAGCACCAAACGCATGTGCACCAACACAACCTCGAGCTGTAACACTGTTTAATAACCATAGTACGTGATACAATAGCGATATACACAATGAAATGCACAGTGGAATAAAAGTGGCTCAATTAAAGGGTGGGGGAGGTGTGGAAGGCACATCATGAATGGTGATGTGAGTCCAAAAACAATATTGTTCTAGTTTTTCTTCGAATCAAAGTGGTAGTAGAAGTTAAAAGTCATAAAAGAACCTTAAAACATCCAGATGAACTCAATCACAAGAACATTTAGAACTCTGGTCAAAGAGATATTATACATCTACACGCACACATATGTAAGCAAGGGTGATGGACTGATATCAACAGAAAATATGATTGTCGATCCAGCAAATAATTAGATAAAGGGAACCACCCAATCTGCTTTTCTCTCGAAGTCTCTTGTAATCTCCAGTTGTCATTTGACATTCATCATTACTCATTAGTCATTACAACGACTACATATCTCAGAAACACATTCCTCAAATACATCAGCTATCTAAAATAGTAAAATCTGAAGTCACTGAACACCACATCACTATAAAATATTTCCATTTGATCAAACTTTGCCTTTAAATACAAAAACAAAAAAAGGGACAAAGAAGTAAATATCTGCATCACCCATTATCTTCTATACAAGTACTTCGACAGAGGAAACTTCAGGCTCCGGGCTACCTATAAGCCATTAAGAAACATCATCATTACATCATATATTAAAAGAGGAAGAAGATCAAGCTCGATTTTGCACAATAAAGATAGGTAAACTAAAACTACAACATCGAAGATTGAAAGTATTACCTTCAAAGCCATATCTTCACACATTGTAGAGCGGTATCGAGTTGAGCCCTCCAATGGACAGCTTGATCCTTTGGTGATAAAATTAGCATTACAGAGACTCGACAGTTGCAAGAGAACATCCGACATGAGTCCAATATCCTGACCTTCAGCTCCTAATCTGGCATCTTCTTGGTTATCTTCATCAAGCGAATATTCAGCCACAGATGTGATGCACTGGAATATAGCCAGCAACCTCTCCAACGGGAAAGTTCCAGGGCCTTTCATGAGCAATTCTTGTTCTAAATTTTCCTTCTGCTCCACCGATTTCGCAGAGCTCCTAAGCATAAAGAAGGTTGAGTAAGTGAAATTACACTTCCTGTCGCAATAAGGGTGTGTTCGGAATGACAACTTCGGAATGCATTCTCACCAATTGTAATTACATTATCCTCTTCCTTATCAACTAATTTTAAAGATGCATTCTAATACAATTTTTACTTTTTCACAAAAGCAAGACTTATGAACTTCTGCTTTTAATTAGGAGATGGTGTTTTGCACATTTGGACATGAGTTGGGGGCTGACAGAACCCCATGTTCCTCAACTTCTATAGCAAATAACTCTTACTCTATAATGGTACTATCTCCATCTCTACCACTCTTTCGGTTTTTTACCCCCTATATAGATAGATATATCAAGTGTGATACATGTGCAATAAAAAGTCCCTTTCATACCAAACGGGGCGTAAGCTCTCCAACCACTCAATCACAAAATGCACCTGGGGGACTATTAAATTAGTCCGTCTATAACTATGATGGAACCATGAAAGCGAATCAAAGGCCCCATTCTTTAGTAGAAAACATGACCTAACCTTCAGTATATTTTTTCATTTTTTTTGTTTCCTATTCCTCTCTCGATTCAATACAACAATACCTAAATCATCTACATAATTGACTAAATTTTAAAACCATGAAATTCCCTGGGAACAGTCAAAAGGAAAGAGAACCAAGATAGAAGATGTTGTTTTGCAAAATGAAGCTTAAAAAAGGAATATTTTTCCGCGTAAATTATTCAAACAGACCCACAACATTGTTTTTGATTCCCTGCGGACACAATATATGTAGCACAAAAATATCAATTTGAAAAGTACTTACTACCTCTTACGTTTCCGATTATCAGAACCCCCAGTTGAATCAAACAGAGAAGCATCAAGAGTAGCCGGGTTTCTTGACGCGATGAATGCCGAAATAAGAAGATACTTTGCAGAAGTTGACATATGGAAATCCATCTCATCAAACTTTTCAGAACCTCCCAGTTTCTTTGTACTACCCCTTGGCTTGCATTTCTTCGTGTTGGCTTCGGTTTCAGGATAAGACTTAGATGTAACTCTAAATATCTCATTTAGGGAAGGAGCAATGTGATGTTGAAAATTACTAAATAACCTTCTCTTCATTTCTTCATTGGGAACAACTCCTAAATCACTTAAGGGTTCGCAATATTTCTTATATAGCGGGGAAAAGGCATTAGATAATTCATCAACCCGTCTTGTTATTCGACAGAACGGCCTCAATACCACACTGTTCAACAATAAACCCAAAAATATATATATTTAATAACCAATACCTTAGAAAAAGAAACCATAATGGTTGCGTTGAAAACAATAAGTTGGTGTTCTTACTCAAGAAAAGAAGAAAACAGCTTTGGGTTTTGTTGGTTTCTCATGAATATTTGATGAAGATCATCTTCCGTGTAATCGGGAAAATAAACAGGGATAGGCTCTATGTAACCTGTATCTGAGTAGTAAGTATCAGGAGAGGTGTTACTCATGAAAATAAAACCAACTTCAGGCATCTTCAGAATATCACAAAGCTTAAACAAGAAAGGCAATATATTAGAACTCTTATCCCAATCTCGAACAACCTCCAAATTATCAAATATCAAATAAACCATTCTTCCATTGGCCAGTCCAGCCGACTTCTTCGTGCTGCTTGATTTCCCCATATTCACAGTGAGATTATCTATGAGACTAACTAAGGCATCACGTAGAAAATTAACAAAATCAGATGGCCTTTCGCATCGTTTGGCACTAGAATAACCATTGCCTTCATTTTTCCTATGAAGCAAAAGCTGGTTCAAGATGGATTCAAACAAAATTCGAGGATTGTAACAGGAAATACAACTTGAGTAAACAAAAGGTCGTCTTAGGTGTCTGAATATCTGTAGAACTGTACTTGTTTTTCCAGTGGAGGCACCTCCATATACAAAGAGTGGAATCATGGGTGTATTCAAAGGACCAAAAAGGCGTTTAAGTTCAAGAATCTGAATACGCCTACCCGGAAAGCTAGAAATCAAATCTTCAATGCTTAGAGGTTCATTGCCCATTATGAGATCGTTGATTGTCAAAGGTTGGGGTTTACTTGTTTTCACTTTTTCGGCTGAGTGGTTCAAATTAGGGGTAGATGAGGTTGACCTGGTACATCTTCTGCTAGCTTGTGGACTTTCATCATTACCCACCGCCATAAAAGTGTACAAAACTCCTAAACTCTGCCAGATAACAGTTAAACTAGTTAGGCACAAAATTCAAGCCATCAATTAAACTGACAACATTGAGGACAAAAGCATCAAGCAATTGATTGAAATATGTAAAGAAAGGCAAGATTTCTTCTTTACTTTCCCAGAGACAATACACTTGATAAACACTACTACAAATAGTAAATAAATACTAATTGGTTTTAAAAGGCCAAGTTGTCACTAGTTACCATCTTACAGACAAAGACAAACAAAATACACCTATTTCAGAATATAGGAATAGGATAACATAGTTACATAAGTATCAACTCCTTGGAAATTGAGTATTTCATGGTTAACACTCATTCTTAGTGCTTAAAATAAATAATGAAACTTAGTTACATACATTTCTAGTGTTCGAAACATCATGAAGTAAGTTGCCAATTCATCACAACTGACATAATGTCTCTCACTTGTCAGCTGTAGCTTTCCCCATTGCACCAACTAAAAAAAAAAAAACCAAAGCACATCTCTCGAAGACCTATGTTTATGTTAATCAACCAGTGACTCATCCCAAAAACAAAATGGAAAGACCTAAGAAATAACAACTACAGTAAACTGATCAAACTGTATGATGAGAAACCGTAAAACTCAACCTGATATAGTTATGCAACCCTGACTGATGAGAACCAAATGGAGCAACTTCATTAGCAAGTAGGTGTGGAAACAAGCATCATACACATTATGTTCTCACACAAAATCTATCAACCAGTGGGCGTGCACGTAAAAGTGTTATCTTTTTTTGTCAAATTTCCAATGGCCCATCAATTTTTTCTGACAGATAGACTAGTTGATTTAAGGATACATAAAAAAACTTCCAATCGAGAAAAAAATAAAATAAAATGGAAGACTGAAAAAAATAATAATAATAATTAACTGGTGGAATATAAGAGCTCATGCAATTTTATACAATTTAATATCAAATATACAATGACCCATCCAATTTTTTCTGGCAGATAGTTGATTTAAGGATACTTAAAAACACTACCAACCCAAGACTGAAAAAAAAAATGAAAGAGTGAAAAATACATACATATATATTCATATACACAGTCCTAATGACGTATCTCCAATGTTCAAAAAATCGGTAGGCGGGCGGTGGAGGGGGCCTAGCGCCTAGGGGCATAGGCATGGAATAGGCAAAAAATTAAATTTTAAAACAAAATTAATAATATAGAGACAACGAAACTCACATTATCAACAAACTAAATTTCTAATTCATATCATCAAACCGACCGAAACTTTTCGGGTATTGTAGTTGACCGAAAAGTAACGAAACCCCACCAGGAATCACGAAATTCCAGTGCTTGCTTCCCACCAAATGAAGTCGTTTGGGTGGTGTGCGTGTGCGTGTGCGTGTGTGTTTCGTCCCCAATGTTTCCAAAGGAAACGAGGGTAATCGTGTTCAGAGAGAGACTCAATCCCATCCCATGTGAAAAAAACTGAAAAGTAAGTGGGTGTTTCAAATTTCCAATCAATTTGGAATCAATCAAAATATGAATAAATGATAATTGGGGAAAACCAGAAGAGAGAGATTGATTCTCTGAAAAAAAAAAAATTTATGAAATTGATTTTGAGGGTTTTTGGTTATAAATCACTACTTACCTGGTTGAGGAGTCTCTTCTCCAACAGTCTTCGTCCGATCTGGACTAGGGTTTCCCTTGCAGTCGTCACTCTTCTTCTTCTTCTTGGCCTTCTCGCCTAGGGTTCCTGCCTTGCTAGTTACTCTCTCTCTCTCTCTCTCTCCAGTCTCCCCCCTTTACTTTTTTTTTCCTTTTTTTGTTTTCCCGCCAACTCAACAAAATTTTAAAGAAAAATCTAGTGGAAAGTCACATATTTCCTATGGGCTAAGGGTAATTATTGGGACACATGACACATCACATACTCAAATACTGTGACCCAATTTAAAAGATGTGTTTATATCTGTCCTGTGATGTCACTGGACGTCATATCTCTCATGTGATATCATTAGACCCCACAGTGACATAAGAGAGGAATAGCACGTCTTGGGTTGTATCCCAAAATTGTCTTTGAGTGTGTGTCCCAATATTTACTCTTTACCTATATTTTGTGTAATAGCCTAATAAGTCCACCAATTGGTACTCCATAATAATAGGCCCTATAATTATAAGTGGTATTAGAGATTAGTCTAAAATTCCCAATTAGTGATAGATAATTTTATTATTTTACCCATAAATGATAGGAGTATATATAATGCTAATATGTATATTTCGGTCAAACTTAATCCCATAAATCTTGCATATATTTTGGGAAGTTACTAAATGTCATGATTGTTGCGCTTTATACATTAGACTCTGTTTAATATTACACGGATCTTTTTTAATTTCGCATTTTCACCATTTTTTGGTGATCTAACAGTCATTCATCACCATCACCAAAAAAAAAATATTAGTGTTAAATTTCACACTAGAACGAATATGAATGTTAAATTTCACACTAGAATTGTTAAATTTCACACTCATATTCGAGTTATTCAACAAATGAAACACTATCTTTTTACAAATCATTTGCACATTCATTTTACACTGGACTATAATATTTCATTGATATCACAATTTTACTTCACATCTATATATTATATAATTTCACACCACAATACTAGAAATACAGTTAACACTGTGTTATCATAAATTCATTTTACACATGACTGCAATATAGCCTAGTAACACATCAACGCTTGTTCTTCAAAACAGAGTTTATTAAAAGGACAGAGTCCAAAGGCAATACAAAGGCAAGCCATTAAACAAGTAGAAGCCAAAATAAAGGCTCCCTCAAAAGACAACCAGCCAAACAAAACCCAAAAAACACCATATGATCACCATGGACAAGAGCATAATATCAAGAACCAACCGAAAATACAAAACACTCTGGGCTTCCACTAATCATCAACAAAACAGTAAATCACCCCAGCACCAAAAACAACTTTATCAGTAGAAGAGTCATAGCAGTGAGAATTTTCCAAGATGTGCATCAACGAACTTCTTCAAGAGACCTTGTTGCTTGGTCCTTACCCAATGCTATTATATAATAAACACAAATAATGCATGTGAGCTAAAATCCTAAAAAATAGATAAGATATATGAGAACTACAGTATGGAGCTTATTTTTACCATACATAAGTTATTGAAAACGAATGACAAGCCATGATCAGCATCACTTTCAGCTCCGAACTTTCCATTAGATAGAGCAACTAGGACTTTATACTAATTAACACAAAAATAAACAACCAGTGACAATGTAAAATTTCAACATAGTGCAAAATTATGAAGACATTGATAAATTTAACAAAAAGTGGCAGTATACAATCTCACACTATGTGTAGTATTCTGAGTGTTAAATTTCTCACTGCCATTTATGGACGTGTGAATGTAGATGAATATAAGTGTTAAATTTCACACGCATAGCAAACTTAAAATTGCACACTATGTGTAGTATTGTGAGTGTTAAATTTCTCAATGACATCTATGGACTTGTGAATGTAGACGACTATGAGTGTTAAATTTCACACGCATAGTATACGTTTCACATGATTGACGAATTCACACAACAGTTGAGAATTTTAACAATTTCATCACAAAAGTTTAGGGCATTTTCATCACAAATTAGTGCTAATATGACCATTTTAGTATGGTGGTGAAATTTCACACTGATCTATGATGTATGAATTGATGGTTGAATTGTGTCCATTTGAAAATGAGTGTAAAATTATACACTCATATTATGTCACGACCCGGAGTAGCGAAAATTAGAGGGAAATAAAATTTTCCTTTCCGGATCCGTGAGCCATGACTAGTTACATAAGATTGACATGTCCTTGCAAGTAATCTAATATAGTTTTAATATAAAAGAGATTATAAAAATGTCTAATGGTATTCATGGGGGAACTTTAAGTGTTTTGCTAATTAAACTATTACAACAGTTCCAAATGAAAATCACAAAAATATCATTTTGGGCGGTCGATGCCACTTAAATGATTACATCATACAAAAGATAGTTTCTAAAACGTAAAGGAAATCTTAATATGATAATAGACTAGGATCTTCTTTCTAGCTGGCATACTCATGCCCTTCATCAGCATACACTTCTGAAAAGTCTCCCTCAGGGTAACCTTCCTGATAGTTCCTCTCTTAAGGATCAAGATACTCTTCTTCATAGTTACCTTATGACTTTCTTCATTATAACCTAGATGTAATATGTCCAGGGCAGGAAGAGCCGTTAGCTTTTGAAGCTAAGTGAGTTGATCTAACCGATAACTCCTAATACAAGCAATATGATACAAGTACGACGAATATCTTGAGCTAAACATTTGATAAGCATATAACATGATGGTATGAGTGAAACAGTGATGACACCATGCATTATCGATATATTCGACCTTACTCAGACACCATTAATGACTCATGTGACTTGTTACATTACTAGTGTAACACCGTTAGCTTAGAGTTGAATGATTACGTAGCTATTGTCGCCTAATTGGGCCCCATAGCAATTTTGGTTTAAAAAGTTGTAATCACTTTACTCTTAGATCTTTGTGACCTTGCCTGGAGAATAGAATAGTTACAGTGCTATCGTTGACTAGCAGGGCCCCATAAATTTGGTAACTATTGTATTCAATTTTTAGATGGATATTTGGCTATCGTCGCCTAACAGGGTCCCATAGTGTATAAACCACCACTCATGATTAACTTTATTCATTCAATGGGTACTTTTGCTATTGTCACTTAGCAGGGCCCCATAGCATTATATCGTTGTCCCCATTGATTTAACTGTACTACTCGGACCTCCGCGGTCCACTCAATCATGTATGACAAGAACATTAGTCTCCTCGACTAACCATGCAGACGTCAACATTGACATCGTGACTCGACTACGTCCTTATGAGTGTTCATGTAATTGTATAGCGTATAACGTAATAAGCATAAATCATAACAACAACTATTAATTAATCATGGAGTCATATCAATAATTACTTAACATGAAATATAGTAATCTAGATATGCGTTCTCATATAAACAGTTAATATTTAACTTACGCACATATAACATCCATCAAATATGTCCACATAGGACACACGGAACATACATATAATACATGCGGAGTATATCTATAATATACTAAGTGATTTAGAACGACTCACCTCAATGCGAGATTGTAAAAACGACTGTTGCTTCGGTCCCTACAATTCATATAAATTTACAAAACGACGATTCTCATAATAGGGGCATAATGGTAATTATTTTGGATGGGCCCTAAATCTCAATATGATGATCTGGACATCATTATGAGTCTAACGCCATTGACTAGACTCAAATCGGAGTCCGTCCCATAAAATGTTGGATTTTCTTTACCAATATAGGCCTTAACAGTAAGCTATATTTTTGACCTGTCAAAAGGTCACCAAACTCAAGGGAAAACGATCTAGGCATTATTTTAAGACTCTGAGAATTGACCGTGTATTTTTCTGAGTTAAGGTTTATTTATTATGAATTATTAAAGTCCTAATTACATAATTATGGACTTAGGAGTCCTATAATTATAAAGTACGGAGTATATTTTAGGAAGACATTGGTCCTTAGAAATATTTTTATTAAATACTAGACATGAAAATAGGCTAGTGGTACTTTTCTCATAATTTTCGGAATTGGTTTGGTATTTAAATTAATAAAGGTAACCAAATAGGTCCTTTTATAAATAATAAAGGAGTATTAAAAATACTAAAGTTTGAGTTTTATAATTTATAATTTGTAAAATGAAGGCATTAGGCCTTAGGGAAAATTTATATAACTTTTCTATATTTTAAACTGGTCATTGGGTATTTATTACTTAATTATTAGCATTTTAAAACTAGTTTTTATTATTTATTTTGACTAAATAAATAATAAGTACAATATGAAATTAGTACTTCATAATATTAAGATATAAGAATATTATTTACCATAATATTTTAGAACATTCACAACTTAGTTTTGGGATTTAAAGTAATTTTTAAATAATTTAAAATAATTTATCAATACACATATTTATTTATTAAAATAGGATTAATAATTATTGTTTATTTAAAACCAAGTATTAATCAATATAATATGTATAATTTATAATTTCAGAATATCATAATTATTATATTATAATATTCTAGAATTTAAAATGATATAACCTTATTTTAGCACATTTAAAAAATCAATTATAAAAGATTTAAACCTATTTATAAATAAACATAATAAATTAAAGACCCGTGTGTTAGACTCGATCTGACCCGAGTTAAACGAGTTACCCATTTAGGCTCTCATTAGAATCCCATTAAGAGATCCAACAGTCAGGCCATGACCCGACTCGAACCAATATGGATTCTCCATATTCAGACACAAACTGACCCACCCTATAAACCCTAGCCCGGAACCGAACCTAACCCAGCTACACACACATGTGAACCCAAACCATCCCCGCAACCCAACCCGAGGCGTCAAAACGATGTCGATCCAATAAAGGGCTCCACGGGTTTAAGTTAACCCGGCCCTAACTCAAACCCACACCCACATATACACACAGACTGACCCTACCCGAACCCGACCCATACCTCGTATGCTTTGGAAGAAGCTTGTACATTTTGGGAAGGGGTTTTGATTGATCAAAAAGAAGAATCTACTTCAACCGATATGCCCTTAGGCACGACCATATATAACATAAAAATCACACTTGGAAAGGATGGACAATTAGCTAGAACAGCAGGTGCTGTAGCGAAACTAATTGCAAAAGACGGAAATTGGCCACATTAAAATTACCTTCTAGGGAGGTCCGTTTGATATCCAAAAATTGCTCAGCAATAGTCGGACATGTGGGGAATGTTGGGGTGAACCAGAAAAGCTTGGTCTTATAACCCGTTTTTTTCTTTTTTTTTCTTCTCCGGTGAGACAAGGTCACCTGAATGTCGGGGCTCGCCGGAGATTCTTCCAGAGGCCATATCTTGGTCTTTACTCCATGTAAATCACTGATTCCAACGCCAAACTGACCGGTTTGGGACCTTCTACAACATACTAGGAGATGGGAGACTGGTTTATTCGTTTGGGGGGGTCTTACGAGTCAATATTCTTCTCGGCTAAAATGGGAATAATCCCTTGCATGGCTTACCAAACTCGTACTAAATGAAAAGCTGCTCGAGTGGGGTACTAAGGGGTTCAAGAAGGTCTTAATGGTGTAGCTTAGGGGCTGTTTGGTCATAGTTGACAATTCAAGCTCCAGCGAGGAGCTTTAATGGTGGTTTTAAGGCAGTCAAGAGCCTTATCTGGGTGTGTGTGCATGATGTTTTAATATGTACAAAATAAGGTAAAGGGGGTAGGGCTACCTTAGGGAGTCTTAGTCTCCTTTCTTCTTCTCTGATCAGTTTCTCTCTTTCCCATGCGCTAGTTCTTCTTCTCAAGTCTCTTTAGTGTATGTGTGTGCAGAGTAAAGGTAAGGCAGAGAGTGACAAAGAGTTGGGAGGTAGTGAGGGGTTGATTGGTTTGCTCTTTCTCTCCCTCGACAATTCTCTCTCTCTCTCTCTCAAGTCTGCTGTTTATATACACAAATCAACATATACATACATATATATATATATGAACAGATTTGTATATCTATTTTTCAGGTCTTCATGAGGGTTTGACAGTGATTGGGGGAGGTTGATTTGAGAGGGAGATGGGGGAGTGTGTCGGCGGTGGGTGTGTGTGGGGTTTGCCTGGCGGGTAATAGGGGTGTTAAGGTGGTGGAGGGTAAAAATCTAGTGGGTTAAGGGGTTGTTTGGGGAGGGGTTTTGTTCAATAGATAATAGATAGTTTAGGTTTGTACTATGAGCATTTATAGTAGTACTAATATTTCTAATTATGTCTAACCTTATCTTGTTTGGATTCTACTGCCATACAATCTGGATTTGATACAGATTTTACGGGTTCACACGATAAGTCAGTCCAGGTCCGTAACTTATAGTCTAAGTTAATCGTTTAAAAATACGCATCATTCATATAGAACACAGGAAAATATGAAGTAAAATACGGGGGCTTATTTTATTACCAAAGAATTTTTACGGGTATTACATCATCCACCTCCTATTAAAGATTCCGTTCCCGGAATCAGAGTTAGCTATACATTGAACAAGTAAGGAAACTTCTCACGCATTTTTGATTCTAACTCCCAAGAGGCTTCATGCTCATCAAAATGCTCCTACTAAACTTTCACTAGAGGAATCTCCTTAGTCCTCAGCTTCTTAGTTCCTTGTTTCATAATTTTTACTGGTCCTTCATTATAAATCACATTGTCGTTTACTTCGATATCTATGAAGTTGATCTCATGAGGCGAGTCATGCACGACTTTCCTCAGCATGCTAATATGAAAGACATTATGCACTCCTGGCATCTTGGGTGGCAGTACAAGTCTGTAAGCAACCTTTTCTCACGCGTTCCAAAATTTTGAATGGTCTGATGTAACATGGTGAAAGTTTTTCCCGCTTTTGTCCAAATTTGACAACACCTCGTACCGGGGATACTTTTAGGAATACGTGATCTCCAACACTGAATTCCAAGTCCTTTCGGTGTTTATCTGCGTAGCTTTCCTGTCTGCTCTGTGCCACTTTCATCTTTTCCTTTACGGTATTAATCTTTTCATTTGTCTGCCAAACCATTTCAGGTCCTAGCAGTTTGCCATCTCCAACTTCTGTCCAGTATAAAGGTGATTGGCACGGTCTTCCATATAAAGCTTCGAATGGTGCCATCCCTATACTCGAATGATAGCTGTTGTATGCGAATTCTATCAACAGTAGATTCTCTTCCCATGAACTTTCAAAATCTATCGCACAGGCTCAGAACATGTCATCCATAACTTGATTGACTCTCTCAGTCTGTCCGTCTGTTTGGGGGTGAAATGCTGAACTTAACTTCAACGAAGTACCCAGTGTTGTTTGTAAGCTTTCCCAAAATCCTGACGTGAAATGTGAATCGCGGTCTGATACGATTGACGCAGGCACTCCATGCTTGCTATATGTACATTCTACTCAATTTTTTCAATCGGGTAAGTTATACTATAAGTGATAAAGTGAGACGATTAGGTGAGTCGATCTACGATCACCCAAACTGCGTCATGATTCGGCTGTGACCTTGGCATTCCTACAATGAAATCCATTGTAATGTGTTCCCATTTCCATCCGGGAACTGGTAGTGGTTGTAACAATCCTCCTGGTTTTTGGTGTTCAGCTTTGACTTGTTTGCAGGTCATGGATACAAAATCCGCTACTTCTCTTTTCATTCCATCCCACCAAAAGTTTTTCTTTAGATCCTTGTACATTTTTGTTCCTCCAGGATGAACAGTCATCCTTGACTTGTGTACTTCATCCAGTATATCTTTCCTCAGGTTATCCTTATCGGGTACACAAAGTCGATTGCGGAATCTGAATCCTCTATCTGCTCCTATATTCCATTCAGTGGGGTCCTTTGCTGATGCTTTCTGAAACCATTGACGAAGTCCTTCATCTTTCTCTCAATTTTTGCAATTAAAGTAAGGGTGAAAAAACTTTAAATTAATGATACGTCGCGATACGGATGAATTACTTCATAGGATTTGAACTGTAGCTTATTAGGACTAAGATCTTTCATTCCCAATTCACGGAATTGATTTTGGTTGAGTTTCATAAAACTCCACTTTTCAAGCTCCCATGGTGAAATACATATATATACACATATACATGATGATATATAAAGAAATACACATATATATACATGTTGGGAGTGAGTTTTTAATACTCACAGAGGTGATTGAACTATAAATTCGGTACCAAGAATTCCGCCATCAATTCTGTCGTTTAGAATTTTGTCTCGTTCTCTTGATTGTAATATATATATAACTATATATCTGTAAGTGTATGTGTATCTATATATATAAACTGTGTGTGTTGTGTTTGTCTTGAGAGATCAAGAGAGAGTTGAGAGAATTGAGGGTTTGAGAGACTGTAAGTTATGAGAGAGTTGAGAGATACGTACACATATATGTACTGTGCCAATTTGGGCTCCAAGCAAGTGGGTTTCGCCCGGTGTGGTTGAGCTCATGTGCTCCCACACCCCAAACGCGGTATAAACACAGATTAAAATAAAAACTGATATATTACGGTTAAAATAAAATACAGAAATTTCTATTAATGTAGGTGATGATGCCAAAAATTGGTAAGAGTAAAGTAAAGCAGTTTAAGGAGAGAGAGAGTGAGAGACTATTTTTTGTATGTGGTTCGGCCCTGTTAATGAAGGTACCTACGTCCACGGGTGTGTCTGAGCACGTTCACTAGCAGATCACCGGCGGGCCTGGTGAGCCAACAAAGAGGGGCGGCACTACCAGTAATACCGGCCGGGTGTATGCGTACAATGGTGAATTATAGAGGTGCTGTGTAGACTAGAGAAGTTGGTCGCCCCCTCAATGGGGGGTGAGAGGTCTCTTTTATAGATGTAAGAGACCTACTCATACATGGATAAGGAAATATAATCCTATTGGGGTGTGATTGACACCAATCAAGTAAGTTTCCTAATCGTATTAGGATTGATTGACATTAATTGTGGGGGTTTCCCAATTGGATTTAGGAAATAGATGCACTTCCCATTAGTCTTCTAGCTTGAGTAGGAAACTGCCCATAATTTTGGGCGTATCAGCTGCCCCCCATTTCCAAGATTGGCCAGATGCTATATCGGGGCAAGTTTGGAAATTAGTTGATGCCACTTGCCACTGTCTGAGTGCTTGAGGAAGCTGCCTCGGGTCTTCTGAGCCTGGTGAGCCCGCGGGAACTGGCTGAGAGTTGAGACCCTGCCTAGCTCGGGACTTTTAGGTGCTCGGGAACTGACCGGGAGTTGAGACCCGGCCTAATTCGGAGTCTTTGAATGCTCGGGAAGTGACCGAGAGTTGAGACTCGGCCTACTTCGGAGTCTTTTTGCTTGAGTTAGCTCCCAGGATGATTATCTTCTGCCCGTAAACCTTCGTCAAGGCTGTGGGTAGAAGGATTTTACCATGTTGGACAAGCCGACCTAAAGCGTATTGCTCTAGGGTCCTTTTTACTGTTAACTCCCCAGGATGGTTGTCTTCTGCCCGGCCAGCCTTCGTCAAGACTGTTGGGAGAAGAGCTTGACCATGTTGGTGGAGCCGACCTAAATCACGTTGCTTTAGGGTCCTTTTACTCCTCTATCGTCGGCCAACCTAAGAGATTTTAGTCACCTCTATCGTCGGTCTGGACCTAAGTGGAGTTAATGTCTCTGAGTACTGTAGGTGCTCGGGTTGTCCAAGATTTTGACTTGGTTATCCGCAAGGCCTGTAAATACCCGGTGTGATTACCTGTTTAGTTCACTGCGCCATCTTGCCCCCCAAGCTTTCGCTAAGACGAGGGTCTTACAGAGGCTATGATCTGTAGGTAACCGACCTGGAACATGGTGGTTGCAGGGTCTTTTGAAGCTTGCCATCGTCGGCCACCTAGGGGGTTTGCCCCCATCGTCGGTTGGACCTAAGCGAAGCCGGTGCCTCGGGCGTGACCCCGAGGTCTTTTGTGCCTCGGTTCGGAGCCCGAGGTCTTTTTAGTGCCTGAGTTCGGAGCTCGAGGTTTTCTTCGTGCCTCGGGGTTAGGCCCGAGGTCTTTGGATGCCTCGGGGTTAGGCCCGAGGTCTTTGTATGAGTTCTTCTAGACCGATGGAGACAAGAGGTCGGATCAGGATCGTCGGGATCCAGATTTCTCTGTACTGGAGGCAAAGTTGGTACTGCTTGATCCTGACCGATGTGAATTGGAGGTCGTGTCAGGGCGGCCGGACTCAGACCACTGTGAACTGGGGATCGTGTCGGGGCTGCCGGGCTCAGACCACTGCGAACTGGAGGTCGGGTCGAGACTGTCGGACCCTGCTTGCTGTGAGCTGAAGGAACTGTCAGAATTCCCGGGCTGATCTCGCTTCTGCTTATTTCTGGAGGACTCGTTGCTTTCTTGCCCGGTGTCTTTGGTCTTCAGAAACTCTTCAGTGTCAATGTATTTTCCAACCCTCTCAGAGAGCTCGACCAAAGTTTCCGGTCGGTTTCTGTGGAACGACGCGACGCACTTGGTGTGTTGAACTCCCGAGCAGAAGGCTATGATGGCGATTGTCTCGTTCAAATTGCGGATTTGAAGCTTCTGTTGGTTGAATCGGTCGGTGAACTCCTTGAGGGACTCATTATTCCGTTGTCTGACTGTTAGTAGTTGCATGTCTGGTGACAAACATTGAATATTGCACATTTATGTGCCAATATAATAGACATAGTGCTCATTTAATCCCTCAAATTCCTAGTTTTACATGCATATTTGAATTAATATAATTTAATAGTGATGTTACTCAAATGCGTGTAAAAATGTGTTTTTACATATTTTATATCTTTAGGTAAAAATGAAGTGAAATAAAGGGAAGGAAAGAAGTAGCAACCACACTGTAGTATCTCCCATATGATTAGTCAAATATGAATAGTAGTGAATAGTAACCAAACAGTGACAATCACTGTTTGGTAAGAAAAAAAAAAGAAAAAAGAAAAAAAGAAAAGTGAAACGAAAGTAACATCCAAAGTTTTGGATGTTACTATATACATATACTATATTTATTTTTTTAATTCTATTGCTTTATCTCTCTCTCTTCCTTTCTCTTTCTGTTTTTGTCATTTGCAGGTTAAATTCAAAGCTGTCAGAACGTTGGAGAAAAGTGAGACGGAAGAAGAAGAAAAAAATACCCACTGATGAACGCAATGACGAATTCACAAACTGAATTCGTCTATAAAAGAGGAGGCAGAGGAAGCAATACGATTCACAAGACACAACTGAAATCACAACACAATCACTGTTAGGGAGAGAATAGTTTAGGGGAGGTTGTTATGTGAGCACTTTATATTGTCCTTAGAAATAGGAAACTTTAATTTTTCTTTGCCTTTTCAAGTTCTAGTAGTTGTAAACTTTTACTTTTATGTAATTGATGATTTTATGTTCAAAAATATGTAACAAAACTTTGTGTACTGTATTTCTTAAATTTAAAATATTTGTTTTCTTGTATGACCTTTGTCACTTTGTAGTAGTAAAAATAGTCCTATTTAAATTTAGATTTAATATTTCTAGCCTAGTAGTACTTATAGTTGCCCCCTAAAATAGTTAGAAACTCCAAATTTTTAAATTTTTATAGCAATATTTTCATTCACTAAAAGACAAATTTTGCGATTAAATGCCAGATTTCTTAGCCACGTAGTTGTTATAATCACCTACTAAAGCCCCAATCACACCATATTCATATCTCACTCCAAAAGTATATTTGGATTTAGTTTGGCCTTATTTGTGTTCTTGGAGTTCAACCACTGTGACCCCACAAGAATCCAAAGTCAAAGGTTTAGTATTTTATTTTTGGTTAAGTATTTCCAATTATGTATATTTTATTAGCCTACTTGTACTAAACTTTGTTATTTTGCAGATTCCACAAATTCAACCCCAGCTCATGTTAAGTAGGAAAATAATATAATAATATTATATTTCACTTTTACCTTAGTTTTACAACTTTAGTTTTAATTGAGCAGTCACTGTTTATACCTATTTAATTTATCTTTTAAATTTTATTTGGAAGACAGTTTCAATTCTAAAATGGTAGGCTAAAACTTTAATTGGGGATATGTAATAAAAACTTAGAAACCACAGCTTCTGTGCACTAATCTTAAATGGGCAAATTTATCTAGATGGGTTGTTTTTCCATTTATGGCAAAAAATATCTATGTATCTATAGTTTATGACCATTTAACATGTTTATATACTATGGCTATATTGGGCTCAAAAGAGTACATATTTGAAATAAAAAGCCTAATTATGTGGATTGTCAAACTATGCCTTTTGTCATAAAAAACACCTAGCATACTCAAACAACTCATATAACAAAGTTAATATTTCAAATATGTGTTTATATATATTTCTATCCAATAATGGATAGGCAATTGTGTAGTGGCAGAGTGGTGGGGACTGGACGCCGAATAACCCACGTCCGCGGCGGGGCACGGTTCGAACCTGGCTACTGCCCAATTGCCTTTTTATTTTTCTTTAAACCAAACGACGTCGTTTCATATCAAACCTGACACACCTGATATGACCCTGACTAGTGAAAGTTTATTTTTAAATAAAGAATGACTCTGCGGTCTTAAATGCCAAATGCTTTTCAAATGCACAAAAGTTGTGGGATTTAATGTTGGTTTGCATATTCCCAATTCCTTTAAATCATTTCCCCTAGTTAATTAATATTTCCTGTTTTATAATAGTTTTGCTTAAATATCTGTATTATTTCCATCTTTCGCTATTGTTAAATCTAAAAAGTTTATCCTACAAAAATTTAGCTTATATATATTTTTCTTCCTTTTCTTACTAGTATGTTAGTTAATTTATTTTGCACTGTTAAAATCTCTACCATAAACTATTAAGAAAAAAATAGTTTTAATTACTTTTATTGCAAACATATAAAAATTAGTAGTTTAGTAAAACCCCACAAAAACCCATCATCTTTTATTTTCTTTTTAGTGACAAAATAGTTATATACTTAACTTTATAAAATTTTATTCCATTCCCTGTGGGTTCGACCTGGACTTCCAGAACTTTATTACTTGTACGATCACCTACACTTGGGTGTGATAAGAAAACGCGTCAATAGGATGTCGTCATCTGGCTTTGGCTGCTCAGGCATACCGGCGAACTGGTTGATGAACTGCTTTGCTGAGTTGTTTGAAACTGCAGACCGATCGGGGCTCCAAGGAGTAGAACCACTGCATGGCCGGGCCTTTCAAAGTGCTGGGGAAGGCTAGGCAGTGTAGCTCATCGGAATTGGTGGCTAGGGCCATCTGAGCCTTATAGGTTCGGACGTGGTCGATCGGGCTTCCCGAGCCGTTGTATGAATCTAGCCGAGGCTGCTTGAATTTGCGCGGGATAGAGAACCTCGTGATCTGGCTGGAGAATGGTGACTCTGTCTCGGTATTGGCTTGATTCGGAACACAGTTTTGACCAAGCTTTTTGGGCACTCTGTAGATCTGTTTCTTCAAGTCCTTGATTCGGGCTTCCACTCCTTCCCGACCGGTATCTGAGGAGCTAGTCGGGTTGGTGGAAGAGGCTTCTTCATGGCAGGGTGTTGTCCTCTTGGATCGGGCTCGGCTATGACTCCGAGTAACCGTTCGCCTAGGGACGACTTGGCTCTTAAACGAGTGACCCTGGACTGATTCCCGGGCCATATGCTCCTGCCTTTCCTCTTGGGCAGCACGCCCACTGTTGATGTCTCTGGCATCCTCAACATGGGACGGGTTGGCTCGGGTCTGTTGTCTGGTCAAGATCGGTTCTCGACCGTACGCAATGTTCCCGGGTCGTTTCCCGGCCACTGGAGGATTGCTTTGCTGGGCTAGCAGTGCTTCGATCTGTTGCTGGATTTGACGCTGGCCCTCTAAGAGTTGTGTGAGGGTTGCGGTGATTTGCTCATATGTCGGGACTGCTGCAGTCGACGCCGGGGCTGAAGGAACATCCCGGTCGGACTGCTGCGCAGCCTTCTTTGGTGGCATATTGATCAGTCAAGAATTTATTGATGAGAAGAATTGTCGTTCCCACAGACGGCGCCAAGATGATGATGCCAAAAATTGGTAAGAGTAAAGTAAAGCAGTTTAAGGAGAGAGAGAGTGAGAGACTATTTTTTGTATGTGGTTCGGCCCTGTTAATGAAGGTACCTACGTCCACGGGTGTGTCTGAGCACGTTCACTAGCAGATCACCGGCGGGCCTGGTGAGCCAACAAAGAGGGGCGACACTACCAGTAATACCGGCCGGGTGTATGCGTACAATGGTGAATTATAGAGATGCTGTGTAGACTAGAGTTAGTCGCCCCCTCAATGGGGGGTGAGAGGTCTCTTTTATAGATGTAAGAGACCTACTCATACATGGATAAGGAAATATAATCCTATTGGGGTGTGATTGACACCAATCAAGTAAGTTTCCTAATCGTATTAGGATTGATTGACATTAATTGTGGGGGTTTCCCAATTGGATTTAGGAAATAGATGCACTTCCCATTAGTCTTCTAGCTTGAGTAGGAAACTGCCCATAATTTTGGGCGTATCAGTAGGAAATAAATCCCAGCTTATACAAATATATAGATATCGTTTTCAAAATCATAGAAAGTATTTCTTTATTTACAAAAATTACGGTTTGGCCCCAAATAAATATTTATAAAAAGAAGAAATAAAATCAAATATTCATTTATTAATGCCAATAAAATTCAGGGTGTTACAGTAAGTCCAATTTATAAGCCACTTTACCAATTCTTTTCTTCACCTTAAAAGGTCCAAAGAACTTTGGAGCCAATTTTAAATTCCTGCAGAGAGCTATTGTGGCCTGTCTATAAGGCTGTAACCTCAAATAGATCCAGTCCCCTTCCTCAAATTCCCTCTCGGTTCTGTTTTGATTAGCATACATTTTCATTCTCTGTTGTGCTTGAGTCAAGTTGTCTTGTAGCAATTGCAACATCAAGTTCATGTCTTTGATGAAGGAATCCACATCTTGAATGAGTGATTTCAACATCTGATGAATATTGAACTGTAGGGGGGCATATCCATATAAGGCCTAAAAAGGGGTAAATTTTATTCAAGAATGGTAGTGGGAATTATACCACCACTCTGCCATAGGTAACTACTTTTTCCACCTTATGGGCCTATTACTTGTCATACTCCTCAGGTAAGTTTCCACACATTGATTTAGCCTCTCCGTTTGGCCATCAGTTTGTGGATGATAAGATGTAGATTATAGCAATCGAGTACCCACCTTTTTAAACAAGCTCTGCCAAAAATTACTCAGAAATATTTTGTCTCTGTCTGAGATTATTGTAGCTGGTAAACCATGCAATCTGTTAATGTGCTCAAAAAACAATGCAGCCACATTTTCAGTTGTGAGTGGATGAGCTAAGCTTAAGAAGTGACCATACTTGGTTAATCTATCCACCACTACCAAAATCACATTATGACCCTCAGATTTATGCAACCGTTCTATGAAATCCATAGATATATCAGACCATGGTTGTGCAGGGACAGGTAGGGGCTGTAATAAACTAGGATAAGGGACTAATTCATGTTTCATTCGCTGACACACATCACATTCACTAACCCACTTTTGGATTTCTTGTTTAACCCCTGGCCAATAAAAGTAAAGAGATGGTCTCTTATAGGTCCCAATTATACAGAATGCCCTCAAATACCTGAATTATGAACTTCTTAAATGATATGCAGCCTCAAAGTTCCCCCACTTCCCACATAATATTGTTCCCATGTTTTAAAATCCCTTCAGAAATTGCATAGGGGGTGCTGATTGTGGTCTAATATTAGATGCACTAGTAATTCCTTAGCTCAATTATCTGCTTCATAGCTTTGAAGAATTTCTTGTTTCCACAGAGGAACTATTACAGAAATGGAAAATAATTGTTCTTGTTCTTCATAAGTTCCAGATAGTGCATCTGTAGCTTTATTCTCTACTCCTTGCTTATACACAATTTTGAAGTCTAGACCCATAAGTTTCGATATCCATTTATGTTGAAGCATAGGCCACCTTCTGCTCCACAAGAAATTTTAAACTTTGGTTATCTGTTCTTATGATGAAATGTTGTCCTTCCAAGTAAGGTTTCCACTTTTTAACTACCTATATTACTGTCAGAAACTACTTCTCGTAGGTAGATAAACCCAAATGTCTAGAAGCTAATCCTTTACTAAAAAATGCCACTGGTCTTTCCTTCTGCATCAGAACATCCCCCACACCATTGTAACAAGCATCTATTTCCAAACAATGGAATAGAAAAATCAGGCAAGGTCAATACTGGAGTTGTTGACATTGCTTGTTTCAATGTTTCAAATGCACATTCAGCCTCAAGAGTCCACTTGTACTGTCCTTTTTTAAGCAACTCAGTTAAGGGTAGGGATGGCAATTTGCCTGATTAATATGGGGTCCCGCCCCGTCCCGCCCCGCCCCTAATGGGACGGGTTTGGGAAGCTCATAAGTGGAATAGGGGAGGGTAGATAAACCCGCCACGGGTTCGGGGCGGGGGTGTTATGAGGAAAAAAATCGGCTAACCCCCGATTAAAGGGTGTATCACATGTTTTTCTCTTTTACTAGTAGTGTCCCACATCGGAATTACACAGTCAGGCCATAATATTACTCCCTTATAAAACTAAAGGCAAACCGACTGAGAGATAAAGCAAGAAGCCATGTGGTAGCAATATGTATTCTTGGCAACAAGTGCATGAAATGTAGTGCCAAAATTAATAAATAATTTTAAGAGTGGAAAGTTTGACTTCTATCCTTGGGAAATACAAAAGTAAGCATGTGAATGGACTGGTATTTACCACATTAATTTGAGAACTTCCAACAGTTTTTTTCATTTTAATGCTTATAGGGTCGGGATGGGTCAGGGGCGGGTTAGAATGAGATTAGTGGGGTTGGTGATGGTATTGTTAAGCTTTGAGATGGGGCGGGGGTGGGGGGGAAGTTCTTTGTTAGGCGGAGCGGGGTTGGGAAATGGTCACCCCGTACCATACCCGCCCCGTTTCCATCCCTAGTTAAGGGTTTAGCAATCACTCCATACCCTTTAACAAATTTTCTATAATAACCCGTCAATCCCAAAAATCCTCTCAAAGCCTTGATTGATTTTGGAATAGGCCAGGTCATCATGCAAGCCATCTTTTCTGTATCCATTGCCTACCATTCCCAGTCACCACATGCCCTAAAAATTCCACTTGATCTTGAGCAAATGAACACTTACTCTTCTTGGCATACAATTGATTCTTGCTTAGTATTGAAAATGTTTCTCTTAAGTGCAGAACATGTCCCTCCAATGTACGACTATATACTAATATGTCATCAAAAAATACCAATATGAATCTTCTAAGATAAGGCCTGAAAATTGAATTCATTAAAGCTTGAAAAGTGGCTGGTGCATTAGTTAACCCAAAGGGCATTTCCTTAAATTCATAATGTCCCTCGTGGGTTCTAAAGGCTGTTTTGAATATATCCTCTTCCTTCATCCTTACTTGATGTTATCCAGCTCTCAAGTCCAACTTTGAGAATATTCTTGCATCCCCCAATTCATCCAGCAACTCATCTATAATTGGAATTGGAAACTTATCCTTAGTGGTTATAGAATTGAGCTGCCAATAGTCCACACACGTCCGCCATGAATTATCCTTCTTATTAACCAATAGTACTGTAGAGGCAAAAGGGCTCTTGCTAAATATGATTATTCCAGCGTGCAGCATCTCTTTGACTTGCGTCTCAATTTCACCCTTCTGTAAATAAGGGTATCTATGGGGCCTTAGGTTGACTGGATTACTACCCTCTTTAATGGTTATATGATGGTCATGACTTCTAACTGGAGGCATTCCCTTAGGCTCTGAAAACACGTCTTCATATTCAATCAACAATTGCTCAATTTCTTCAGGAACTGCAGTACCTTGCTGAGTGTCTTCCATTGAATACAAAAGAAATATCATAGCTTGCTCATGCTTATCACAGTTCCTCTGTAAGGCTTCCCCACTTATCATGCTGATCTTGGTTAGGCAACCGTTATCAATTCCCCTTAAACAGATTGGATCCCCTTTATTTGTGAATGTCAAACTTAATTGAGTAAAATCCATTAACATAGGACCCATCTCTTTCAGCCATTGTACACCCAACACAGCATCACAGTCACCCAATGGTATTATCCTCATTTCTATTGAAAAGACCCTTCCTTGTGTTTCCCATTGGAATTTGGAACATTTAGTCTCACTACACAACTGCTCTCCATTAGCTACAGTCACCTTAATGAAATTAGTAGGTTGAATAGTACATCCTAATTTCTTAGCAGTGTTAGGATCTAAGAAATTATGAGTGCTGCCACTATCCACAAGAATCATTCGAGTATTCTTTTTTACTTTTCCACGTAGCCTAATATTCTGAGGAGTAAAATTTCCCAACAAGGCATTAAGTGATATAGCCATTCCAGCATCTAAGGTATCATTAGTTTCCAATTTATGCACCTCCATATACTCACTGTCCTCATTAACTTCAAAACATTCATCTTCCTCCGTAACCAACATATACAACTATTTTTTTAGCACAAGTATGGCCCCTATGATAAACCTCATCGCAGTAGTAACATAAATTTTTATCTCTTCTTAATTGTATCTCTTCGAGACTAACTTTCTTGACTCCACTAAACTGACTATCAATGTTGATTCTTGTATTTCCCTGAATTGCTTTGTTTTGGTAACTTTTACTAACTGGGTATGAACTTCCATTAGATACACTAGCATTGCTAAAAGAAGTACATGAGAATGGTTTTGTTACCTTCTGCTAAAACTACAATTGTTGATTCTTCTCTACCAATAATAGATATCCTTCTTGTAAACGAGCCAAGTTTATTGCTTGTGATAAGGTTCTTAGGCAAAACATCTGCACAAGATGTCCAATATCCTCTTTCAATCCACTGACAAATGAAGCCACAAAATACTCTTCATTGAGACCCCTATTTCTTGCTAACAACAAGGGCTTAATACTCTCAAATTGGCTCTGGTACTCTTCTACCGAACCCACTTGTTGAAATATCTTGAACTGACCAACAATGTCATCGAACCCTTTCTCTGAGAATCTATCACACACCTCCTCAGCAAACTCAGTCCAATAAACCCCATCTAAGGACTCATAGTGGGCTTGAAACCATGAATCTGCTTTTCCTTCCAAATTGATTGAAGCTAGTAAAACTTTCTGTTCTCCAGCTACTGGGGTCAGTTGAAAGTATCGACAACACTTTTTCAACCAACCTTTAGGATCGATTCTGCTGAATTTTGGAAAATCAACTTTAGGCATATGGAAATTGTGGTTCATCAATCCATGCCGTTGTTCTTGAACTTCGTTGTAATCATTCATAATTTGGAACTCCCTCTGATTTGGATGAAAGTAATTCTGACCTCCGCCTTTATTATTCACTTCATGACCTACTCCTGAATTTCTTCCAACACTCTCTTCTGGAACAGGCAAGACTCCAGCCTTCTCTTTTCCTTTATCCACGACCAGACGATTAACACATCCCATTAGGGCTTCCAATTTGGATTCCACACTTCCCATTTTGCCACTGACCACTTCCACTTGTTCTTGTAAGGATCCAAGACCAATATGACTTTGCTGCTTCCATTCTACCAATTTGTGAACTATCTTGTCCGAGGGCTTGTTTCTTGATGCTAATGTTGCAGAGTAAGATTTCATGTTTTTCTATAGGTGGTCCCATATCTGGAACAAATAAGCTTTGATACCAATTGTAAGGATTTGACTCCTATTTACTGAAATGAGAAGAATTAATATGAAATTCAGAGAGGAAGAAGATGAGTTGCAGAGGATTATAGAGAGAGATTATGAAAGAACTAGAGAAAGAGAGACCAAGAATTAAGAGCTAGAGAGAGAAAGTGAACTGTTATTCATCAATTTCGTTACAACCCATTACAGAGAAACAGAACTATATACATATCACTTCCACCAACCTCAACTTTCAACCAATGAAAAGTGAACTCGTATACTTTCAGTTACAACAAATTTTACTCTTACTCTTCAAGTAAAACGATGCCGCTTTTGCCCCTTTTCTTCTCTAAATGACGTCACATGACTATTCTTCATTTACCAACAAATAAATGAATCAACGGTTGCCTTTAATTCAGATCAACGGCTATGATTACTTGACCGCTGCTCTGGTATATTACAGACGCTGTATGCCGACATGTGTCATTTCAAAGAATGTGGACATGACATAACATGTGTCCTTACCGATTTTTCAAATAATCATGTCCTCTATTTTTAGGAGCACAACTTTCATACATGTCATCACCACATTTTTAAACAACTCACATGTCGTCATACAATTAAATTATCACACCACATCAGCATGGTGCAGTGGTGTGATGAGCTCACTGAATAACTTCTTGGATGGAAAAGCTATTGTGTGACCCAACTCCCAATCTCCATATTTTCTTTTGCGGATCGCACTTTATTTGGCAATTTACTTCTATACACTCTAGTTATATTTCACACATTATATCTAGAGCAATGCTATGATTTCTAAGTTTTGTGTTACACAGCAGCGAACCCAGGGATCTCGCGTAGGGGGGGTTGTGTGTAAGAGTTTAGAGTCACACGGGAGTTCGGGAGCAACACCTCTGAGATAAATTTTTTTGGGTCTATTCGTAATTATGCCAACATATTACATATAATAAGGGTTTTTTTTTTTTTTTTTTCAATTTTGGGAGAATGAAGTATAATTAAACCAACATATTACATATAAATCCTTTTTTTTTTTTGGCCGAACTAATATTTTTTGGGAAGAAGTTTACTTAAGAGCGTGTGTGTGTGTGTGTGTGTGTGGCAAAGCTTAATAAAATCTAAAATTATCCTAAAATACATGTATGAAAGTGTAATTTCCCAAAAGTGGCCACTCCCCCCTTGTATCCGCCACTGGTGTTAGTGTTACAATAGTGTGGTTTACAACATGCATGGAAGTAAGACCACCTTCAATAATTGTAGAACCACTTCAACATCCTTTAATAAAAACCAACTAGCCCATTGGTCCATATGTCAGGAACCAAAATTGGTAATTATTCATTATTATAACTTGGTGCCTGTGAGTGTTAACATATGTATGATTCTTAATGTAATAACGTGTTATTTGATGGAAATTTTTTAAGATGCCCTTTGATAGTAACAATTGATCATATTATATTGTAACCAAGTGCTAAATATATGTCACTCGGTTCAATTGGCTCTTATAAATTCGAAGTCCAAGGTCCAAAAAAAAAATTCCATTCAGAAGTCCAAAACACACCAAAATTGCAGTTTACAGAAGCGGAAAAAGCTTGCAAGAACAAAAAATTAACGCTAAAGAATAATCAAACATTCAAGTAAATATGAGACTCCAATCTTCAACCAGAAAACACCAAATTAACATAATAAATAAATAAATAATAGCATCACAAGAACACCAAATATTAACATTTCAACTTTATGGGGCCTCTGCATAAGCAAAATACGTGAATCACACTTGGGAACAAACTAGCACATTATCACTCATTCTCTCTCTTATGTAAATTTTTTTTTTCCTGTCATCATCTTAACGCTCAGTCGCGGAGCTGCTCCTTATAGAAGAACCCCGCCGGCTGCCGCCCACAATTACATCCTTGAATCGAGATATGGGACCCATCATCTTGGTTATCCCCTGTCAATATTTTCAGAAAAGAAGATCACAAGGTTAACGAAGTGAGAGATGAAAGAATCAAAGAAGAAATAATGCAAACATAGGCGGAGCTAGGATTCGATCTTGGGGACTACCCCGGCCTGATAATTTTTGGTAGAAAACTGTAATTTTTAGCTTTTAGGGTTCTAATATTTGTGTGGTTTTTTCCATTGGTTACAACTTACACACAGTGCGTTAGGGGGTAAAATATAATCACTCAAAAACAGACGAACTAATCTCTCCCTCTACCAAACAAGATTGTGTTTTTACGCTTTATTTCCTTCTTCTTTTTTTTTTCTTTCTTTCCTCTAGTATTACACTTATGAAGCGAATAAAGGGATATCCACAAGGCTTAAATACTTGATGTTGATTGAGTAAATATGATATTTGTTTGAGCAAAGCGAGAATTTTGAGTTTAAATGGGGTAAATTCGAAATTTGGTGGGGGCACAAATGCATAAAATATATAATTCGTAAGGTAAAATACAATTTTGAAAAGTTTAGAGGGGGACGTGCCCCCTAGATAATATGCAACTCCGCCCCTGAAGCCGAATACGGACCACCAAAAGCCCGCAAGTGAGCATCACAACTAATCATTTTTTAGTTCATGTTTTGGATAAGAGAAGCATTAGCATCACAATTAGTCAATTCAAAATCGAGTAAATAACAAGGCCTTGAAAAGACAGATAATAAGCAAAAAAACTAATACTATCATACTCGGGCTTAGTTTGGCCCCATTTTGGTGCTTCTCATTTTTTAAAGCACAATTTCATGTTAAATTCAGTTGGTAACTAGTTTATGAACTTTGTAAAATTTGAACTTGGGGCTTTTTTGAGGGAGCTATTAAAAGCTCTAGAATTGAGCTTTTAAAAGCTCAAGGTTGCCTTTTGGTTTCATGATGTCTTTTTGAAGAATAGTATGTCACTTGTATAAAATTATCAAACAACTTAGTAATAAATTTCATATTCCTTTTAAAAAGCCACGTGGGGGCCAAACTAAGCCTCAGTCATGGACACAAAACACAAAATTCTGGAAGCTAAACACGAATTCCAAGCCAAGGCACAAAATCTTCAATAAAGCCTATTTGACAATTGGAGAATTATAAACAAGCGATGGTGAGGAAGCGAACTGGGAAAAAGAGAGAGCACTAATGCTCTTTACGTAATTATTTAACTTAAGAGCTCGTCACCACATTTAAAATAAATAAATAAAATAAAATAAAGACAAGGGATTCTACAACCATGAAATTTTAATATGAACTTCGGGCTGGGTTGTTTTCGCTACCCTAGTGGCTAGTACTACCCTGGTGGCTAGTAGTAGTCCTTGCTGAATAGTCCTAGCTTATCTCAGTTGGAAGGCCTAATAAAAATCTAAATAATAATGCAACTCCCACAGAATCAAAATATAGAGATAAAGCTCAACTCTGAACCCAAATCCGACTTACTAAAAACTCAAGGACACAGAGGCACAAACCTTTGTTGGTCTTCCTGTGTCAGTGACAGAACACTAGTACAACCCATAACAGATTCCAATGATAGAAAGTAGCTCTCTTTTGTTTTTCATTGTAGTAGTTAAAAATAGGTTCACAACGCACAACCCAATCACTCAACGTACAGAAGTTCGTGACTAATATTGTGGGCATAATTTCCTTGCACTTCTAGTGTGCAAAATAATGTGTAGGTCTATGTAGCACGGACACTTCACTTTGGGTGCCGTCTCTGTATTGTGTTCATGTCAGACACCGACACTCGTCGGACACACGTCACCAAGTGTCAGATACGCTATAAAACGTGTCTTAAATGTTTTAACATCGGACACACCATGATCACGTGTCGGACAGCAGCCGACATGGCCGGACACACAAGTGAATGTAGCATGATGACCTCATATTAGAAATGTGTTTTAAAACTTTGAAACAATAATCTTAATATTGTAAAATTGGGGATAAGCAATTGGTTTATTTGAGAATTATGGAAACATGAGTGGACATGGAACTGCAAATTGTATATTTAATTCAAAGATATAATAATTTAATCGTTGCATCCTACTGTGTCTGTATCCTGTTAATTTGTTATGTTTTGCAATCATTTTATGAGTATATGTTGTAAGTTGCTACTTGCCTAGTTTCTATGGGTGAATATCATAATATGTAATGTAATGTTGATATTTAATCCTCTCTTTTTCTTCTTTTACTTCAAACTAAATTATGTATTTTAGAAATATTTTTTTATTCGACGTATCCTAGTAGTCTCCGTATCCTACATTTTTGGAATTTGTCATATCGATGTATTTGGGTCATATCGTCTCCGTGTCACGTATCCGCATCAGTGCTATGTAGGTGTAGGTAGGGGTGAGTGTGTCTAGTCATGATCATCATCACATAATACAACCTTCCAAATTGTGGAGCAACCATTGTATTCGAATCATGAATCGTGTATTATAAGTGAATCATATTGAATTGCGTATTATAAGATTCATTCTTTCTTTAAGATAACAAAATATGCATATACAAACATGTGCAATGCTTAAAATGACTAAAATAGCCATTGAACTCAAGTTTCATGCATTATCAAGGATCAAATTGTTGCAAGCTATGAAACATGGACACTTCAAAAAGACCGTCGCACCCGCACTTAGTGCACACCCCTACTCAGTGCGCCGTGGATTCTTTGAGTTCTATGAAAACATGTGCAATGCTTAAAATGACTAAAATAACCATTGAACTCAAGTTTCATGCATTATCAAGGATCAAATTGTTGCAAGCTATGAAACATGGACACTTCAAAAAGACCGTCGCACCCGCACTTAGTGCGCACCCCCAATGAGTGTGCCGTGGATTCTTTGAGCTCTTTTGGAGTGTGGCTGGGGCTTTTTTGTAGCATTCTTTTGGAAAAAAAAACACAAGTTCTTCATACAATTTTGAAAACTTTGGGGGTTTAAAAGATAAATAATAATAATAGCAATTTTCTAGGGTATACACTAATGCACTAATAGTTATAAAATAATTTGTATATACTGTTAGTATATAAATTTTTTTTTGATATTTTATCCAAGTACTCCTGCCACACTCGCACCTTTACTTTTTGGAAAATTGGCGAATCTCTTGCACATGCATCTCCGAACCCGATTCCCCGTACCCGCACCGGTGGTACGTAGGTTGCAAGTTTTACGCTAAAAACTTCTAAGTTCATAATTATGAATCCCAAATCGTAGTGAATCGTACATCTTATCGGCTGGTATGAAACTCTAATTAACTCATATGAATCGACCGACTTGAACAACCATGTGTCAATCCAGGGGCGGAACAGGACCAAATGAGGGGAAAGTGGAGGCTGATGGCCCACTTAGGTTTTAAAAATAATAATAATAATCAGACCTATCCCTTAAAAATATCTACACCTAAGCTCCACCAAAAGCCAAAATTCAGAAAACTCCATTATTTATTAGTATTAGGATTTGAGTTTTTGTGTTAATTTTATAGCATTACCTTATATATCATCTATATGAAAATATGTATAACTAAACCATCCCCCCCCACCCCCCCCCCCCCCCCCCCCCCCCGGCAAAAAAAAAAAAAAAAATGGTCTTAGAGGCACTACCCCCGGATCCCCATAAACTCGCCACGCTAGGTGCACCTTCTTGGTTTCTCCACTGCCAATGCCCCCCACCTTCGAAATTTTGAGTCCACCCCCCATGGCACCTTCAATATCCACAAGAACCTCTGTCCCCAAAACAGTAGGAAACGATGAACTTCTGTAAATAAATACTTCATTCCCCACATCGAAATGTAATAAACATACCTCATCATTGACGCTGATCTGCCACTTAAGTTGCATATCCTGCCACCTTTCTCGCTGCCACTGCTGCCCGAGCATTACAAGACCCATCACAGCTGCAGCAATAAAAACAGACCATAATGCATCTGCCTCTTTTGCATGGGCATACAAAGAAGCAGCTCCTCTCTTCCACCAAGCTTCACAAGGAAGGTCAGACCCATCATATTCATCTTCCTCTGCAGGTTTTGGAGACTGTGAAATGTCCGAATCAGAGACTCCTTCAGAAAGTTCACCTAATTCAGGAGTCACTATGTTGTCGTCATATATTGTTGATCCACCCATAGTTGTTTCACTATGGAAAGAACTGAATTTTGCATCACCATAAAAAATTTGCTCCTCAACAACCAAATCTAGCCCCTCATCTAGCACAGTCAACCCTTCAATGCTCAAGTTTTCTTCAATCTTTGTATCCGATCCGGCACCCAATTCAGGAACATCTTCTACTCCTTGTGCATAATTGATCTCAAACTTTTCAGGTTCCAACGGCAAATTCTCATGCTGGCTTGGTGGAAAAACAAAGTGACCAGACATAAACAACGCACGAGGAGTTTCAGCTTTATCCTCTCCAACAGTGTTATCATTGTTGTCATTTTCATTCAACTCAACCTGCATCGGAGTAGGAGCAGGAGCAGGAGCAGGAGCAGGAGCCGCAGCATATGCTGATGCTGTGAGCGACACAACTTCCCATTCATTCCCACGGGAGGTAGTTTCCTCCCCCTTTTTATCTGCCATCTGTAAGAGCTTAAATTTTCCTAGTCTAAACGTTCAAACACAAAAGGAGAGAAACAAACAACAGTTACAGCACAGGAAATGAAAAACTTGTACATATTGAACAATTTTTTTAGGGAATTGCTATGTACACCCGTGTATTTGCTATGTACACCCAAATTCCTTTATTCTAATCACTTTTCTTCTAAAAATTCTCACTTTTGTAAAGTTGAGTGGTGTACATAGCAAAATTAGCGGTGTACATAGCAATTCCCTTTTTTTTTTACAGTAAAATAAAAAATAAAAAAAAAATCTATGTTACGAGCAATACTGCAGTAGAACTAATTATTCGTGGTAGGGTGAAGCCAAAGTAGTGGCATAAGAAATGGATTCTCAAACTTTGCTGATAGCTAACATTATCCTGAGCTTTTTCATTTGAACAAATGAAGAAGAAAATTAGTAATGACATATATGTTGGTAGATTTTTAAGTCAAAGTACTTTACAAAACCTTAAAAGGACACAACCCAATCCCATACACCAAGAAAATATGATATTTTTTCCCAACTAACAATTCAAGCAATATGTAAGTTGGAAACTATCATGAGCACTATACATATTTAGGGGATGAGGAACATACTCCAGTAATCAGTTCTACGCTGTTTGGTCATCAACAAAGTGCACGAAAAAGCCATAATTGTGTGCCTCCAAACAACTGGCCCTTAAAAGAACTCTTAAGTGAGTGGAACTGCTTTTTCATTATCTTAAATCGAAACAATAGAAAAAATATATTTCAGAAAAATCCACTTTGTTTCTTCTGCATCTATTTCCACAGCAATCAAACTGAAAAGGCTTAATAACAAAAATATCCCTAATCTTTGCTCCCTATAGTTTCACTTGTCCCAATATTGTACCTGAAGTTTTGAAAGTGAGTTAAATCAACCCAACTGTCCCACTTCGTTTTAAATTCATACAGAATTCACCATGTGCAGCTCATGTGCAACTTAATGAGGGCAAAAGTGAAAGTCAAGTTATTGTCTTCCTCAATCTAAACCCCAAGGCTTTGTTTGGTTCATAGATTTCATGAGGGAAAAGAGAGGTGAAAGGAAAATAAGATGTAAAACTAGTTCCTTTCACCTTGCGGATAAGAATAGTTTGTCGTCTTGTTTTCCTTTCCTGTATCTTTTCCCTCACAAAATCCATGAACCAATCGACTTCTAAAACGGAAGTGAGCACAGGTGAGAGGACCCCACTTTCCCACATTCCTCTCCCCACAAGCAGAGCACCAGAGGTGCACTGCACATGGGCCTTGTGACTTGTCTAACGAATGACTACTTTTGATTCTTCACTTCCAGCTCCGAGAGTAAAGTTGCTGCCCAACCCTACCTAAATAAAAGAAAAAGAATCGATGACTAGGTACCAAGCAATTCTACCTAACCAAACAAAGCCGAAAGGTCCAAGTTCTCCACTGTTTGGGAATGCAAATGGTGAAGTTCTATCCAAATTCCTATGTAAAAGAAAAAGAATCCATCACTAGGTACCGAGCAATACTACCTAACCAAACAAAGCCTAAAGGTCCAAGTTCTCCACTGTTTGGGAATGCATATGGTGAAGTTCTATCCAAATTTTTGCCATTGAACGGGGACAGTTGGGTTGATTTGACTCACTTTAAAAAATTCAAGACGAAAATGAAACAATCGAAACTCTATAGACGAAATTGAGACAGACCAAAGTTCAGAGGTGTATTTTGTAATTAAGCCAACTGAAAAATAAGAGCCATAACAATAAAAAGAAAAAAATAAATAAAAATCCTCTAAAAACTAGTTTTGGAATACACTTCAAATTCTCAATAAATAATAAACGTTTTCAAGTACTTCAAAACTTGCCAATTCTATATATTATATGGAATTATGCAGCAATTAAACTACAAGTCACAGAAACAAGCCCTAAAAATCCTTCAACAGCATACATACAAATACATACATATATATATATATATATATAAACACACACACACACAGCCGATTCAAAGAATCTAGCAATCAAAATAGACATGCGTAGATCAAAACACCAAGGGCAGCAAAAGGAATTAAATCAAAACATGTAGAGAATCAAACATGATCAATAAGATCTCTATGCTGATCACACCTAAAAGATTGGTTAAACTCATAGTTGTTCAGTACTTACAGAAGCGAGGTAGAGAGAGAGATCGGAGAGGTTAACAAAGCTCCGGCGAGATTGTAATAAAACTTCCCTCGGAAAATGGAAAGGAGGGGGGTTTTATATTGAGACTTTCGGATGAAGAGATAGAGGGAACCGGAATGACAGGTCATATTGAGGTGTGGGAACTGGAAAGGAAACGGTTTACCGGCTGTAGCAGGTTGATTGCGATTCCGTACTGTGGAAAGTTGTGTTAACCGGTGGTCAAACCAAGAGAGAAGGCAAGTACACAATTTTTACTAAGGCTTAGAGTGTGTTTGATAAATCAATTAAGTGATGAAAGTGAAATTTTTCAGTACTTATTTTTATTTCAGTGCATTTGATAATATATCACTTAATTAAAAAAGCAGCTAAAAAATCTCTGAAAACTTTAAGTGAAAAATTTCTACTGAAAATAATCACTGAATGCAGTCTATTTCAGTGCTTGAAAAACTATTCTCAGTACCGTAAATCCAATCGCTTAAAATTTTCAGTACTTAAAATTTAGCACTTAATTTTCAGTTTTATCAAATGCACCGTTAGTTTGGCCTTCACGTGGTGTTTTTTTTTTTTTTTAAGCATAATTTTATATTAATTTATTTGATAACTAGTTTATAAGCTTTGCAAAAATTGAACTTAGGGTTTTTTTGGAGGGAGCTTTTAAAAGCTCTAGTTTGCTTTTTGATTTCATGATGTCTTTTTGAAGAGTAGTATATCATTTGTATAAAATTATCAAAGAACTTAGTTTTAAATTTCATAAACTCCTTTTAAAAAGTCACATGAGGGGCCAAACTAAGCCTAAGACAACTCAATTATGACCACGATTAAATTAAAAATGCTTCGTATTATAAATAAATAACACTCAAAATTGAAAATTAAATTCAAAGCACATGATATGATTATGACACATTTAACTTGAATTGTCACCCCTACTTATGGAGAGTGTGTTTAGCCAATGCTTATAAAATTTATAAGTAATTATAGAACTCAACGAGCTAAAATGAAAGCAAACCAAATTCTTTGATTCATTCTCACGCACAAAAAAACAAATGATTGAATAATAAAAGCAAAATTTGTACCAAATACTCGCATATACGGGAAGGGCACATTTGGCAATACATTTTGAGTGCTTTCGATGCGTTGCATTGCATTGGTCTTCCTCCAAATCGCGTTTTGGCTGCTAGAAGCACTTTCAAAACAGGCTTTGGGTTCGGAGAGTACATAAAAATCTATGCAGTAAATTGAAGGTGTGCACTCTCAGAAGATTAAGATTGTTTTGAAGGATTGTTGGTCCACGTAAATAAATGTGTTTACGTTACACATGTATGACACACAAATGGACCAGCAGCATATTAGGTACATTTTTTTTTTTTTGGATATTTTTTCCTACTATTATGAAATATTATTAGTCCATGTGGCAAGCGTGTCTATGTGACATATATGTGACACATAGATAGGCCAATAACATGATATGTGCATTTTTAAATACTTTCCCTATTGTTTTGAAGTATTATTAGTCCACATGGCGCATATGAGGCACACAAATGGATCAATAGCTTAGTAAATTAAGGTTCAAAAATTTATTATAAGGGAGGCTTGATCTAAGCTCCCTAAGGATGACCCCTTTTGGTTTACAGACAACCCATTAACATTAAACATCATAAAGATAAAAGCCAAAGCCCATTTTTTCACTCTAATCCACACTACTAATAATTCACTCCTCAAGTCCTTGTAGAGACAAAAATGCTCCTGTTAATTTAGAAATCAGTTTCATTCTCTCTCTCTCTCTCAGTCTCTCTGTCTGTCTCTCTCTAATATCTCTTTCTCTCTCACAACCACCACCAGTCCACCTCCACCACCGACACCGCCACCACCACCACCACAATCGATCCACCACCACCAATCCACCACCACCACAATCGATCCACCACCACCAATCCACCACCACCATCGGTCCCTACCTCAAGCCACCACCACCACCATCACCATCGACCACCGCCATCGCCACCGCCCTCTGCCATAGCCACCAAAATCCTGCTGCTATGGCCACTACCACCAGCGCCGTCATCATCATCACCACCAAGCACCGCCATCGTCACCAACCTCGGCATCGATCTAGATTTAGTTCTCCTTCATTGGTCAAGATCTAGGTCTAGATCTAGATCGAGATTCGAATGTTGCTGCCATGGCCATCACAATAAACTCCAATGACCATTTCCAGTTTAAAGTGATTTTTTCGTGAATATAATTTCAGTTCAGAAATACCCTAAGTCAAATTTGACTTAAGATGAGTAAAATTTTACTTAACTTTGATTTGTCATAAGTAAAATTTCACTTAATTCTGTTAGTAGGGGGAAGTGTTCAGGTTCAGAAGATGTTGTGTAAATTTTCTTAGTGAAAAAATGCAGTATTGAATATAATTTCAGTTTAGAATTATACTAAGTCAAATTTGATTTAAGATGAGTAAAATTTTACTTAACTTTGATTTGTCATAAGTGAAATTTACTTAACTTTCTCAGTGAAATTTCACTTAATTCTTTTAGTGGGGGAAAGTGTTCAGGTTTAGAAGAGGTTGTGTAAATTTTCTTAGTGAAAATATGCAATCTTAAATGTAATTTCAGTTTAGAATTATCCTAAGTCAAATTTGACTTAAGATGAGTAAAATTTTACTTATCTTTGATTTGTCATAAGTGAAATTTTACTTAACTTTTTCAGTGAAATTTCACTTAATTCTTTTAGTGGGAGAAGTGTTCAGGTTCAGAAGAGATTTTGTAACTTTTTTTAGTAAAAAATTACAGTATTGAATGTAATTTCAGTTCATAATTATCCTATGTCAAATTTGACTTAGGATATCTCTAATTTCATGACCAAAAAATGACAAATTGGCCATATTCGCCGTCCACCTTTTGACCGCCGCCGTCCATGTCTGTCGACCATGGTGAAAGGTATTCCACTTCTTCTTCTTCTTCTTAGATCTAGCAGAGAGAGAGAGAGAGAGAGAGAGAGAGAGTTTTAGAGTGAGAGAGAGATTAAAAAAAAACTGTTTTAAAGTAGGGGAGGAAGGTAGGAAGATGATGGTCGGAGGTGGTCACCGGAGATGGCGAGGTGTTGGTCGCTAGAGATGGCAGTGGTGGCCGGAGACGGCAAGGGTGGTGGCCAGAGGTGACTGGGGTGGTGGTCAGAGGTGGCTAGGGTTTGGTTAGGGTTAGAAGATGAAGATGAGGGTATTTTGGTCTATGGACATTGGGAGGAATTATCCCCAATGTCCACTTTAAGTCGTCCTTAATCTCAACAAAGCTCATCTTAATGACATTTTTTTCCAATTTTCCCTTATTATAATACCTTATAGTTTAAGCATAGTTCAGTTTAGGCCATGCAATTTCAAATACATCACTTTGATCCCTCAAGTCAAAAGAATGTGTCAAATTGGGATCTAAAAAAGTCCAAAACTGACACTATTTTGAAACTCACTGGGTCAAAGTGATGCATTTATGAATGCAGGGTCCAAAGTGAAAAATTCGCTAAAAGTATAGGTAATGAAATATTTTTTATCGTTAAACTAAGATGAAAAGTACCAAAGAAATGTAATGAAGTGTTGTCCAAGACTAATTAACCCATTTGAGTTTGGTCATAACTTAACTTGATTCATGAATTCAACAAGAAAAAATAAATGGCAACAACATTTTCCTTTATTTGGTACTAATAAAGAAGGTTCTTAAGAGATTTTCTTTGGTTAAAAAAAAATTAGAGTTTTGAATTTTGTAGTAGCTTTCCTCAGTTTTGGTTGAGTTACTATGATATCCAAAAAATTAAAATTTTGAAGAATGTAATTTTCCTTTTTATTTTTGTTTTCTTTTTTTTTAGATTCACAGATCGATTGAATGGAGCCTTTGTCAATAGTTGTGTTGATCACCTTCAAAAACACCAACACAACTCTTAAAACTTAATTCGAATTTTTTAAAATTAAGAGTGAAAACAGTTCGATTCGGTTCAATTTTTAGTCAAATCGATCGATTTTGGTTCGATTTGATTTAGTGTAAAATTTCGGTGCGGTTCAATTTTTACACTACATAAAAAATTTGAAAATCGGCCGAACCGATCTATTCGGCCGATTTAATTACACCCCTACTTAAAACCACAAAAAGTTAGAAATTCTTATAGAACATGAAGCACTTAAACGTTTTCATTAAAAAAAAAAATGGTAGGAATCAAAACTAGAGCCTTATTCTAAGAAAAATGTAAAAATATTTTACTAAGGCAATATACTTTAGCTATATAAAGTTGAACTTGGAACACTATTTTACACTTTTACTGTACATATACAAGGATTTAGTTCTAATTCTCTACATTATAAATTCATCAACCTTTAGTTTAGCTTGAATTTGCTTGACAATGTAGTGGGCAGTCTGAAATCTCCTGAAAAGTGAGTTAATCGAATTTGGATTAAGATCAAGTTAAGTGAACTTAAAGTAAAGCTAGCTTCAGATTTCATGACTAAACGACTATGATTTTTTATTTTTATTTTTATCATTACGACTATGAATTTGTAATGTCCTTTGAGATAAAACAATGTATAAATAAAAAAGCAGACTCAGGTATATTTTATTTGGTATGTATAAGTACTATTTACGTGAACACTAGGTGGACTAATCATGTAATGGAAGAATATTATGTCATTGTTTGTAAATAATGTAAATCAATTGGCTAAGCTAAAAGTAAAATATTAATAGTCAAAAGAAATATTAATTATCTTTTGAAAGTAGCTAATATCTTTCATATTTAATTATATTAGAGGATTAAAAAGCAAAAATGAACAAAATTAAGATGCATCTGCCTTTTTCCATTCTCCCAAAAAAAAAAGTGATTGGAATGTGGATCCCACATGTTTGAGTAGACTCACCAAGGGGGCCATGTGAGGGACTATTGGGAAATTTCCTGAAGCGAGCTGTGGAACTTTGATGACCAATTTCAAGCGTTACGTACGTATGATATGATTCAATGATTGAAATGAAAAGGAAAAAAAACTAATGGGGACAAATCGATTATCGTGCAATTAGGAGCTCTCATATTCACAAACATTATTGAGCAACTTTTTCTTACCAAAAATAATAATGATAATGGATTCATGAGCTACTTTTTTCTTAGCAAAAATAGTAAATAATAATAATTGATCGAGCAACTTTTAACCATTATTCATTTATAGAATAATTTTATGCTATGCTTCCCAAATAGGACTAAGGATCCTCTGCAAGCTGCAGCATTTGAAAAAAATAAAATTTGTGGTATTACAAGTACCACATGGGTGCAGCTCACAAATGTACTGCGGAGGATTCCAAACCCCAAATACTGGTATACAACTTTTAACCAATTGGTCATTTAAAAAAATAAAAATTAACCAGTTATACTGCATGCAATGGTGTGTGGTATCATCGACCATATATTGCCATAGCGTAATACTACTATCAAAGCATTTGGAAAGCATAGTGATTAGGGGTGTGAGTAAAAAACTGAAAACTGATCAAAATCGACTGACCAAAAAATCGATTGGTTGATTTTTTAAATGTATGTTCAAAGCCAAAACCGTCTGAATGTGTAACACCCGTACCCGGGGAACGGGTTAATTATTGTGTTAATATGCATTAATTAGTAAAATTAGTGTATAAATGGATTAAGGGGAGGCTTGGACCCGCCCAAGTAAAAAGTGTTCAGAGAGGGACACTAGTTGAAAAAGTCCCCAGTGAGGTGGGACAGGTATTGAAATGGAACCCAGTGAAGGGTAAATTGGTAATTTGCATTTTAAATGATTAAATGCATTTTTATATGCTTATATGAATATTGTTAAGTTGCTTTCATAATATCATATTAATATGTGTTAGCATTAGCTTGGACACCCAAATAAGGGTATAAATGAAAAAGGTTTAAAATTAGTAGGTACGATAGCAATTTCACAAAATATGTGGGACCCATATTGGGACCCATACGGAACTTAGACAAACACTCATTAGATAATTGGGTAGTTAATGGAATGTTTGGGGGATTCCATAATAAGAACTTAATAAATTTCAGGGGTGTAAATGGGAAAAGTGGGGAAATGAGGTGATGACACCTCAAACACATGCAAGCATGTGTCAATTGAGGGAGAGTCTCTCAAAATCTGCTGGAATTAATCCAGAGAAAAGAGAGAGAGCTCCGAGAAAAGACGTAAAACGTCACCGACGCCGAATTCTCGCCGTTCCGTTGCCGTCGTTCGTCGGATTCACAAATCGAAACCACTTTTGGACTCGTGGAGGTAAGACGGTCGTTTCTATACCTTCAATTTCTGTTTTACTCGCTGTAATTTTGGTAGCTTACGCCAATCGGTGACCGAGGTTGCCGAATTTGTATAGGAATTACTCCGGGGGAAAGAATTGGGCAAGAATTACTAAGGAATTCTGCATAATTAGCTTGATTTGGGGTATAAGCTGTGAGTGAGGTGAGTTTTCTAGCCTAAAAATGATTGTGTTTAAGGTGGTCAATGAATCCTTGTATAACTTTGGTTGTTGATATCATGTTTAGAAGTTACTATATTGGTGGATTGTGAATTTCATATCAATTTTGTGAAAACCATATGTTGATGCATGTTTATATGCTTATATGTCTATGTGGTAGTCAATGAGCACCGGGGAAATGGTTCATTGTTGGGAGTAATAAGGGTGGTGTAGAGGAAGAATACGATAAATACGGAAGTCCAAGGAATAGAAGTGGCCACGGGACCAAGGGAGGTCTTCGGGTCTGAATGAATCATTAAACCGGTGACTCGGCGACTACAAATATGATTTATATGTTGATTGTTGCATTGCACAAGTTAAACATTCAGTCATGTTTAGAATGCTCACTAAGCAAATTGCTTAAGAAAACCGTTTTCCTATTTCTGTTGTGGTACATAACAACCACCGCAGGTACGGAGCAATACCCGGAGAGAAAGTGACGTGCTCGGGATTGGGAAAGAGATTTGGGTCTTGTAATTATGTTTATAACTTGTTATATAGTATAACTTGTGGGTTAGTATCCTTGACTTGTGAATGGGAGAGATGGGAGAGATGGGGGAGATTTGTGCCCCATGCTTGTAAATTTCTTTTGAAACTTGTAAAATGATGTAAAGTATGGTGTCTTTTATGTTAATGTTCATATTTAAGTTGTTGGAAGTGAACTTGGGTCACAACCATGTATTTTGGAGAGTTGGAAGTAAATTTGAGAACATATGTGTAATCTCTCTCGTTTTGTTCTAGTAGGGTGCAAGTAATGGATTTGACCATCTCGGCAAGTCCGGGTGTGTCGTTAGTGTCTTGGACATGTTTCTTTAGTGTTTATAATGTTAGTTATGACTTTGAGTTGAATTCCAACAAGTTTTATAAACTTTGGATGAGAATTGAGTTTTAAAGTTGAAAAGTTTGTTTTTGAACCGAATGAGATGAGTTCATGGTTAACTTGATCCAATTGTGGGTATGATTCTATGATCCTTGCTTAATTTGAGTTTAAAAGTGTTTGGAAGTGTGTTGGAGATGTTTTCCCAAAGTTTCATAAGGTTTCCATGTGAATTGGTTGTGTTTTAGAAGTTAAAAACTTGTTTTGACAGCAAAAGAATTTGGGCAGCAGAATTTGTGAAGGGGATCGATCCGCCCTTTATGAAGGGATCGATCCGCCCTTTTAAGGGAACATTCTGCGAGAATTAATTCGAGATGGATCGATCCGAGATTTGTGAAGGGATCGATCCGCCCTTTCAAGGGGACATTCTGCGGGAGACTAATATAAATGGATCGATCCGCCCTTTATGAAGGGATCGATCCGCCCTTTATGAAGGGATCGATCCGCTTTGTATTTTTTTCCCTGGATGTCCATTTTTACGGAAACATGCATAACTTTTTCTATAAAACTCGAATTCACGCGCCGTTTGTTGCGTTGGAACCGGGACTCAAAAATCTAACTTTTGGTATAAAAATTTTACATACTTTCTTAATGACTATTTTGCCCTTGGAGGCTGTTTTATCACAATAGAGTTCTTTAGAGTGGTTTATTCACCTTTTCTCTCTAATTAGTGTGTGTTTTGGGTGCGGTTACTCTTGTTACACGTGTCCTAATCCACCGGGGGTGGGTTGGTGTGTGACAGAATGCTTCGAAAATCAACCAACTGACACAATTGGTCCTTTTTTTTTCATGAAAAATTTGACCAAAACAGACCGCTTACACCCGTAATAGTGATTTTTATTTTATACGGAATAATAGGGGGAATTTTTTTGAAATGATGCTTTGCTTTCTAAATTTGAATAAAATTTTTGTTTTCAAATACTTTAATAGTTTTAACTTATACCATATGTTGTGGTAATGATTGATGGTACCACATATTAGGGGTGGGCAAATGATTCGGTAAATTGAAAATCGAACCAAACCAAACCGAATTTCAAATTTCAGTTCGGTTGTTTCATTTTATAATTCAGTTTAGTTTTCGGTAGCCTATAGGCAAACCGATTTGAACTGAAAAACCAAATTCTAATTTTTAATTTTATTTTCTACATTATTAATAAAATCATATAACTTGTAATGCTTTCTTTGTAATATGAAAGAAAAAGGAAAAAAAATAACATTAAAAAGTTGTGAAAATGGAGGGGAAATGGATTTTTTATCACTCGGTTAACTAAATTATCAAACCAAACCGAATAGAAAATTTGGTTAATCAAACCGAAATAACTGAATTATATTTCGGTCAATTTTCAGTTCGTTAGGTTCCAAACTGAACCAACTGAATGCCCATCCCTACCACAGACCATTGCATGTGTTATAACTGACAAAGCATTTAGAAATTAAATCCAAATTTAGGAAGCATGACATTAATCAAATATTTTGTGATACTACATCCTACCGTAAGTTATAAACATTTGGCATCCCTTTGCATATCAACTTTTTCTGACAAGAGCAAGAATGTGTTTTACTTTGCGCCCGTTTGTTATTGCTTATTTCTGTATTTTTAAGCAGTCTTGGTGACCCAAGCCTTTTGATCTGCTGGTTTCAGTAAAAATATAAGCAGATATGGTCCAAAAAATAGTTGGCCAATAAAGCATACGGAAGGGTGTTTTTGAATATGTAGATAGTGGTGACAACTCATTTAGTTTAATCAGCACATGTCACCAACGACTCCACGTGTGTCAATACCACCACCAATTATGGGTCAATATAGATAGTGGTTGACAACGCATATAGTTTGACCGGCACATGTTACCAACGACTCCACGTGAATCAATACCACCACCAATTTATGGGCTAATGTAGATAGCGGTTGACAACTCATACAGTGTCACGCCCTGGAGTAGCCAAAAATAGGAAAATTTTAAATTTTCCTTTTCTGGACCCATAAGGAATGACGAGTTACATAAAACTGACCTATCCGTGCAGCATTCTAACATAGATATATCAGAGTAAGAAATTTCATAAAGTCTAATAATATTCATGGGAGAACTTTAAATGTTTGCTACTTAGGCTATTAAAGAAGTTCCAAATGAAAACCACAAAAATAGTTATAAGTTTGGGCGACCGAGGCCACTTAAAGTATTACATTATCAAAAGATGATTACTTAAAACATAAAGGAAGTCTTAATGCGGAAGTAGGCCAGAGTCTTCTTCCTAGCTGGCATACCCATGCCCTTCGTTATCATACTCTTCTTGAAAGTCTTCCTCAATATGACCTTCTTGATAGTTCCCCTCTTGAGGATAGTAATATTCATCTTCATGGTCACCTTGATAATTCTCCTCATTATAACCTAGACGTAAAATGTCCAGGGCAGAGGGAAAAGTCGTTAGCTTTTGAAGCTAAGTGAGTTCGTCTTAACCTATCACTCCTAATACAGTTAAGGATATACAAGTACAACGAAATATCTTGAAACAACATTAAATGAGCATATGACATGGTAGCATGATGACACAATGCAATATCGATATGTTCAACTTTACTCAAACGCTGATGCTAACTCATGTGACTTGTTACATTACCAGTGTAACTCTGTTAGCTTAGAGTAGAATGATTGCATTGCTATCATCGCCTAGCAGGGCCCTATAGTAGTTTTGGTTTTAAAAATAGTGTAATCATTCGACTCTTAGGTCCTCGTGACCTTGCCTGGAGAATAGAATAGTTACAGCGTTATCGTCGCCTAACAGGGCCCTATAGCATTAGAAAGGTAACTATTATATTCAAGTTCAGATGGATACTTTGATATCGTCACCTAGCATGGCCCTATAGCGTATCCATCATCAACTCATGTTCCACTTTAATGATTTCAATGGGTACCTTGGCTATCGTCACCCAACAGGGCCCTATAGCATTTCATCGTTGTACCCATTGATTTGACTGTACCATACGGACCTCCACGATCCACTCAACATGTATGATAATATGACTGGGTTAATCCCCTTGACTAACCATGCAGACGTCAACATTGACATCGTGACTCGATTACGTTCATATGAATGTCCATATGATTGTATAATCGTAAAGCGTAATAAGCATGAATAATAATAATTAATAACTAAGCATGGAGTTCGGTTATCTAAACATGCGTTCATCATATAAATAATAATCTTAACATTCACATATGGAATACTTATCAGCTACGTCCACACAGGACACACTGGATATATACATAATATACAAAGAATAATTCTATAATATACCAAGTGAGTTAGGACAACTCACTTCGATGCGGGTACGTGAAAGCAAGCGTAGCGGTGGTTCCTACAAAATATATGAATTCATAGAATGTTGATTAATAAGCATACTAGGATCAAGGGCATAATGGTTACTGTGTCAGTGGGTTCCTAAACCTCAACATGATGATCTAGACATCATTATGAGTCTAACGCCATTGACTAGACTCAAATCGGAGTCCGTCGCATAAAAGACTGGGTTTTCTATACCAGTGTGGGTCCTAGAGATAAGCTGTATTTTTTACCGTGTCAAAAGGTTACCAAACTTTAAAGTAATGTTCTAGACATTATTCTAAGACTCTAGGAACTGACCGCGTATTTTTCTGAGCTACAGTGTATTTTCATTGAATTATTGAAGTTTAAACGACTAATAATAAACTTAGAAACACTCTAATTATAAAAAATATTCTAGGAAGATATTCAGTCCTTATAAATATTTTTATTAAATACTAGGCCTTAAAATAGGCTAGTAGTATTTTTCCGTAATTTTCGGAGTTCGTTTGGTATTTAAATTAATTAAATATAACCAAATGGGACCTTTATAATAATTAAAGGAATATTAAAATATCATAATACAGGTTTTATAAATAATAGTTTATAAAATAGAGGCATTAGGCCTTAGAAAAATTTATATAATTTTCCTGTATAGCCATTAGGTATTTACCTAATTATTTTTAATTTAAAATAATTACTTATTATATATTTACATTAAATAAATAGTTAGTATAATATGAGGTTTATACCATATATTTACAAAATATCAGAATACTAATTAGCAATATATTTCAGAATGTTTAAAACTGAATTTAGGCATTTAAATCTATTTTTTTTAAATGATTTAATATCATTTACTAATACTTACATCCATTTATTGAAATGGATAATAATCATTGTTTATCCAAATACACACACGAAGAGATCCAACTAAAAAAATCCGACCCGGATCCATTTCTATTTATCATAATCCAAATCCACAATCATTTATACACACAACTAAACCCACTCGCACACAGTACCCGACCCGACCAAACGGGTAAATGATATAACCCGAAACCCACGAGTTGTGTCTTCTCCAAAATAACATACACCGCCGTCGGCGAGGACGTTGTCCGCCAAAAAACTTACTGTCACGCCCCGACGTAGCATAAATAAGGAAAGCGTTTAATTTCCTTTATAGACCCGTAGGTCGCGACAGTTTGAAGGATCGATTCCGTCCCAAACGTCGAACTACAAAACATAATAATCAGAGCAGAGCAATCAAGGCTTATAAAATTTTTCTAACTTATTACATCTTATGATACGGGGTTAACTAAGGCACAGACCGCCTTGAAACAAAACAATAACTTAAAGTCTATTACAGTCATCCTTATAAAATAAACAGTTTAAAACTTAAAACATATAACTTAAAACATATAATCAATAAGCAGTTCTCTCATTCCCAAGGCAGCCATTCTCAGTTAGCGTAGTCATAAGGTTCCTCCTGATTGTAACCTGAAAAGCCTGAACACGAATGTCCATGACGCATCAACGTCGTCAGCTTCAAGAAGCTGGTGAGTATTAAAAACATAACTTTAAATGTAAAACATACTCATTTACCTTTTTCCATTTCAATTTTGCAAAAACAATCTTTTGACCACATAAAAAATTCATTTTATAAAAACAACAAGGAATACATTAAAAGTCGATCTTTCCTGAAACATATAATTGTGTATGAGACAATGCACCACACTCATCTTGCCGACTCTTTTTTCTCGACAGACACAACAACCCACTATCTTACTCCTGGTATCTTTGAAACACTAAGATAGCCACACTTTAGCAACGGGGCGCCAGGGAGTGTCCAGTTTGCCTCACACTTTGGTCCGGGGTACCAGGGAGTGTCCATTGCCTCACACTTTGAATACCTAAACCGCCATGCAAATACCGAAGCAACCTCACGCAGTATCCAGACTCGGGTATCAGGGAGTGTCCGTAGGCCACACTTTAGCACTACCATGGGTGCCAGGGAATGTCCAAGTTCGGCTTCACACACTTTAACGCTTCCATGGGCGTCAGGGAGTGTCCAAATTTGCCACCGTCGCATTTCAAAGATACCCTCACCGCAATCTCAACCACAACCACAACCGCAATCTCAATCTCAATCTCATACTCTTTTCACACTGACCATAACTCTTTTCCACACTGACTAACACCCACATGCATGTACCACTGACCCCACATGAATGTCATGAACTTAAACACAAAGCAAAACGCTGCATTAAGGGAACAATGTACGTACGAGGATTGATAACTTGTAATTCATTACCTTAATCATTTCAAACATAACTAATAGCATTCTGTATTAATAAAATTCCCAAACAGAACCTTAACAGTACTTAAAAGTTAAACCAAACTGTCCCTAAATACAAAATAGACAAAAACCAGAATCTGCCATATCGCGCGCGCGAGCCGCTCGCGCGATATGCCTAATTTTCATTTTATAAATAAACTTTTCTGTCTGCCTGAAAAAGCCAAGGTCGCGCGCGAGGATCGCTCGCGCGAAAGGTCCCTCGCGCGACCTTCGCTCGCGCAACCTGCCTAAATTTCATTATATATATATAAACTCTTCTGTCTTCCTGGGGAAACGAGGATCGCGCGCGCGATCGTGGCGCGAGTTTTTACTGAGGCTTCATCTTCTTCCCCCAGAATTCCCCTGTTTCAGTTTTAAGGGTCCATTTTGACCCATTTTCAATTTCGGAAGTAATTTGGCTTTATAATATATGATTCTCTTTGTTTTTCAATAAGGATTAAGAATTCATAACCAATTTAACATGATTCAATCTATAGCTCTCACATTTTATGAAATTTTAAAAGATGACAAAACTTCATTTTCAATATACTTTCTTATATGAACAAACTAGGCTCTAAAACTTTACACATGATATCTGGGACGTATAATCTTTCATTTTTATCTCCAAAAATAGATTTTGGTTAGGTTTTGAGAATTCATGATTTTCAAGCTATGGAACATTAACGTAAAATTAACTATGGTGATTTCTAAATCAAACTATATAAACAAAATCAAGACATGAATTACATTGGGAGTGAGTTAATAATACTCACCTAGATAAGGGTAGCAAAGATTGTTGAGAAAGAACTAAGATAAAGAAAATCCACCACAAGCTTTAGCTACGGTGATTGAAGCTTTCTCTCTCTAAAATAAAATCTGTAGAACTCTCTGTGTAACTCTCTAAACTCTCTCAATTTTCTGAACTTACAAATGTGCAGATGTGTGTGTTTAAGAGAGCATGTGAGTGTATATATACAAATATCAAACTTGGGGGCCAAGAACCATCCTCCTTACTCTACAATTGATTTAATTTATCAATTAGCTAAGTGCAAAACAACCACAGCCATATACATACGTAGATACACTGATGCATAACTCCAATGATTCACCAAGGGTCAAGTTAGAGTAATAGGGGCCAAAGTAGAAGTGTTTGGGAATTATGGCTTCTGGCCCAACAACAAACACACAAGTTATACAATTCCAAACAAAACCTAAGGCAATCATTAGTTGCCATAAATAGATATAAAGCAATTGTCCAATCAGTCACTTCCAAAATCTGTGGAAGCTCACACAGCGTGGACAGTTTTGAATACTAACTGGTATTTTCGGGGCGCGGTGTTCACCACAAAAATACAAAAATTTCATTTTTGTGTAAGAATTGATTTCCCCGGTTTTATAAAAATACTTATTGAATCCAAATAAATTATTTTCACCGTCTTTGAAATACAGACTTTGAAATCCACACAGGTATTATTGATTTTATGAAAATTACAGTTTGACCCCAACAAATTCTTAGCTTGCAATAATTCAAGGAATAAAATTTAAAACATGAGAAATGTAATTAAATGAAGCAGTCAATACCAAATGAAATTAAATATGACAATGCAATTACAAATTAAATATGAAAATGTAATTTAGAATTACATGGAAATGCAGGTTGTTACACTTACAACCTTCATATCTCAGTCATCTCTTCATACAAATCGCTCAAACCAACGCCAAAATGACCGGTTTGGACTCATCTACAACATAGTCTGAGCTTAGGCCTGGGTTGGGTTATTTTGTTTAGTAGACCCACCATTGGATTATTCTTTCAGCTAAAAATGAGAATAATGGGTTGCATGCCCTACCTAAGGTGTATCAAACTTAAAACTGAGCTATAGGGAACCTAAGGGTCTGTTTGATACCATTTTTAGATGGTTTGGTTGAGTTTGAGATTTCAAGCTCCGGTGAGTGAGCTTTAATGGCAGTTTTGCCATTACTAGAGCTTAAGGCTCTGTTTGGTTTAAGCGTGGGATCTGTGTGTGAGTGTGAGGGGATGTGAGTGTACATCATCAAACAGGTGGTATAGGTAATACCTCAGGGTCTCGGATTCTCTATGATTTTTCCGTCTCCGGCGAGCTCTCTCTCTCTCTGCGTCTCTTCTCCTCCTCCGGCGTTCCTTCTCCTTCTTCTTCGGGTTAGTGTGAGGGTGTGTGTGTGTACAGAGAGTGGGGCAGTGGTAGTGAGAGTTTGGTTCTCTAACTCTCGGATATACTCTCTCTCTCTCTCTGTCTGTCTGTCTCTCTCTCTCTCTCTCTCTCTCTCAATAGTCTCATATATATACACAATTCCATCTATACTTACAAACCTATACATGCACACACATATACATATGCAGATCTCCATATCTGCAGGACTAGACGGGTTCTTGTTAGAAGGGAAAAAAAAAAGGGTGGCCGGTGTGGGAAGTGTGTGAGCATGCGTGTGCCCTGCAATTCTCTCTATGGTTCACTCAACTCCTCTTCATTGGCCCTAGCAGATTTGAAGAAATCTGTTTGCATACATGGGTATGTGTATGTGTGGTTATATATGTACATATATACATAAGAACAACAGTTGGGAGATGTGGTATTTATGTTGATTGGGTAAGTACCATGGGTATCTAGGGTAAGATCCTCATTGTACTAATGCGCAAGGCAGTCTAGATAAATGTAGATTTTACGGGTCTGCGTGATATGTCTGTCCGGGTAGTAATTTACAGTCCAAGTTAGTTACCAAAAACGTATAATACTTATAGACATCAGAAATAACGAACTAAAAAAAAAATACGGGGTTCATTTTATTAATCAGAAATTTACGGGTATTACATACAGTTTGACCAGCACATGTCACCAACGACTCTACGTGTATCAATACCTATCACGCCCCGGAGTAGCCAAAAATAGGGAAAATTTAAAATTTCCTTTCTGGACCCGTAGGGAATGACGAGTTGCATAAAACTGACCTGTCCGTGCAACATGCTAATAACACATATATATCAGAGTAAGGAATTTACAAAAGCGTCTAATGGTATTCATGGGGGAACTTAAAGTGTTTTGCTACTTAAGCTATTACAGAAGTTCTAAATGAAAACCACAAAAGATAAGTTTGGGCGATTTACGCCACTTAATTTATTACATCAACCAAAAGATAGTTAAAACATAAAAGAAGTCTTAATGCAGAAGTAGGCCAGGGTCCTTCTTCTAACTGGCAAACCCGTAACCTTCGTTATTGAACTTTTCCTGATAGTCTGCCTCAGGACCACCTTCCTGATAGTTCCCATCCTGAGGATAGTGATATGCATTTTCATTGTTACCTTGATAGTCCTCTTCATTATAACCTAGACGTAAAATGTCCAGGGTAGGGAATGAGCCGTTAGCTTTTGAAGCTAAGTGAAATCGTCTTAACCGATCACTCCTAATACATTTAAGGATATACAAGTATAACAATATCTTGAACCAACATTAAATAAGCATATGACATGGTAGAATGACGACACATTGCATTATCGATATATTCGACTTTAACTCGACTATGGACACCACATCAGACTCATGTGACTTGTTACATTACTAGTGTAACGCCGTTAGCTCAAAGTAGAATGATTACGTTGCTATCGTCGCCTAGCAGGGCCCTATAGCAGTTTTGGTTTAAAAAAAAAGTGTAATCATTGGACTCTTAGGTCCTCGTGACCTTGCCGGGAGAATAGAATAGTTACAGCGCTATCGTCGCCTAGCAGGGCCCTATAGCATTTGAAAGGTAACTATTGTATTCTGATGGATACATTGCTATCGTCGCCTAGCAGGGCCATATAGCGTATCAACCATCAATTCATGCATAACTTCAATGATTTCAATGGAAACTCTGGCTATCGTCGCCTAGCAGGGTCCTATAGCAATTTCATTGTTGCTCCCATTTACTTGACTGTACCGCTCGGACCACTTGCGGTCCACTCAATGTGTGTAATGATATGACAGGGTTAGTCCCCGTGACTAATGTCACACCCCAATTTTTAGACAACCAATTATTAGTCAAGGGAGAACCCTCAACCAATATCCAGCTGTCCAATCTTCAAGGTGCTTGCAATATAATAACATCACACAGTCTGTACCGAAATAAATCATTACTCACATGAGCTAAAGCAACGGTCAACATCCAACTAAAAAGTCAAACCTTAAATCCAGCTCCAAAACATAATAAAAATCTAAAAAAAAGAACACTTCACTAAATAAAATCTTAAATTGTTAAAATGGCCCACAATGCCAGAAATTAATACTAAACTCTCTAAGATGAATTAAAACGAATAAGGAAAAACAGCACAAGACTCCACATGTCTCCTGCTGCCAGATACCACGACCTCTCTACTAGCCCTGCAAATTTTGATCGGCTACGCTCCAACAAGAACGCACCCGCGAGAAAAAAAAAACTCACGGGTCAGTCATATGACTGGTATGAGTTAAACCACACACACACAGCTTCAGGATCACCTATTGACCCTTTAACTACCACATAAAATATTAACTCGGGCAAGAGAGTAGTTCCACTTCACATATTGGGACGAGCGGTAGTTTCCCTTTATGTGGTGGCCATGCAGTTCTCGCCCGAATTTAAATAAAGTAATACTTACCTAACGTCCCATGGTGAGTCAATACCTGCAAAATGTTAGTGGACCCACCATCCTGCAACCACAAGATTAATAACAGCAAAATACTACAAGAATATGCAGAACTACTTGTACTAAGATATAGGAAGGATCATTATCACAATTTACTCACTACACGTCCCAATACAATGTATAAGAAAAGAACAACAGACGAGGAAATCAACATTTTATATCCTTTAACCCATAGGAAATTTTATTAACAATAATTCTCTTACTTTTATGTACGATTCATTATTCAATTTCCTAGGTTCACCACTTGGCTACCCTCCATGGTACACCCACACATATATCCCATGTGTGCCCGGACATACTACCAACATCCACTCTGGTGTCAGTTTGGTTGGGGTATCAACCAAACCAGGTATACACACAGAAGGCTAGTCAATATGCCTAGACGTCTAACAAAATAAGCCGGGCATAAGGCTTAGGCCAGCTTGATCACGAAGCCACTGGCAAAAAGGTACACTCAGCAAGTCAAGCTACCAAAAACAATATCACAACTTGGAGCGGTGAACACTAAGGAACTTGAAACTATTTTGCATTTTTGGAATTATACAATTTAATCGGACTCAATGTTAATGACTATCACCTATTTCTTTTCATAGCTCAACATTATAGGAGAATTCATGTATCTCCAAGTAATCTTCGTTAATTCATACGAACAATAAAAAAAACCACAATGAATCATATTTCCCAATTTCGTACATTTTAATATACTAAAAACTGCTACTGAAATCTTAAATTTCTGCCCAAACGGTGCAGAATCAGGAAAAATACCATTAGACAAAAAACGTGCAGAATCACGTTTTACATGAGACAGGCGAACAAAATGTTCAAATTCAAAGCCACGATTTTCTAATAATTTTCTAAAGTTTCTGCGACTGTGTGAATTACACATAAAACGAATTTCACATCTATTTTCTAACAAATATGAATATTTCACCTATGGTTTTGATCAAACTAACGATTCACCTACCCCTTTCGATTACCCTAATGTCATGATCGCAAAGTCACACGAAGGGGAAATAAACTATCTAAATTACTTCAACAATAGCGTGTATCCATTACAAGGATTTAACCCTAACAATTTAAATTAAACATGTATTAATTTAGTTACTCCCGTATACACATATACCTACGTGTATATATATATATATGAATACACAAAGTTTAACTCACCTAGTTGATAAAAAAAATGGCAATCGCGAATACCCCACGATCCACACATGACCACGAACCCGGGACCGTTCTCCTTCTTCTCCCTTTTCTTCTTCTTCCTTCTTCTTCTTCTTCTTCTTCTTCTCTCTCTCTCTCTCTCTCTCTCTCTCTTGGCGGCTGTGTAAAAAGGGGGGTTTACCTAACCTATTTTAATATTATAGATATATTATATTATGATACCTAGGCTACCTAGTTAACTAATACACACACATATACTAACACACACACTACCCATGACACACCACAGCACACACACACGTTCCCTTTTTTTTTTTTAGCACATGGAATTGTTAGTGTGTAAAACACTCACACCGGTTTTGCGTATATTGACCACATTGATAATGTAATTAAAAATCTTAAAAACTTCTAATTAAGACCCTATGAATTATTTAAAATAAAAAGTGGGGTATTACATTATACACACCTCAAAGAAAATCTCGTCCCGAGATTTGCAACACGCGCGAACACTACTCGAATAGGTCAGGATGTGACTTCCGAATCTTCTCCTCAAGTTCCCACGTAACATCGTTAATTCTCTCACTCCATTGCACCTTCACAAGATTCACTACTTTCCTCCGCAAATACTTCACATCTCGATCAACGATCGTGATAGGTCGAACAATATATGTGAGGTCATCGTTAATCTCAAGCTCTGTCGGACGGACAATTTGTGTAGGATCTTTCACACACTTCTTCAACATGGATACATGGAGCACGTTATGAATTGCCACCAATGCCGATGGCAACAGTACTCTATAGGCCAACTCTCCAACCTTACCGACAATCTCATAAGGTCCCACAAACCTCGGGGCAAGCTTCCCTTTCTTACCAAAACGCATCACCCCTCTCATTGGGGTTACCTTCAAGAACACAAAATCTCCAACTTCAAATTCTACACCCTTGCGCTTCCTATCAGCATAACTCTTTTGCCGACTCTGAGCAGTCTTAATCCTCTCTCGAATAACACTCACCTTCTCAGTAGTCTCCCTAACCATATCTGGACCCAAAATTGGTACGTCCCCTACTTCTGCCCAACACACTGGAGATCTACACGGCCTCCCATACAACGCTTCGAAAGGTGCCATTCCTATGCTAGAATGGTAACTGTTATTATAAGCAAACCCCACTAATGACAAGTGTTCTTCCCAACTACCACCGAGATCGAGAACACAAGCCCTCAACATATCCTCAAGAATCTGGTTAACCCTCTCAGTTTGCCCATCGGTCTGAGGGTGATAAGCAGTACTAAGGTCTAACCGGGTCCCCATCGCCCTCTGAAAACTCTCCCAAAACTCTGCCACAAACAATGAATCTCGATCCGACACTATCGAGACCGGAGTCCCATGCAAACGTACTATCTCCCGAATATACAATTGTGCCAACTTGTCTGCCGTCCGATGCAAACTCACAGGAATAAAGTGCACCGACTTAGTTAGCCTTTCCACAATCACCCAAATTGACTCATTTCCCTTCTTGGATCTCGGCAAACCATCCACAAAATCCATAGAGATACACTCCCATTTCCACACAGGTATTTCTAAAGGTTTCAACAAACCAGACGGTCTCTGATGTTCCGCCTTAACCTGCTGACACACCATACACTTAGAAATATATTCTCCAACATCTCTCTTCATACCTTCCCACCAAAAGGTTCGTTTCAGGTCATGATACATCTTAGTCCCGCCTGGATGTATAGTGTATCGAGATCGATGTGCCTCATCAAGTACTTCCCTCTTCAACTCTTCATTATCCGGTACACAGAGTCTTCCTTGAAAGCATAAACTCCCCTCTGTATCCACGGACCAATCCGTCGGACACTCATCAAGCAAATCCACTACCAAGTCATTGAGACGGTTAACTAAAATTGTATCTAACCTCTGCATCTGTCGAACTTTCCCTATTAAAGTCGGTTGGACAACCAAATTCCCAATATATGCTTTCTCACCTTCATGCCCTGGCTGAATATCATGAGATGCTAACACTTCAAGAGACTTCCACTCCCTAACCATCAAAGAAGCTATCACACTATGTTTCCAACTCAGGGCATCGGCCACTACATTACCCTTACCCGGATGGTAAAGAATCTCAAAGTCGTAACTACAAATGACCTCAACCCATCTCTGTTGTCTTATATTCAGTTCCTTTTGTGAAAACAAGTACTTGAGACTTTTATGATCTGTATACAACTCAAATCTCTCCCCAAACAAATAATGCCTCCATACTTTCAGTGCAAACACAACAGCTGCCAACTCTAAGTCATGAGTGGGATACCTCCTCTCATGTGGCCTCAACTGTCTAGAAGCATACGAAATAACCTTCCCTTATTGCATCAAGACACAACCCAAACCAGTCCCACTAGCATCTGTGAACACTACAAGCTTACCTCCTTCCGTCGGGATAGTCAACACTGGCGCAGTGGTCAACCGCTGCTTCAACTCCTGAAATGCTTGCTCACACTCATCTGTCCACACAAACTTCACATTTTTACGAGTCAACTTCGTCATTGGAGCTGCTATGAGAGAAAACTTCTCAATGAACCTCCTGTAATAACCTGCTAATCCCAAGAAACTCCTCACCTCTGTCGGATTAGAAGGTTGTGCCCAGTCCTTCACTGCTGCGACTTTTTCAGGATCTACTGATATTCCCTCAGCTGAAATAACATGACCTAGAAATCTTACTGCGGTCTCCCAAAAATGACACTTACTGAACTTGGCATACAACTGATGCTCCCGAAGTATCTGCAACACCACTTTGAAATGCTCTCTATGCTCCTCCTGAATCCGTGAATAAACCAAAATGTCATCTATGAAGACAATGACAAAACGGTCCGAATACGGCCTGAACACCATATTCATCAAATCCATAAAGAACGCTGGAGCGTTGGTCAAACCAAATGGCATCACTGGAAATTCATACAACCCATACCGAGTACGGAAAGCTGTACGGGGAATGCTCTCTTCCACCACTCCCATCTGGTGATACCCGGTCCTCAAATCAAGCTGTGAAAAAACCGTCGCTCCCTTCAATTGGTCAAGAAGGTCGTCAATCCTGGGCAAAGGATACTTGTTCTTGATTGTCACCTTATTCAACTCCCTGTAGTCTATACACATACGAAGACTACCGTCCTTCTTAGATACAAATATCGCCGGAGCTCCCCACGGTGAGTTACTAGGACGTATGAACCTGATTCATACACACCTCAAAAGAATTACACTACTAGAAATAAAGATCAACTAAGAAGAAAAAATGAATCTACCAGAAATAAATAATTAACGCACCCTTTCTGAAGCATCTCATCCAACTGCTTCTTCATCTTTCCCAACTCCTTGGGCGCCATACGATATGCTGCCTTAGAAATTGATGTGGGCCCCGGTACAAGATCAATCCAGAATTTCACCTCTCTCTTAGGCGGCAGTCCAGGGATCTCCTGAAAAACATCCTCAAAGTCGCATACCACTTCCACATCACCAATATCCTTCTTAGGTATCTCCACCGAATATAGAAAACTAGACATAACCAATTCTCCACTATCTGGATACGTATGAGAGAAACAAGGTAATCATGGGGTATCTATATGAATGGTCCTCTTAGCACAATCAAGGACAACATGGTTCTCCCTAAGCCAATCCATCCCCAAAATAATGGAAAACCCTTCAAACCCCAATACAATCAAATTAACAAGGAAAGTCCTATCCCCAAAGTCTATCACAAAATCTTTACAATGCTCATATAGAGTAACTGAACCCCCTAGAGGTGTTCCTACAGTCACAGGAACAAGTAAAGGCGTAACATGAATACTCTCTCTCAAAACAAACTGACGAGAAATAAAAGAGTGGGATGCACCTGAATCAAACAAGACACGAACATCGGAATAAAAAAGTTTGAGGCTACCTTGCACATTCTCATTGCCTGGCATCACTGCAAATGCCCTGCCTGGTATTGCTTGACCCTGTCTCGCGGCCTGCTTATTCCTAGGAGGGTGAGGACATTCCCTAGCAATATGCCCAGGTAACTGACAATTGAAACACACTTTAGGAGCTACAACCATCTCTCCCCTTACCGGTGGTGCTCCAATCTGAGGCACTGGTGGACGGAAACCAATATGTGGCTGCGGAGCCTGTTGACGTTGACCCTGGAAGCCCTGATTACACTGACCACCCTGACCATTCCACTGCTGGTTCTGTTGCCTGAAGTTCCCTTGATTTCCTGGGAACTGCTGACCACCATATCCTTGTCTTTGATACTACTGACCTCTCCACCCCTGATCATAAGGCTTAAATCTATTCCCACTACGTCCTGTATCTTTTTGCTGAGTTTGAGGTCGAGTGTCTCTAGAATTTTCATTGGTCTTCGCCCTTGCTGACCTCTCGGCCTGAAATTTCTGCTCCTTCCGCTCGAACTTCAAAGCCAAATCCACCACTTTGTTGAAAGGCTCACTCTCTGCAGATAACACTGCCTTGGACAAGTGATGTCCCAATCCATCAATAAATTTCTCGTTTTTCTTCTCCTCTGTATCAATCAGATGAGGAGCATACTGAGATAGCTCGTTGAACTTCTTCACATACTCCCACACAGTCATAGTACCCTGAGTGAGGTCTTGGAATTCCCTAGCCAATTGTGACTTCACTGCACTAGGAATGAAATTCTCCTCAAATAAAATTTTGAACTCTTCCCACGTCATCTCCGTCACGTCATAAGTAGTCCTCAATGATTCCCACCAAAGCAAAGCTGCACCCTCAAGCTGTTAAGATGCCAACTCCTGTTTCTGCACCTCTGTGACCTGCATCCTCTCGAACACGAACTCACACTTTCGTATCCAAGCATCTCCTGCTAACGGACCCTTTTCCCCATCGAATGCTCGACCGCCAATAGAAACAAAATCCTTGTTCCTTTTAGCAAACGGGTCACCCTGGTTTCCTTGTTGATTGTTCTGCACAGCTTGGAGAATCTGGTTCATCATAGCCCGCACATCAACCTGAACTAAGTTGGGATTTCCTGCCCCAGCTTCTCCAGAACTCTCACCACCTTCAGTCTGAGCTCCATGACAGGTATTGTAGCCTCCAGCCATAACATTCACAAGACAACCACACATACATAAATATCTTACACAAACTTGTTCATTGTAATTAACAACCCATTCACCACATTCCGAAGATCACCTAGACACTCTCTAGTCTAGGGCAACCATGAGCTTTGATACCAAACTGTCACACCCCAATTTTTAGACAACCAATTATTAGTCAAGGGAGAACCCTCAACCAATATCCAGCTGTCCAATCTTCAAGGTGCTTGCAATATAATAACATCACACAGTCTTTACCGAAATAAATCATTACTCACATGAGCTAAAGCAACGGTCAACATCCAACTAAAAAGTCAAACCTTAAATCCAGCTCCAAAACATAATAAAAATCTAAAAAAAAAGAACACTTCACTAAATAAAATCTTAAATTGTTAAAATGGCCCACAATGCCAGAAATTAATACTAAACTCTCTAGGATGAATTAAAACGAATAAGGAAAAACAGCACAAGACTCCACATGTCTCCTGCTGCCAGATACCACGACCTCCCTACTAGCCCTGCAAATTTTGATCGGCTACGCTCCAACAAGAACGCACCCGCGAGAAAAAAAAAACTCACGGGTCAGTCATATGACTGGTATGAGTTAAACCACACACACACAGCTTCAAAATCACCCGTTGACCCTTTAACTACCACACAAAATATTAACTCGGGCAAGAGAGTAGTTCCACTTCACATATTGGGACGAGCGGTAGTTTCCCTTTATGTGGTGGCCATGCAGTTCTCGCCCAAATTTAAATAAAGTAATACTTACCTAACGTCCCATGGTGAGTCAATACCTGCAAAATGTTAGTGGACCCACCATCCTGCAACCACAAGATTAATAACAGCAAAATACTACAAGAATATGCAGAACTACTTGTACTAAGATATAGGAAGGATCATTATCACAATTTACTCACTACACGTCCCAATACAATGTATAAGAAAAGAACAACAGACGAGGAAATCAACATTTTATATCCTTTAACCCATAGGAAATTTTATTAACAATAATTCTCTTACTTTTATGTACGATTCATTATTCAATTTCCTAGGTTCACCACTTGGCTACCCTCCATGGTACACCCACACATATATCCCATGTGTGCCCGGACATACTACCAACATCCACTCTGGTGTCAGTTTGGTTGGGGTATCAACCAAACCAGGTATACACACAGAAGGCTAGTCAATATGCCTAGACGTCTAACAAAATAAGCCGGGCATAAGGCTTAGGCCAGCTTGATCACGAAGCCACTGGCAAAAAGGTACACTCAGCAAGTCAAGCTACCAAAAACAATATCACAACTTGGAGCGGTGAACACTAAGGAACTTGAAACTATTTTGCATTTTTGGAATTATACAATTTAATCGGACTCAATGTTAATGACTATCACCTATTTCTTTTTATAGCTCAACATTATAGGAGAATTCATGTATCTCCAAGTAATCTTCGTTAATTCATACGAACAATAAAAAAAACCACAATGAATCATATTTCCCAATTTCGTACATTTTAATATACTAAAAACTGCTACTGAAATCTTAAATTTCTGCCCAAACGGTGCAGAATCAGGAAAAATACCATTAGACAAAAAACGTGCAGAATCACGTTTTACATGAGACAGGCGAACAAAATGTTCAAATTCAAAGCCACGATTTTCTAATAATTTTCTAAAGTTTCTGCGACTGTGTGAATTACACATAAAACGAATTTCACATCTATTTTCTAACAAATATGAATATTTCACCTATGGTTTTGATCAAACTAACGATTCACCTACCCCTTTCGATTACCCTAATGTCATGATCGCAAAGTCACACGAAGGGGAAATAAACTATCTAAATTACTTCAACAATAGCGTGTATCCATTACAAGGATTTAACCCTAACAATTTAAATTAAACATGTATTAATTTAGTTACTCCCGTATACACATATACCTACGTGTATATATATATGAATACACAAAGTTTAACTCACCTAGTTGATAAAAAAAAATGGCAATCGCGAATACTCCACGATCCACACATGACCACGAACCCGGGACCGTTCTCCTTCTTCTCCCTTTTCTTCTTCTTCCTTCTTCTTCTTCTTCTTCTTCTTCTTCTCTCTCTCTCTCTCTCTCTCTCTCTCTCTCGGCGGCTGTGTAAAAAGGGGGGTTTACCTAACCTATTTTAATATTATAGATATATTATATTATGATACCTAGGCTACCTAGTTAACTAATACACACACACTACCCATGACACACCACAGCACACACACATGTTCCCTTTTTTTTTTTTTTTTAGCACATGGAATTGTTAGTGTGTAAAACACTCACACCGGTTTTGCGTATATTGACCACATTAATAATGTAATTAAAAATCTTAAAAACTTCTAATTAAGACCCTATGAATTATTTAAAATAAAAAGTGGGGTATTACAACTAACCATGCAGACGTCAACATTGACATCAAGACTCGACTATGTTCATATGAATGTCCGTATGATTGTATAAACGAGAAATAATGATAAACAAGAACATTAACGAATATTAACTAACATGCACTCATTATATAAGAAACAATCTCAACATTTACATAAATCGTACTTATCAGCTTCGTCCACGCACGAGGTACTGGGTATACATATAATTCACAAGAATAATTCTATAATATACCAAGTGAGTTAGGACGACTCACCTCGGTGCGGGTGCATAACAGTAAGCGTAGCGGGTCCTACAAAGTATAAAATTACATAGAACTTTGATTAATAAGCTTATTAAAATCAAGGGCATAATGGTAATTGTGCCGGGTGGGTCCCTAAATCTCAACATGATGATCTAGACATCATTCGGAATCCAATGCCATTGACTAGACTCAAATCGGAGTCCGTCGCATAAAATGCTGGGTTTTCTATACCAGTTTGGGCCCTAAAGATAAGCTGTATTTTTGACCGTGTCAAAAGGTCACCAAACTTTAAGGGGATATTCTAGACATTATTCTAAGACTCTGGGAACTGACCGCGTATTTTTCTGAGCTACGGTTTATTTATTATGAATTTCTGAAGTTTAAATCGTCTAATAATAGACTGCGGGATCCCCTAATTATAAAATATAATTTTAGGGAGACATTTGACCCTTACAAATATTTTTATTAAATTCTAGGCCTTAAATTAGGCTAGTGGTATTTTTTTCATAATTTTCGGGGCTCGTTTGGTATTTTAAATAATTAAAATACAACCAAATCGGGCTTTTAATAATAATTAATAATTATTAGAAATACTAAAACTTGGGTTTTATAAATAATAATTTATAATGTAAAGGTACTAGGCCTTAGGAAAATTTTATAAAATATTCCTATATTTAAAAGTGGTCATTAGGTATATATCACCTAATTATTTTAATTTAAAACATTTACTTATTATTTATTTAAACCAATAAATAATAAGTATATCATATAATAATTATTCATAATTTCATAATATAAGGATATTACCAAAAAATAATACTACAATTTATTAAAATATAATCTATAGTATTATTGAAACTATTTTTAGATTTTTAAAACAATTTAAAACCATTTATATTTATTTATTAATACAAAATATATCATAAATAATCTATTTATACACTAATCTCGGTTAATAGATTAAATTAATAACTAATTATTGTTAAAATAATTTATAAAAACCTTAATCAGGATTAACAGAATAATTAAAACATTAATAAATCTAAAACAGATTGTAAATCTACTAATCTAGATTAACAGATTAATTAGGAATATAAAAACAACTTAACTAGGGATTAATAGGTTAATTATAATTAATAAGGATTAAGCAAAGATCCACGGGTCAAACTTGACCCGGCCCAACCCAACGGGTTATCCATTTATACTCTAGGCACGATCCAACTTAAAAGATCCGACCCGCTATCCGTTTCATTAATATAACCCAAAATCACTACCACTTACACACTCATCCTAACCCGAACCTACCCACAACCCGACCCGGCATGTGGGTAAATGATATAACCCGAAAACCCACGGGTTGTATCTTCTCCTGTGAGGCCAGGCTGCCGCCAGCGAGCCCGTTTTGGCCGGAAAACTTCAATCGTTCGTTTTTCTCTCGTCCTTCCATCAAAATTGATGAAACCAACGATAAATGGTTCGGTTTGAGGCTCTCTATCACGTACTAGGAGCTAAGAATGAGGCTTATTCGTTTTAAGGTCCTACGAAAACATTATTCTTTCTCGATTTTGAAAGAATAATACCATGCATGGCCGTCCAAACGGGGTCCAGGCTTCAGGCCGTTCATAGGGGGTTTTCCTGGGAGCCTAAGGGTTTGTTTGGTCTAGCTTTTAAAGGTCATAGTGGTGTTTGGGAAAACGAGCTCCGGCGTGGGCTCTTTAATGGCCACCGAGGCTAACTGAGAGCCTTAGGCTCTGTTTGGTTCATTCGTGAGGGTCCAGGGTGGGTATGTGAGTGTATAGGAGTAAACAGGGGGTGGAGTTTACCTTAAAAGTCCTTGGGTCTTCTTCTTCGTCTTTCCGTCTCCGGCGAGTTCTTATTCTTTCTTTTCTGCGTCTTCTCTCCTATCCCAGCTCTTGCGTAGGTGTATGTGTGTGTATAGAGGGTGGGGAGGCAGAGAGGAAAGTGAGGGCGTGTACTGAGAGTGTGTGTTAACTCTCCCTACTCTCAACTCTCGGTGATACATATATATTTATACACTAACCCATCCATACTTACAAACTTATACATGCACACACATGCAACCATCTTCTCCATTGACTGAAATGACCGTGCTTGGAGAGAAGAGCCGGCGTGGGAGCTTGCTCAGTTCGTCCGTTCCTCTCTCTACTCTCAATGGTCCGATACATTCACAATTCTACTCATGCACGAAATCTCCACGCGAGGTGTAATTACAGCCTTGTAAATTTTGTGGGTTAGATGGTTTTAGGTGAGTTCTTGGGGGGGTGTTTGGGTAATGAGTTTAAATGGGTTGGGTAAGTATACTAATGTGCAAGCCAGTCCAGGTAATTGCAGATTTTAGGGGTCCGCGTGATATGTCAATCCGAGTCAAAATTTGCAGTCTAAGTTAATAATAATACGCATGCGTATAAGTTCGGGTCTCTGGGATTACGAATTTAATAATACTGAAACGTAATTACGAATAAAATACGGCGACTCATTTTATTAACGAAAAATTTACGGGTATTACAATACCATCACCAATTTATGGGCTAATGTAGATAGTGGTTGACAACTCATACAGTTTGACCAGCACATGTCACCAACGACTCCACGTGTATCAATACCACCACCAATTATGGGCTTCGCAGAAGAGCCCATGAGTCCAATCCAGAGTTTCACTTCAGAGAAGCCTAATCTGAAGGCTCACTTCGGAAAAGCCAAGCCTTACTTCAGAGCCCAATCCGAAGCCTCACTTCATAAAAACCCAATCCAAGCCTCACTTCGGAAAGCTCATTTCGAAGCCTCACTTTGGAGGAGTCCACTCCAAAGCCTCGCCTTAGAGTAGCCCACTCTAAAGCCTCATGTCACACCCCAATTTTCAGACAACCAATTATTAAGCAAGGGAGAACCCTCAACCAATATCCAGCTGTCCAATCATCAAAGGTGCTTGTAATATAAAAACATCACACAGTCTGTACCGAATAAATCATTACTCACACGTGCTAAAGCAACGGTCAACATCCAACCATAAAAGTCAAATCAAGATTAAAATCCAACTCCAAAACATAATAAATATCTAAAAAAAAATATTTCACTAAAATAATATCTTAAATTGTCAAATGGCCCACAATGCCAAAATCTTATTACTAAACTCTCCAAAGTGAAATAAAAGCGAATAAAGAGACACAACACAAGACTCCACACGCCTCCTGCTGCCAGGTGCCACGAACTCCCTACTAGCTCTGCAAATTCTGATCGGATACACTCCAACAAGAATGCACCCGTGAGAAAATCTCAATGGGTCAGTCACATGACTGGTATGAGTTAAACCATACACACAGCTTCGGTTAACTACCACTCACTACATTAACTCGGGTAAGAGAGTAGTTCCACTTCACATATCGGGACGAGCGGTAGTTTCCCTTTATGTGGTGGCCATGCAGTTCTCACCCGAATTTAAATAAAATAATACTTACCTTCCGTCACATGGTGAGTCAATACCTGCATAATGTTAGTGGACCCACCATCCTGCAAACCCCAAAGATTTATAATAACAAAATACCACAAGAATTAACATCATAATTTACTCACTACACGTTCCCAAATAAATATATAAGAAAAGAACAAAAGTCGAGGAAATCAACATTTAGATCCATTAACTCATCGGAAAGTTTATTGACAATAATCATCTTACTTATATAAACGATTCATTATTCAATTTCTTAGGTTCACTACTTGGCTACCCTCCATAGTACACCCACACATATATCCCATGTGTGCCCGGACACACTACCAACATCCACTATGGTGCCACTTTGGTTGGGGTATCAACCAAACCAAGTATACACACAGAAGGCCGGTCAATATGCCTAGACGTCTAACAAATAAGCCGGGCATAAGGCTTAGGCCAACTTGATCACGAAGCCACTGGTAAAAAGGTACACGCAGCAAGTTGAGCTACCAAAAACAAATCACAACTGGGAGCGGTGAACACTAAGGAACTTGAAACTATTTTGCATTTTCGGAATTATAAAATTTAATCGGACTCAACATTAATGACTATCTCCTATTTTTTTCATAGCTCAACATTATATGAGAATTCATGCATCTCCAATAAATTTTCGTTAAGTCATCCGAATAAATAAAAAATCCACAACGAATCATATTTCCCCAATTTCGTACATTTTAATATACTAAAAACTGCTACTGAAATCTTCAATTTCTGCCCAAATGGTGCAGAATCAGGAAAAACTTAAAACACGAAAAGTGTGCAGAATCACATTTTACTAGGGCTGCAAGTCAAGCGGGTCAACCCGCGGGAAGCCCGAGCCCGACCCGACAATTTCCGGGCTTGGTCCCATAACACTTTCATAGTGGGCGGGCCTGGGCAGCAATTTGGAAGCCCGAATTGAATTCGGGCGGGCCTTGGACAAAAAATTGATAACCCGTGGAACCCGAACCCGAGCCCGAATTATATTTCTGTATTATTTTTGATATTATATTCAAGTATTTTTTTAGTGATAATAATACATTATTAGATATTATTGTAGCACTAAATTAACATATGAATGTTTTTTTCTCAAATCTAAATAATAAAAAATAGATTTGATACTCTACATATTGTTGTTTACATACTAAAAATCAATTTGCAACCAAAAAAAAAAATGTAATTCGGGCTTGGTTGTAGAATTAATTCACAAACCAGACTCGGGTTGACAAGTTCGGGTTTATGTTGGGCTCGGGCTCGGGCTCGGGCTTGGGCAGATTGCTTGAATTCGGGCTCGGGCCTGGGCAGAGCCAAAATCCTTTGGGTTCCGCCCGAGTTGCACCCCTACATTTTACATGAAACACGCGGAAAAAATGCTCAAATTCAAAGCTACGATTTTCTAATAATTTTCTAAAGTTTCTGCAACTGTGTGAATTACAAAAAAAAAAAAAAAAAACGAATTTCACATATATTTCTTAATTACCATTAATATTTCACATCTGGTTTTATCAAACTAACTATTCACTTAACCCTTTCGAATAACCTAATGTCATAATCACAAAGTCACACGAAGGGGAAAGAAAATATCTAGATTACTTCAACCATAACAACGTGTATCTATTATAAAGATTTAACCCTAACAATTAAATTAAACATGTACTAATTTAATTTACTCCCGTATACATATATATATACGTGTATATATATACTCGGATACACAAAATTTAACTCACCTCGTTTAGAAAAAAAAATTCAACAACAACGAATGCTCCGCAATTTCCCACGCGCCTACGCACTCGAGACCCTTCTTATTCTTCCCTTTTTCTTCTTCTCTCTCTATTTCGGCTGAACAGTAGGTTCTTTTTTTTTTTCTTTAATAACCCTAGTAATATATAACTATGATATACACAATATTATATTTTATATATCACACACACACGCCACATCAAACACACACACGTGCATTATATTGGTAACAACTCAAAAGTTGTTAATAAAGTTTCTTTAGGGTGTAAGACACTCACACCAATTTTTATATACCAACCACATTAAATATTAAACAATAAAATAAATAAAAGAGAAATGATTAAATAAATAAATAAATAACAATATCTTTTTTTAAAAAAAATAAGGTAGGGCTGCAAGTCGGGCGGGTCACTCCGCGGGAAGCCCGAGCCCGCCCGACAATTTTTGGGCTTGGGCCCAAATACTTTCATAGTGGGCGGGCCTGGGCAGCAATTTGGAAGCCCGAATTGAATTCGGGCGGGCCTTGGACAAAAAATTGCTAACCCATGGAACCCGAGCCCGAGCCCGAATTCTATTTATGTATTATTTTTGACATTATATTCTAGTATTTTTTTAGTGATAATAAACACTATTAGATATTATTCTAGCACTAAATTAACATATGAATGTTTTTTCTCAAATCTAAACAATAAAAAATAGATTTGATACTCTACATATTGTTGTTTACATACTAAAAATCAATTTACAAAAAAAAAAAATTTGTAATTCGGGCTCAATTCAAGCTCGGGCTCGGGCTCGGGTTGTAGAACTAATTCACAAATCAGGCTCGGGTTGACAAGTTTGGGTTTATGTCGGACTCGGGCTCGGGCTTGGGCAGACTGCTTGAATTCGGGCTCGGGTCTGGGCAAAGCCAAAACCCTTTGGGTCCCGCCCGAGTTGCACCCCTAAAATAAGGTTGTTACACCTCATTTTGGAGTAGCCCATTCCGAAGCCTCAGAGTAGCCTACTCCGAAGCCTCAGCTCACGCCCATTCTGAAGCCTCACTTCAGAGTAGCGTACTCTGAAGCCTCAGAGTAGCCCACTTCGAAAGAGTAACCCACTCTAAAGCCTCAGCTCACACCCATCCCGAAGCCTCACTTCGGAGTAGCCCACTCTGAAACCTCAGCTCACAAAGGAAGCCCATTTCAAAAGAGTCCACCCCAAAGCAAAATGCTCTCTGTGTCTCACCCATTAATCTTCCACTCGCTCCAATCATGTGCCACTTTAATTATACACACTCACCACTCAGACACCCACCCTTGGTCCAGAAGCAGTACCTAAGTGTGGTCAAGTCCGCTGGGATTTCAAAAGTTCATGGCTAGGTGGCTAGATCCGAAGGCATCTCCCTAGTCTGCGCCTCATGGGCAAGGTTATGGTTGGTCCCAAAGAGAGAGAGAAAGAGACACGTGAATTTCACTTTCACATACCTTACCCCCAGCCAGCCTCACAACCAATCAAAGAGGTTTGTGACAATAAGACTAGCTAAACTTTTGACTCTCATCTTGCCTAGTCATTTCAACCTCGCTGAATATTCTGCAAACTAATGGCATTGTCTTGATATTCCCTTTGTTTAAGGAACCGCACCAGCGGCCTTTGGCTTCGGTATTCACCCTCGCTCAGCCCTCTAGAAACCGCAGCAGCATGGTCTCAAGAACCCCATTGCTTGACCTTTTGCAACAATAGAAACAATTTGCCCCTTTGCCTATGCAATATTGAGTTGTCTCTCTAAGTGACAACACCCCTTGCTTAGCACTCTGCACCAATAGAATACCGTCCTCCTTTGAACAACCTATAGCATCGAGTTATCGCCAAAGTGACAGCACATCCCTCTCGTATGACTTGCCCCCTTGTCTTGTCTCCTTCTCATTTATATCTCCCACTTACCTCAAACAAACCACCACTCAAAAGGAGCCAACTCATCTCCTTCAACTAAGACAAGAACCCCCATAACTCCTCACAATCCTCTGTATAAATACCACCCCCATTCAATACATCCAGCAAAACCAAGTCTCATCTAGAGCAACTTAGCTGAAAGCCATTTTACTCTTACATTTACTTTAAGCTCCTCCGCAAAACCACCATCATCCCCCATACTCAACATTCCCACTTACTCCACTCGAAGACTCAACCACCCTTTTGCTTTACCCCGATACTAAAACTACCACTTGCCCTATTCCGATACCTAGATAACCCACTCTAGACACTATCAATACGATCCCACACATCATTCGATACCCAAGACCCGAATACTTACTACTTTCTCTCTCTCTCTCTCTTATTTGAGGCTACCTTGGTTCTCACTCGAGCCATATTAATTTTCTACGAATCTCATTTACTCTATTGCATTTTACATAATATTATTCTACCACACTTCTATATTATTTAATCATATTTTAACTATTGTTCCAGCTGTACTAACCTGCTTACGTATTATATCCATTCGTATCGCTCATCCCCATCACTAAAGAATTCACACACAAGATTATCTTTATCTTTAATCAGTTTCACAACATATCAACCAAACACCCAAACTATAATAAACATTTATACTTTAAGCATTTCTAACAATCACGATTAATATCGCTTAAGTATAAGCACAAACAAGCACTTTTTTCTAGAACTAGTGGTTTTCAAACATCACAAACATCTCATACTTTGTTACAAATATTTGCCATTAAAAGATATGAATACTACTATGGTTTCTAATTTCTATCCCATATATACAAATACAACTTTGTAATGATGTCAGAGTGTAGAGAGCATATTAGTGGGCTTTTAGAATTCTTTTTTTTATTATTATTATTTATTTATTTTTATTTGGAGTTGCTTGGTGTGGACCAAATGCCTTATGCATGTACTAGGAACTAAATTCGAAAACTATAGCATTGCTATTATGCCAAATGTTTAGATACATCTTACACCAAAGGATACTTTCCGAAATGAGAAATACTTGGGACACACATATTCACACAACTTTTTCTACATAAACTAAAAGGTGTGTTTATCTCTCTCCTGTAGTCCCACAGTAACATAGGAGAGAGATAGCCACATCTTTTGTGCTGTGTAAGAAAAATTATGTGAATGAATGTGTCTCAAGTATTACTCCTCAGAAAATATCGAAAAAAGGAACCGACCAACACTCATTGAGTCATCACAAAGAAAATTATTTCATTGGACTGTACCCTTTTTACGACTCCAATTATAATTTATTCTTTTATAGGTTCTACATAAAACCCATAATGATATGGAAATATCACAGTGGTAAGACCCTCAAAAAACTTCCCCATCAGACTCAGGGATAATTGAGCTATAGCATAGTGTAAATCTTCTGAAAAAAATTTAGTTGCATTTTGACCCCCATTATTTATAAAGCCCACTTAATTTGATATGTCCCAAAGTCCACTCCCTCGTACTAAATAAATATTAGCTCACCCCTTCAAAAGAATTTCTGAGTCCTCTATCCGAGCCACAGTATCTACAAAAAATAAATTTGGCACCTGATCGACTATTATCCAAAGCAAAAAAAAGCATTTTTCACTTTTCTTTTATAGTCCAAAAGTTGACACTTAACTCTATGTGATTGTGACTGAAAGGAATCCGTTAATTTTTTTAGTCAAAAGGTCTTGCCTGGGGTTGTTAGGTTGGTTTTTTTTTTTTTTTTTCAAGTCGATCAGGTTAGGGGCGAGTGTTTGTATCTAGTCTTTGTGGGGTTTTGATATTGTAGAAGTACTTATATGTTCTATCTGGGATACTTTCCTTGGCTCCTTTGATTCAATAAATATCCATGCGTTTAAAAAAAAAAAAAAAATCATTTTTGTCAAAATTAACAAATCTAATATAAATATATGAAAGCAGAAGCTTTCCATGATGCCACGTGGCGGCTTTTTTTAAGTTTTACTATTTATATTATTTAGCTTTGATTTTTCTTACTATTATATATTTACAAATATTGTTAAAGTACAAATCTGACTAAATTTCAAATTTTATTCACATGGATACACACACACACGTGTGCACACACATACATATATGACATTAAATATTTAAAAAAATTCTTCCAATTATTTTAGGATTGTAATTTAAATTAAAAACTCTTCCAATTATCTACATGAGTGAAATTCCTTTTTGACAATACAGAAGAAATAATGTACTGCACTATCGTTGTTTAGATAAATACTTATATATGTAAACAAAAGAGAAATGAAAAAAGCTAAAATCTTGCCCATTCAAAAAAAAAAAAACAGCTAAAATCATGCCATTGTTTTAGCCGTATATATTGCCAAATTGATTTCCTCATCCCTCAAATCTAGACTATTTTCTCTCTCCAAGTCTCTATCCCCAAATAACTACATGTAATTAATTCTGAGTCCCTAATGGAGCCTATTTTCTCTCACCCTCAAGATATCTCTTCCCAAATCTCAGCAAATTAACCTACATCTCTCCCACTCTCACACACATGTTCTATCACAATTTAAAATAAACAAACTAAATGTCGATCTCACTTATCACGAACAAATCCTATAAAATTCATCAAATCAGAGTCTCATTCTGATTGTTCAACTAACTCCACCCTACAATACCTACAACTCTCTCATGGTTAGTTTGATTCTTCGTGATGCAATTCATTGTTAACGCTTTCTTTTGTATGTACAAGATTTGATGATGAAGGAGTTTCATTGAAATGGAAAGACCAATAAAATATTGCAGAGGTGCTCTCTAAACTATGAGTTTAAAATCTTCAGGTCCAGTAGAGACGAGCCTATAAGTGACCGACTATTTCCACCATTTAATATGTAACATATGGATAATGGTATTATATATATATATATATATATACTTTTACATGTTTTGTTTTGTATTTGGTGAACAAATTGTTATGGGATGGGATGTTGATGATGATCAAACAATTAAGGTAACCACATAAGAGAGAAAAATAGATAACTACATAACTGCATACTCTTGATCCATGTTTTCTTAATGGAATTTTTCTTTCTTTTGTTTTTGTTGATTACTTTTTTGGAGTTTTCAATGTTTATACCCTACTGGCTATTATTGGGTGCGTTATGCTATGTTCGATAGAAAGATGTTTATGATATGGGTAGAAAAAGTTTGTTCCAAGGGTGGAGAGATAGTTTGTGATATGGAGATGGTATATACATAATTGTGTATATAAATTTATGTGTATATTTACATTTACCTATTTAAAGAGACATGTTATTCTTGCCAAAGGAATTGAGATTTTGAGATTGACAATTTCCTTAGGATTAAAAGCAAAGGTGCTTTTGAATCAGTTTTGACAGTGGTGAGGGATGTTGGCAATGATTTGAACAAATTTTAGTACATTTATTTAATTGAGCCAGGTTCAAAATTTTGTATTCAATTTAAGTCGTCGGCGAGGAATTTGTCTTTTAAGGTAATTAAATTTACTACTATTTAATATATTTAAGGTCTATTCTAATTTCAATGATTTCTATTCTTTTTCTTTGGTAAATTATCTGTTTTTTTATTCCTTGATGAGTTTGGTTTAATTTTGGGATAAAACCTTAATAATATTTCTTTCAGTGTCTCTTCATTTCTACTCTCCTTATGGTTTATGAATAAATTTCATTTTACTTAATTTTAAAGATCAATTAGGGTCAGTTTGGTAAAACTGAAAATTAAGTGCTAGATTTTAAGAACTGAAATAGACTGCTTTCAGTGATTCTTTTCAATAAAATGTTTTCACTTAAAATTTTCAGTGTATTTTTACTTGTTTTTTCAATTGAGTGATACATTATCAAACGCATTGAAAAAGTAGTAAAAGCCAAAAATTATTATTTAAACACATTGTGTTATCAAACACAGAACCCTTGGTCATTCAGTACGTACTTACGTTCTTGACGGTTTTAACCATTTCAACATTATAGGAAGTGGTTGGAAAGGAGTTGTCTGCTGAATAACATGCACGTGCAAACAAAGGAGCCAAAATCTCATTTACAATGGGATGTGGAAGTGGATATAAATCAAAATTGAATTATTTTTTGTATTTTAATTAAATAGTTGTGCTTTTTGTTTCTTCAATAGTTTAAGATGCCACTCTAGATTTGTAACATATCTACTAATTTTTTACACACTTTGCAGAATCTGCAAATTCATGGCATCAAGAAGTGTTATAAATAAATTTAGAAATTCAATATTAGTAAACCAATAATAAAAATGATATTATACTTATCCAAGAATATATTGATTCATTTTCTATATTTCTCACTTTGTTTAATGTGAGAAGAAATGAAATGGAACAAATCAAATATATATGATTTATTTTTTTTTTAATTTTTATCATGCTCCTGTCACTTAGAACTCATTATTTACAAATATCAACAATTAAGAATTTTATGTTGTTATTTGCATCATTTTTATCAAATTTAAGAAATTATTTCTTAATTGTATGGTATTGTTCTAATTTGTACACATCCTGTGCGTTGCACCGGGCTCACAACTAGTTAATTACATTAATATACTCCCTTGTGGTTAGATTCATTTTCATGTTCAAAAGTTGACACTTAACTCCAATGTGGTTGTGATTGAAATGAATGGTATTTTTTTGCAATTTCAAGTACTTAAAAGTTAACATTATTTGATGTTGCACTTAACCCACAATCACAGGGATTAAATGACATGGTACGGGTTGTATCTTAAAAATGACAAAGAAAAAATGACCAACCCACTTACAATTACTCGATACATAAGTATATGAATGACATTAAAAACAAGTTTATGACATAACAACTTTTAAACTATAAGTGTAAAATGAAAATGAACCTGATTAACCCAACAAAAAGTTATAAACTAGGCTACATAGTCAAGTATTCTTACACTACTTCAGCAGCTAAACTTTACACTCGATGGCAACTAAAAATCAACAATTGCCAAACACTCAACCTTCATTTTACCCAATCGACCAAAAGTTCAGTTATTATTTCTGGTGGTTGGACTTGGGTGTGTTTGGTTACGAGTCGCAAACTACCAAGTCAAAACTTAAATATATACTTAATCTTAGGGGGTGTCAAGAAACCGAAGGAATGACCAAATAGTTCATTTCAGTCGATTTTTAAAATATTTCTCCAGTGTGCGAACCTAGTCGAATCGATGAAATGCACTAAATCGAGCCGAACCAGCTCAAAACCGATTGGTTTACTTAAAATTTGGACCGAACAGTCCAGTTGACACCCTTCGTAGTCTAACTCTGCCCCCAGTAAGTCAAACCAGCTCATACTTCATTTAGTATTAGCTATCCGACTCCACTATAGCCCATCCCTCTTAAATTACTTTTTCTTTAAATTACAATGTGTAAAACAAGTGTTGACCACGAAAAAAAGGCATGCTAAATGAGTTTGGAATGATCATACATAATATATACATAAAGAAAGGCTAGATGTGACTAGATTATTTATATAACATATAAAAGAAGTATTTTATAAATTAAGTTAAAATATTACGGATATACAGGTAAATTCATCCCATAATCGCGAAAAGCAGGTTTAAAAGGGCCTTTTACCAACTCCAACCCTACCCACATTTTAGAGTACTAAACGTGTCCCTATTTCTATAATACCTACACCAAAGTCATTCCTTTAGAAGCAAAGTAGAATGGAGAACCAATGGCGGAAACTTTACCATAGGAGTTTGGTATAAACTACGAGATGAATATAGAATTGACAACGAAATCTTATTTGAAAGAGTTCACAAGATTGTACAATTGATAGTTAAAAGAAGCAATAAGCTCAAAACCCTAGGATACTTCATATGGATTCTCTAAAATTAAAGAAAATGGAAGAAAGTGTTCACAAGATTAGAGAGTTAAAAATAAAGAAAAACGAGAAGAGAAACTATATCCTTCCCTTTTTGTTGAGTTCTAACTATATTTTTAAAAAAAATCTAATTTCTAATGTTATTTCTCTGTTTTTCTTCCGATTTTTCTCGTCGTTCTCCTTATTTTACTAAGGCTATGTTCAGTTTATGAGTTTTGTGAGAGAAGGGAAAAACAAGAAGGAAAACTAGTTCCCTCAAGTTTTCCTTCACACTTAACAACATTAGAAGTTAGAAAATTTAAAAATATAACTGAAAAATATTTTTAATTTATCTCTCAACTTATGTTTTTTTCTTTCCTATTTCCCTCATCGTTTTCCTTATTAACCAAACAAAGAAAAATATTTTCTCAGTATAAGCTTTCTTTTTCTTCACTAATTAAATCCAAGAATCAAACAAAGGGTGCGTTTGATAAAACTGAAAATTAAGTGCTGAAAATTAAGTGCTGAATTTTAAGTACTGAAAATTTTAAGTGATTGAATTTGTAATACTGAAAATAGTGCTTCAACTACTGAAAAAGAATGCATTCAGTGATTATTTTCAGTAGAAAATTTTCACTTAAAATTTTCAGTGATTTTTTGGCTGCTTTTTCAATTAAGTGGTATGTTATCAAACGCACTGAAAAAGAATAAGTGCTGAACCTTTTCATTTTCAGCACTTAATTGGGTTATCAAACACCCCCAAAGCCTAAATATATGTATGTTATAAAAACATTTAGTGTTATCTTTTCCTTTCCTTCACTAAATTTTGTGAACCAAACAAAATCTTATACTATATATATATATATATATATATATTTAGTGTTATCTTTTCCTTTCTCTCACTAAATTCATAAATCAAATAAAGCCTTAAATTTTTTCTAAACTCTCCAGCTATGTGCAGAGTACTTTATGCGCAGAGTATGTAGTTACTCACAAATCGAATGCACACAAATTATTACCATGCTTTAATCCCCCATGATGTCTCAAAAGTATCAAATTTACAGTTTTTCCTCAGTAAAAAGATAGAAAAATAGTATATCGATGCAATGATGTGAATATGCATCAGTAGTGTTTATGCTCACAACTATCATAGTATGAGGGGCACACTCTTAGGGTATGTTTGATAACCCAATTAAGTATAGAAAATGAAAAAGATTCAGCACTTATTCTTTTTCAGTGCGTTTGATAACGTACCACTTAATTGAAAAAGCAGCCAAAAAACCACTGAAAACTTTAAGTGAAAACTTTCTACTGAAAAAAATCATTGAATGCTTTCTATTTCCGTAGTTGAAGCAATGTTTTCATTATTACAAATTCAATCACTTAAAATTTTCAGTACTTAAAATCCAGCACTTAATTTTCTGCACTTAATTTTTAGTTTTATCAAACGCACCCTTACACACTTAAAAAGTATTTACACAAGGCCCACCTTAGTGTGGATGCTTTTTGAGTGTGTAAGAAGTGTGCCCCAAACATTCCTATGTTTAGTAACATTGCAATTTATAATTTCAATTTTTATTTTTCAATTTTTTAAATTTTGAAAACATTAACTTAAAACTGAAGGCCTTAGGGGACTGAGTTTGGACTTCAAGCCACGAGCTTTTAATTATAAACAAAAATCTATAAAATTGATTGGGTTAAGTGATTTTGAAAATTACAAGTTAAGTGAACCATTTTAACTTTAAGTTGAAGTAAGTGATTTGGAATTTAACATACAGTGAGAATCTATAGTAGTTATAATTATGATATAAAATTACCAATTGATGGAATAATTTTAATACTAATTATTAGTTGAAGTAAGTGATTTGAAACTTAACATGCAATGAAAATCTATTACTCCGTATTAAAAAAAAAAAGGTGCAAATCAGGCCTCGGAAACTAGTCTAGGCAGGCGGACAAAAGTTTATTATGTGGGCTTGAGTTACAGGCTTGGGCTTTTGGGTGGGGCCCAACTTTGGATGAAGGAGGCTAGGAGCCCAAGACCGACCCAAGGGGCTATTGGCTTGGATCGGAATAGTCCGAAGTACGGACTGGGCTTACTGGGCCGGCCACGAGCCCCGAGCTACATGTATCCACCAAATGGGAGACTCTAAAACGTGATTTCAAATCATAATTGAGTATGAGCCTGTTTGTCCGTGCTTATGCTTATGCGATCTTGATCGTGATTGGTAGAACTGCTTAAAAATAGAACTGCTTATTATGGTTTGGGTGTTTGGTTAATATGCTATGAATTGATTAATCATAGAGATAATCTTGAAAAGCACCCCCCCACCTGCTTATTGTCAAACTGCTTTTTGGATCAAATCTGCTTATATTTTTGCTGAAACAAACAGATCAATAAGCAGTTTGGGACATCAGAACTGCTTAAAATGGGCAAATAAGCAATGACAAACAGCCTCTATGTCTAGGTTGCTTTTGATCAATCACGATTGCAAATTCAATCACAATCGTCATACTAAAATTTGCAAAACGCTCCCCAACTCCTTTTAATGCATCATATTTTTATGAGCACTACTGCACCCACACACTTTTCTACACACTTTTTGACACTCAGCTTTAAATGCATGTACCCTGTGTTTTGTAAGTGGTGCACAGAAATGTGTGAAAAATTCAAACAGCACAAGATACATATATTTAAAGCATAGTGTGTCAAAAAATATATAAAAAAGTGTATATGCCTAACATTATTGTATTTTTATTGCACTTGGATTATAACTCATCTCAAATTGGCACACTTATTATCACGTATCAAATCTTGATCATATAGTATAATACCATACAAACATAGATGTACACCGTAATAACTAGTAATCAAATTTTGATTAACGTTAAATTCAATAAACACTGATGGCTATAATAGTAAGTTTTAAGAAAATGTTAATTCAATAAAAAATAAAAATAAAAAAAATTGAGAGGGGAGAATCTTAATTTTAATTCAAAATGATTGATAGTTCAACTAAGCATGAAATACTGATATTAATTTTCAAATTGTTAAGTACTAAATTCAATTGTGGTACAGTTAAAAGCAAGCTGGAACATCATTCAAAAACAAAAAAAAAAAAAGCAAGCTGGAACACAAAATTTTTGACGCAATAAATATGCTATTAACCAATATATTATTGATATGCCAAACTAAAAGAACTATTGACCACGTTAGGGGAAAAAATATTTGCTTTATTGTTTGTGTCAAACAATAGTATCAATGATATTAGCAAAAATTGGGCATATTTACTAAATTCTATTTTCGTATAATTTTTACTCACTATGTTTCAATCTACATATAAAAATTGAATATAATTAACTCCATTGAACTACAACGTACAAAATTAAAGTTAGTGACCCGCGGTACCTATAAAGAAAGGAAAGGTGCCCGTGCTCATTTTTACCACTAAAAAGGTTAGTGTAATAATAAAAATGTGGGTGAGGTCTTTATATTGGTGTTATATCTAAGGAGAGATCAGTGTAATTTTTCAAAGAAAAATAAAATTCATTATTCACCTAGATATCAATATATTAATATACATTTCTATGCAATCAATAAGAATCAAAATCTATAAAGTATTTGACCGTATTGCATACAATAGAGATTTATGCCAATATATTTATATTATATTATAGGACTTTATTCTACTAGGACACACAAAAATAATTAGGACTAGCTTTGTATGACTAGGATGATAGAGATTTATGCCAATACATATATTTATGTTGCATATCCCACAAGCACAATCATACTTAAATACGGGCCAAGTTGCGTTACGTGTATATCTTCCTATCGTTATTGTTGTCGTTTTAGAGTACTGGGCCAATTAGCACTATAACATTTAGACTATCGTGCTACAAGGTTTTCTTGTAAATAGAGCATTGGTATAACTGCTTAAAATATCTATCGACAACACAGACACATCATCACCAATTCTCCAATTTCTAAATAAAGTAAATGAAATAATGCTTTCAAAACAATTACTAACCCCCCAGACAGAGAGAGAGTGTGTGTGTATGCGTGTGAGAGAGAGTGTGTGCGTTCCACCATCTTATTGGCCAAAGTATGTCATTCTGGATGTTGTCTTCTTGTATCTTCATGGGTTGGTCCAATTAGACCAATTAAATGTTATCCTAAATTCAATTCTTTCGGAAGTTATTCAGAGCGATTCACATCTTCTCTGTGATTTTTAAACAGGAACTGAGAATAGGCATTGCCGATGAAACATGAGTTAATGTCTTAAAATACGAGTTTAAGATATTGGAATATGATTTCCAATGGAAATTTACAATTGTGATTGATACAAAGGTCTACAGTTCCAATAGTTTTATGCAATTCTTGAGTTAATTACTTTTTTTTTTTTTTTGCTCTCCATGCATCTTCATTAAAGTACAATAGTATCTGATATTTGAGTAAAGTTTAATTACAAAACATACCCCTGAAATTTGTTCTCTGTCTCAATTTAGTCCTTCTAGTTTCGGCTGTCTCAATTTCGTCCCTAAAATTTAATTTGATTGAACTTCACCATGTACCGATCTTGTGCGACTTAATGATGGGCAAAAATGGAGGTCAAGTTGTTGTCTCCCTTGACTAATAGTGATCTAAATTTCCTATTTTAGGCCGTCTTTATATATTATATTATATATATATATATAAGGAACTGAAATTTTTTACTGTTCATTCATTTGAGAGAGATATTGTACTTAGATTAGCAAAACTAGAAAAATCATGTCTTCTATGATAGTGAAGCTTATAGCTCCACATATAATATGCTATATGGATGCCATATGGTAGCAACATACGGTAGCATTCAACTGTTATATTTTGGCAGTTCTCTTATCAATGACTATGATTATTAGTAAGATGATTGCACGAGTTACAAGTGTCTTGATGGAACTTCACCACGTGCAGATTTTGCGCGACTTAATGAGGGGAAAAATGAAAGTCAAGTTGTTGTCTTCCTCAAATACAATCTAAGACCAGTTTTAAGTGGCACGGGATCGAGCTGCAAACGGTGAGATTCTGTCCAAATTTTTTATAGAATGGGATGGTTGGGTCAATTTGACTCACTTTCAAAACTTTAGAAACAAAATTGAGAAAATCAAAGCTTTAGGACCTAAATTCATATATTGATCAGATTGACCAAACTTCGCAAGGATATTTTGAAACTAAGTCTTCGTGATATACTGATCTAAGCTTTCCTTTTTGAAATTGACTTTTTCTCACGTAGATCGTGTACATCTTTATTAATATATATATATATATATAATTGTTCATCCATTTGAGAGAGATATTGTACCTAAATTGGAAACACTAGATGATTACATATTCTATGGCAGTGCAGCTCAACGCGTCACATATAATGTACAAACAGAATGCCATATCTATACGGTCGCAATATATAGTGGCATTCAACCGTTACATTTTTTTTTTAATTTACGAGTATGATTAATAGCAAGATGATTGCATGAATTGCTAGTATCTTGATGGAACTTCATGTGCAAATCTTGTGCTACTTAATGAGGGACAAAAATGGAAGACAGGTTGTTGTCCACCTTAATCTAAACACTTTTCCCAAAATCTTTTATCTGTTTTGGTTTTGAAAGACTTAAAACAGGCCTGAGATTTTATTTGAGGAAGACAACAACTCGACTTTCCACTTTTTCTCGTATTAAGTCGCACAGGAGCTACACATAGTGAAGTTCCGTCCACATTTTTGATGGAATGGGATGGTCGGGTCAATTTGACTCACTTTCAAAATTTTAGGGACGAAATTGAGACAATCGAATGTATAGGGACTAAATTGAGACATGACCAAATTTCAGAGGTACGTTTTATAATTAAGCCTTAGAGAAATAGTGATTAAGCTTCCCTTTGTCTTATTCTTGTGTTAATCTTGTAATTTTAGCTCACCTTTATAACAAAAAAAATAGATTTGAAAATTTTGTTGTTAATCCATTTGAGAGAGATATTATACCTAGATTGGAAACACTAGAAGATCAAAATCTTCTATGGCAGTGCAGCTTATTCCGTCACATATAATATGCCAGCTGGATGACATATCAATCAAGGTTCTAAAAATCAGACCAAACTGGCTGGTTCAACCAGTTCCCCCGTTGACCGACCATCGACCGATCCCTTTTTCAATTCGGTTTGACCCGTTACCCGGTAGTAGAGAAAAAATTGCCCTGCTGGTTGTAAAGACTTTACTTTGTTGAAGTTTGCTATTACCATACTTAATGTTAAGGTAATGAACAATTGGAGTAACAAGTTACTCGACATGATTATGGGGTTTCTAGTGAAACTTTTGACGCAAGGTAATTTGGTTCCGAGGTCAACTTATGAAGCAAAAAAAGTACTACGTGACTTGGGCATGTCATATGAGTACATCGATGCATGTAAGAATGATTGCATGTTCTTCTGGAAGGAGAAAGCAAGCCTAGATAAATGTCTAGAATGCTCAGAGTCTAGGTATAAGCCCAATCATGGAAGGGGTAAGAAGATCGCCCATAAGGTTCTGCGTTACTTCCCATTGACTGCGAGGATGCAAAGATTGCACATGTCTAGGAAGAGAGCTTCCGATATGAGATGGCACAAAGATAAGCGAGTGGATGACGGGATAATGAGGCATCTAGCTAATAGTGTTGAGTGCAAGGAGCTAGATCTACAGTATCCTCAATTCTCGTAAGATCCTCGCAATGTTAAGCTACGACTAGCCACTGATGGTTTTAACCCATTGGGGAATATAAGTACCTCTTATAGTATGTGACCAATGATATCCATGCCATATAACCTGCCACCTTGGATGTGTATGAAAGAGCCATTTTTCATGATGTCATTACTTATTCTTGGCCCTCGTAACCTGGGAAAGAGATCGATGTTTACTTGAAACCCTTGGTGGACGAGTTGAAGGAGTTATGGGAAAATGGTGCATTAACCTACGATGCCTTTATTGGTCAGACTTTCCGGATGCATGCAACTTTGTTGTGGACAATACATGATTTTCTGCATATGGTAACATATCTGGATAGAGCACGAAGGTTTATAATGCTTGTCCCATTTGCAATGGTGAATCGTATTCAGAAAAATTGTGGAGTAAGATTAAGACACTAACCATCGGTGATACTTGCAAGAAAACCATCCTTGGCGAAGGAGTAAGGCCTATAACGGTAAGCTTGAGAGAAGAAAAAGATCTTTCGAGTCATCGATTGAAAAGGTTCAAGATCAGTTGGGCCATATGTCTATTGTCAGTTTCGGGAAGGGCAAAAACAACAAGAGAATGCTAAATTGGACTAAGGTAAGTATCTTGTACGAGCTTCCATACTTGAAGAAACGGAAGCTCCGACACAACATCGATATGATGCACGTGGAGAAGAATTTTAGTGAAAATGTCTTTGGAACCATGTTGGCCATTGATGGGAAGAACAAGGACACAGACAAGGGACGGTTGGACAATGAAGATTGGGGTATAAGGCAAGAGTTACACCTAGAAAAATGCCCTAATGGATCATATGTCAAGCCTCATGCAACATATTCATTGACCTCAAATAACAGAGGGGGTTTTTATGAATTTCTGACGTATCCAGATGGGTATGCGGCCAACACGCGAGAAATGGTAGATTATCAAGCCTAAAAAGTCATGATTTCCATGTACTCTTACAATGTATTTTGCCAATTGGGATGCGCGGTTACACTAACAAAAATATCAGCACAATATTGTTTGAGTTGGGCAACTGGTTCCAGGACATGTGATCTAAAACACTAAAGTTGAGCGATTTGGAGAAACTAGAGGAAAAGATAGTCCTCATACTCTACAAGCTCGAGATGATATTTCCTCCAACTTTCTTTGATGTAATAGTCCATTTGAAACTCGCAGGACCTGTGTATTATCGATGGATGTACGCGGTTGAAAGGTAAATGTTATTACTCTAAGTTAATTAATATACTTTCAATACCATTATGTTGCTTGTTGAATCGCCTTACCACTCTAATGTATTTTGGAGGTTCCTTGGAACTCTAAAAGGGTACGTTACCAACTGAGCCCATCTTGAAGGTTCGATCACAGAGGCATACATTGTCAAAGAGTGTATTCATTTTTGATCAATGTATTTAGACGAGATTAAAACTGTGTTTAATAAACCTAATCGAAATGATGATCGTGGTAAATGTCGCCCATGCATGGCGATCTTCACAGACCCAGCCCGTCATATTGGTCTGATCTCAAGGTCTACCAAGATCTCACAGGATTTATGTGACAATGCTCACTGGTTCTTGCTCTTTAATAGTCCTGAGGTAGAGCCGTATTTGGAGTATGTGGTCCTTTCACTAGTGTGCATTGCTTGGGTTGTTAATGCTATTATATGTGCATATGATAATAATTATTAATGAATTAATTCCACTATTTTGAGTAGGGAACACAAAAATCAGTTACCGTTTCCAACTAGACCCGACATTACTCGGATACAATGATAGGAATTTCTAAATTGGTTCCGAGACCGTGTAAGATACTTTAAACTTTGGAACGTGCCAAACACTAATCAAATTATACAAATTTATGACTAACTTTAGTGCATCGTATGTGTTTGTAGATAAATACATTGAAAGTAGACAGAGATGTACCAATTTTGGACCAGCTGTAGTCCTTGGCCAATGGTCCAAATTAGTTAGTAAAACAATAACCGGGATGCATAGTTAATGGCGCAAGATTCCATATTAGAGATATTGACGACCTTCATACAAGCCAAAATAGTGGTGTGCATGTAGAAGTGGATCATGAGGGGCATATGCACGACTAGTTTGTTCATCTGTGCAACATTTGGGAATTCGAGTACATGGGTGAAAATAAAGTAGTTTTGTTCCAGTGTGAATGGTACAGCACTAGTATCACCCGTAGGAGAACAATCTGAACTGATGCACACTGTACAAGTATTGATGTCACCAGTCGGTGGTACAAAGATGACCCTTTTATCTTACCTAACCAAGCAAAACAAGTCTTTTACCTTAACGATACCAAATTTGGTGCACCTTGGCAAGTCGTGCAATGGGTGCATCATAGGGAAATATTTCATGTACCAGAGGTGGTTGATGGAGAACCCAAAGATTAGCTGAAACCTAGTGATACATTCTAACTAGATGAACCCACCCAATTTGTCCCAATTATCATTGATGATACTGATGTTCAATATTGCCAGGATGATGTTGAACCGGAGGTCATTCCATACGTTGATAATGAAATAGATGACATGGATAATGATAAAGATGATGAAGCTGGAGGCAAAAACCATTTTAATTCTGATGTTGATATGGATAATGACATGGATTACGAGATGTAACTTTTGTTCATGTTTTGTATGTGGACAAATATGCTTATTGAAATGATTGTTCTACATTTTATTTAGATTGTTTACATCTTTATGTTTCTTTAATGTATCGTGTTCATGGTATGGATTGTGATTATGCTTTCTATGCTTTGAATTTAATTATGTGACTTTACGATTCATAGTTGTACAAAATGCCCCCAAAAGGAAAAAAAATTGGGTCAAACCAGGTTTAGCGGCAAACATTGCATATGAGAAGCAAAGACCAAACAAAATTGATGAATGCCTTAAGATTGAAGCGTTTGGAAACATCTCTTATTAGTTCGACTTCAACAAAATGTACAATTAAGAAGGGAAAGAAAGCTAGGGATACTGAATATGACGACGAGTATAGACTGTCAGATGGTGAAGAGGACGATGATGATGATTCGTGTGAGTCCTTAGTACACGAGGTATTATACATATGATTGCTTTATGATTTGTAATTAATGTTCAATTAGATTAGGTTGTTTTACATTTTTATTGCTTGTAATTGAAAAACTTACCTTTTTAAATTCATTTTACTATTTTTTTTGTCAGGATATCGAGATGCCACAATGAAAGAGACTTACCTATTCAGATTCTTTGAGCCCAGAACCCATTCAGGAAGGGGATCCCATAGACGAGGGGAGTAATCAATCTATTGAAGAGATTCAGTTATAGTAAGTTGATATACAAAAAACACCACTAGATAGGGGCAGCTTGGATGCTAATGAGATGGGGGCCCCGCTTAGTGAGCCAAATAGTAGTAGCGTTGGTAAGATATCAAGAATATATTCCAACTAGATTGAAGATTTAAAAATTTGCCTTATCTTGATTTGTTCAACTACTAGCCAATCAATGTTATGTGTTACAAGGATGAACTGCCATGCGGGGTCAAACGCGAGGCATTAGAACTGCACGCCTCTTCGAGAAGAAAGGCAAGCTACCAGTGCCCATCCCTGCTGTATATAGGCAACCAATGGGTAAGTATGCAAACTCTTTTGCCTCCACTAATGGCGCACAACTCAGGGAACATTTACCGAATCCAGGAGTCCGTCGGTGGTCTAACGTCCTGCCTACTTCTATGGGTCAGATCATTCAATAACTCAAGGTACATGTAATATGTAGCTATTCATTAATTCCATACGTGATATACGATTTATCGTTAATTATGTCTAATATTTTTGTTTTTTTAGGATAAGTTTGATCTACAAGGCGATGCGATTGATGTCAAGAAGGTTGTGGATGCAAAGTTAGGTCGTCAGCTCAGCGATTAGACTCACAGACTATACAAGAAATACCTTGTGATGAAAAGTGGTAAGAGTGAGGACTACATTAGGACAAACCCACCAAAAAATTGCACTCTCGAGCAATGGACACATCTTATTGATCATAAATGGAATGATCCCAAATTCCAGGTATGATCTACTAATTTTTGTTGAGCTCCAACATTAATGTATAACCTACTAATATTATTTTTGTTATTATTCATTAGTTCTTAGTACTTGAAGCACCAATCTGCTGTCAACACCGCTAATCGAGCTCATCTTGACATCAATCATATATGCGCCTCAAAATCTATGACAGTCAGGGCCAATGAGTTTGTACGTATTTTTAGTTATAATATCTTGATACCGATGTACATCATTAACTATTATTCTTACATTTGACATTTACAAATCAGGAAGAAACAAATAAGGGTAAACCGATCGAACTAATTGAGTTTTTCCAATCCACCCACTATAATGACAAGAAGAAGAAGTGGGTAACTTCAGCGTGTAAAAGAAAATATGTAAGTACAATTCCTTAACTATGTTCTATAAGAAATAACGTTAAATATTATTTATTAGATGTAATCGATTGTATGATTTTTTAAAAAAATTGACAGGAGGCGTTAAAAAAGACGCAAGAAGATCACTACTCACAATCTGATGCACCTCTGTTGACTGCTGAGGACCTATCTATTCAAGTGTTGGGTGCGAGATCTGGCTGCTTGAAGGGATTCGACAAGAGACCTTCCTCTTCATTTAGGAGCACTATCACATCTTCTCAGGATAATGAGAATTCCAGGCATATAGAGGAAATGGTTCAACAGCTTGAAGCTCAAAACTAGAGCCAAGCTGAGGAGATGGCGGAGCAGACTCGGCAAATGGCTGAGCAGAATCTGAAGATGGCTAAGCAAAATTGGAGAATCGGAAGATGGCTGAATAGTTGGCAGAGAACAATCGACATATGGAGAGCATGTTCGCAGTCTTGCGCAAGATGGTTCGTTACATGGGGGGAGGCTCACTTGGAGCTGGTGGGGGTTCTTGGTTAGTAATTTTACGTATTTATTAAGAACAACTAGAGTTTTAAGTTATTTAGAGTTGCACGAGGTTGGAACTCAATACTCGCATAAAACGAAATAAACCTGTAAGTTCAAGCGAAATAGGAGATTGGATACTGGTTTGCAAGTTAAGCTAGTTTATAGATAACTTACTGTAAAAAAAATAACTCAAAATGGGGTTTTAAGGGACAAATCGGTCAACCAAGCTCCGAAGGCCACATAATTAACCCTCTCACCTCACATATGACAAATTAGACTTGTAGAAACAAACACGATGAAAAATTGACTTCTAGTTTACAAGTTAAGTGATTTTATAGGTTAAGTTTGAAAAAAAACCCCCTCAAATTTGGGGTATTGAAGGGCAAAACTATAAAATAAAAGTCTGAATCTCACGAGACCACAAATCAAACCTCACATACGAATAAAGGAACTTGTAGGAACAAGCGAATTGGAAAATGGGATATCAATTTGCAAGCTAAGCTAGTTTATAGGTGACTTAGGGTCGAAAACAACTTGAAATAGACTCCCTCAAACTCTCACCTCACGGAATGAAAAATAGACTTGTAGGAACAAACAGAATGAAAATTGGACTCTCGGTTTGCAAGTTACGCAAGTTTATAGGTTAAGTTCGAAAAAACTCGAATTTGGGATTTTGAATAGCAAAATGGTATTTAAAAAAAAGGTTTGAGTTTCACAAGACCAAAACTAACTTGGCATTATTTTTTATTAAATGAAAATTTATCACGAGACATGATTATTTGTTGTGGTCATATATATGGGATGTGAAATGAGGCCTAGTTGTTATTGTGTTGTAATTACAATTTTTTGGGATGTATGATACACAAACGGCACTTTGCCCAATTTTTGGTAAAAATTGTGTCCCTAATCCGTATTTCATGACTTCTTTATTTTCTTACGACCACATTTTTTATTACGGTATAGCTAATATGTTCCATTTATTTGTGTCGCAGATTCTGTGTGAACATGGTTGATTTCAAGAGGCTCAGTTGTATGTTTTTTTGTGTGTAATGAACAACTTTTAGTGGTTGTTATTCCATGGACACTATGTAATAGTTTTTATTAGTTTAGAACATCAACCTAGTGTAAGGTATTTTGTGGTTTGTATTAGGTTTTAACAGGAACGTGATGTAATAGTGTCTTGTAGTTTTTATTAGTGTTGAACAAGACTATATATAATACTATTTTGTGGTTTAGTGTTATTTTGTTGGATAATTAAACATGACTATATAATGCTATTTTGTGGTTTAGTATTGTTTTGTTGGATATTAAACACGAGCAGAATTGTAACACCCGTACCCGGGAAAAAGGTTTAATTGTCCTTTAATATGCATTAATTAATATAATTAGTGTATATATGAATTAAGGGGAGGCTTAGGACTCACCGCTTTGGCTTTTCTTCTTTCGAGCCTTTCCTCATGGAAAAGTGTTCAGTGAATAACACAGTTGAAAAGTCCCCAGTGAGGTAGGACAGGTTATGAAGTGGGACCCAGTGAAGGGTCGGATAAACTAAAGTGCATTTAAATGACTAGATGCATTCTTATTTGATTAATTTGATATATGTGTTTAAATATTTTCATATTATATTGTTTAATATGTTAGCCTTTAATACCAGTTTGGGTACCCGTATAAGGGTATAAATGAAAATGGTTTATAATTAATAGGTACGTTAGCAATTTCATAAATATATGGGACCCATACGGGACTTGGACAATCACTTACTTACATAATTGGGTAGTTAATGGAATGTTTTGGGGATTTCATAATAAGAACTTAGAAAATTTTGGGGGTGTAAAGGAAAGAAGCAAAATTTGGTTGACAACACATTGCATGTGTATGCATGTGTGTCAAGAGGGTATGAACTTTCAAAGGAAAAACAGTCCACAGAGAGAGAGAGAGAGAGAGAGAGAGAGAGAAGTCGGCGAGAAGGAGAGCGAGAAGAGAGCTCCGTTGCCGTTTTTACGCCGTTCCGTCGTCGCCGTTCGTCCAATTTGCGAACTGAAGCCACTTTTGGCATCGTGGAGGTGAGTAGATTACAATAGAACCTTTAATTTTAGTTTAGAGATGGATTTTTGGATGACCCAATTTGTGGCCTGATATATATATATATATATATATACATACATGTAAGTATAGGAAATTGAAGAAGAACTTTGCCAGAGATCAATCAAAGCAAAGGTTTTGGTAGTTTTCTTGAAGATCCATCTAGTAATTGGCACCTAGAGTTCAAACAGAAGGCATAATTGTGGTCTAGAAGGAATTTGGGGAAAAGCTAAAATTGGGTTAAAATCCCTAAATTTAACTTGTAGGAGATCAAACCTGTGATTACTTGGCTAAGGTGAGTGATTCTAATCTTGTTTTAGAATGTGTAAATATGTCTAATGTGCCAATATGAATTTTAGTAGGTTAAATCTATATTTGTTATAGCATCTTTATGCTAGAACATGGAAAAGCATGTCTAAATGTTCAATAATTGCCATGTTGAGTTGGTTATATGTTTACGTGATTATATGGGTCGAAGGTTACCCGGTAATGGTTCACCAAGTATGAAATTCCAATACGAAAATGAAAAGCCCTTTGTGTAGGCGTAAGAATAAACCCTTTGTGTAGGGGCAAGAATAAATCCTTTGTGTAGGGATGAGAAGATAATGATATAAGTAGTAGAGCCGGGTGAACCAATACTTGGTAGTCCGGAGACTATAAAGTATGCTTGTATGAATGGTTGTTGCATTTGAATATTTACTGCATTCAAACACATGATTAGCTCATTCACTAAGCGAAAGCTTAAACAAATCTATATATGTGTGGTTATTCAAATAACCATCACAGGTACGAAAAGAGGCGAGGATCGGAGGTAAGAAATGAACTACGGGAACCGAGGGGAGCTTGAGGAGAGATCACTTGTAGTATATGTCCATATCGTTTAGATTTTCGTTTTGTAATCGAACTAGTTTTAGCTCAACTTCTTGTGAAACGGATCACGTTAGTCGGTTGTATAACAGATTTGAATATGTAATAGCTTAGTAATGTTGACCTCGACTCATGGAGTCGCTTCCACCTTCACTTTCCATTATGTTGTACATGAGTTCAAAACTAGTTACAATGCTTTGAATGGTTCTTGAAGTGATTAGGAGTGAAACCTTTCAACGATTGTGTGATTCAATGAGTTTGCTATGCTTTCGAGTATTTTTTTGTGGTTCTAAAATGGTTGGGGAGTAGCCCCAAATTCCTTTTGAGTTTGGGGACTTTTAAGGCTGTTAAATGGGAGAAAATATAGTCCAGGGAGTACTTGGACCGGTCAAAAGGGATAGTTCAACCGGTCGAACACCCCTATGCCCAGAATAGTGATTTCAGAAACATTTTTCGACAGCTTTTATAGAAACAAACATAACTCTTTCTAGAAAATTCGGATTTGCGCGTCGTTTTTTTCGTTGGAACCGGGACTCAAAGATCCATATTTTGGTATAAAATTTTACTATCTTTCCCAAATGACCATTTTACCCTTCAGACTGTTTCGTCTCACCAAGCCCTTTTATGTTGGTTCAAGTCATGTTTTTCTTCATAACTAACATGGTTTCTTGCTTATTAGTGTATTTTGGGTGCATGTAGTCTTGTTATGTAACACCTGTATTTTGTTTTCATTAATAAATGAATATTTCATCTTATTTTCTATTTATAATATTTGTTTGGGGCCAAACCGTAATTTTTCTAAATATAGAAAATACTTTCTATGGTTTTGAAAACGATATCTATATTTTTGTACAACTCGGAATTTAATTCCTATGTTAATATTATTTTCCTGTATTTTTATTTTTAATCGCGAGCACTGCGTAAATACCAGTTTATATTTTAAGCTGCGACTGTATCGCGTTTTGGGTGTGGGAGCACGTGAGCTCAACCACACCAGGCAGTTTTCCCCCAATTGCTTGGAGGCCACAACAGTGAGTTTATATATATATATATATATATGTATATACCTCTCAACTCTCATATCACTCACTGTCTCTCTCAAATTCTCTCAACTCTCTCTTGTCCTCTCAAGATATAGACACGCACATACATAATCAGTATACATATACACTCACACAGATATATAGTTATATATAATACTTGTATCAACATCAAGAACGGGTTGAAATTCTTAGACGACGGAAATCACGGCGGAAATCCCGGCATCAAATTGTTGTCCTAATCCCTCTGTGAGTATTATAAACTCACTCTCAATGTTTATATATGTATATTTTAGTATATATAGTGGTGTATATATGTATATACAAGAAATCACCATTGAAGCTTTGAAAATTGGAGTTTTAGAAAAGTTAACCAAAATCGATTCTGTGAATTGGGAATGAAAGATCTTTGTCCCAATAAGCTATGGTTCGAATACTACGGCTTAATTCATCCATATCGCGACGTATTATTGATTTAAAGTTTTGTCACCTCTCGGTTTTATGTGAAATCCGAGAGCTACGATTGAAATTAGTTAAAACGATCAAGTATTTGAATCCTTGCGGAAAAACGAAGAAATCCATATATTACATGTCCTGGTTGAAGCAGAATTCAGAAATGGGTAAAGACTAGCTTTTAATTTTGAAACTGTGGAAGAAGATGAAGTTTCAATCGATTGGATACATATCCAATTGATTGACATGTCATCCAATCGATTGACACTTTTTCCAATCGATTGACATGTTTCAGCACTGATGACTTTTACTAAAATTGTCATAACTTCCTCTAGAAAACTCGAAAACGCGCACCGTTCGAAGCGTTGGAAACTAGACTCAAAGACCTTTCATTTGATATGTAATTCATCCATAAAAATTATAAATCATTTTTAAGGGCATTGCTTCAAAGTAAACCTGCTTATTTATTAGTAGCTGTAAAAGCGAATTAAAGTAGTTTTTGATGAATTCATGGTTATTTCATATAAGATTTGACTTCTTCTTGTATATCCATGGTTATCGTTTCCAGTACTTTATATTTGTGTATTAAGTCACATATCATATAACACCCGCATTTGTGTTATTGCATTGCATTACATTATCATGCATGATAATGTGATGTGGCGTGTCTTATGACACATGTTTGGGTGAGTTTTGACTCACGAGTTGATTTGGGTGTCTGTATTAGAGAACCCTTTGAAACTGTGGTGGTTGAGGATTTGTTGTTGCGACGTCTCTCCGATTGTGAGACGGTCACTGTGGAATACTTTAAATGTTTATCTGAAAATAAATGTTTACCTGTGTATTTCAATATCTGTTTTATTTTCTGTTTTAGAATTTATATCTGTTGTTAGTTTTAGTATCCTGGTGAGAACGAATTAACACGCTATTAATTTGGTAGGCTAATTAGCAACTTCGGAAACGTCATGTAGAAATTCGCGTTTTAGCGACCAAACGAAACTTAGTCGAAAACTTTTATAATTTTGAGGTTTCACTTATAAAGCTATGAATAAGCTGTATAGAAAGTTTCAGTGACTGATTAGGAGTTTTGAAAACTCGTGGGGAGGTAAACGTAATTCCCGAGAGTTTTGCCTATATATAGAAAGTGACGACTTTGGATATTTTCACAAGTCTTAACCTAATTCCAAAAAGGGGGGCCATAGGGAGATTTTGGAGCTTAGAGCTTTGCGACGCCAAACGACGACCTTCCGTCAGTTTGTTTTCTCCCAGATTTCATATTCGAGCTCCTCGAGGTAAGAGCTTCGTTTTGATATATGTTAGGGCTTGTTTGGCCAAGTTTTCCGAAAAGTCTTTTTCTAGAATTTTTCATAAAAGTTGATAAATGGAATTTTGATTCATAGGAATTGTACTAGACGGACTTCTGCACGTTCTTTGTGCACGGGTTTTCTTGAGATTGGATTATAGGAGCGTTATTCGGAGGTGAGTGATTCAACTATGTTTTTGGAATGGTTTCTTGACATGTATTCATGTTATGTTTGAATAGCATGTATTAATACTTAGAGATATCTTGTGTAGTTCATATTGGGCATTTATATTGATAAGTAGGCCCAATAGCACGATGAAATGTTTTGATTACCGCGAGCATGGTGATATGTATTTGAGCATGTTAAGTTGCTTATTTGGGTCAGAAGGAGCACGTGGTCACCGTGCCAATTTTTGGAGCCGATATAGGCATTAAGGTCGCACAATTGAAGAGAAGAATCGTGGGTCTTACCCTTTCGCGTGGACTTATTGGCGAGGAGTCGCGGATTGGGAGTATGGACGGGCACGTGAGTCTCTGGCGACTAGTATGAATTGTAGAGATGTGAATGCGGACATGTTTATCATTCATGTGCATAGGTTGTTTTATTCACTAAGCGTTAGCTTAAACAAATCGAATATGTGTGGTATTCAAATAACCATTTCAGGTGTAAATGCTGGCGAGGAATCGCAGAAGTGAGCACGTGGGTGGGGAGTTCTTTTAGAAGGCAACTTGAACGTTAATCTTGTAGTTTTGAGACAATGGGAATGTTGTAAAAAGGATTCTTATGGTTTTTAGTTATGTTTAACTTGGTATGTTAGAACGAATCTAAAATGTTTTAATAGTTAGTAACATGTGGTAACTGTGCTTCGGTGATATGTTAATACAGTTAGGATTGCTTTGGAGTACTTTTGGAAGTGTGTGTTTGATCCCCGTTTGAATTTAAAAAGCTTTTAAACTTGTTTTCTGCATATTTTGGGCTGCTGTCAGGGGAGCAGTCGACTGATCCAGCGTTCAGTCGACTGAACCCTTTGCCTGCTAGCTACTGCTTCTTATTATGGCAAAAGCAGTCGACTGGGCCCTGCCTCAGTCGACTGGACCTCTAAAGGTTATGTGTTCATTTTGGTTATGCTTACTTCAGTCGACCGAAGGAGGGGATTCAGTCGACTGAAAGTTGGAGGCCCAGTCGACTGGACCCCAGTCTCAGTCGACTGAATGGTCTGTTAAACTATTTTGAAAACTCTCTGCTTTCTTCAGTCGACTGAGGTCCTGACCTAGTCGACTGAACCCCTAGTTTTGAAAATGTGTTTTGTTTTCCGCTGCGTGTGTTCTTCAAACTAAATTTTGAGAACGTTAATGAATTGGGTTAGCCTCGGTGGCGTGCCACAGGCTCCGGTTCCGCTATTGTGGGACCGGGCTGTGACATATCATTCATGTGGAGTCAATTGTACATGCATGGTGAGTGGTGGTCAGTGTGGAAAAGAGTATGTGGTTGAGATTGTGTGGACACTCCCTGGTAATTGTGTACCAAAGTGTGACGTGTTGAGATTGCGGCTAGAGTATCTTTGAAATGTGACGGTGGCAAAATTGGACATTCCCTGGCGCCCATGGTAGCGCTAAAGTGTGTGAAGCTGAACTTGGACATTCCCTGGCACCCATGGTAGTGCTAAAGTGTGGCCTACGGACACTCCCTGGTACCCGAGTCTGGATACTGTGTGATGTATTTGCGAGGCGGATTAGGTACTAAAGTGTAAGGCATTGGTCATTCCCTGGCACCCCGTGCTAAAGTGTGAAGCAAACTTGGACATTCTCTGGCACCCCTGTGCTAAAGTGTGGCTATTTTAGCGTTTCAAAGATACTGGTGTGAGATAGTGAGTTGCTGTGTTTGTCGAGAGAAAAGAGTCGGTAAGATGAGATGGTGCATTGTTTTTCATACACGGTCACATATATGCGAATTAAAGCTTTCAAATGATATTGTGGTTGTTTTCTAAAAATGAACTCTTTACTTTAATATCCACCTGTTGATTAATGGAAAAATGAAAAATAGTAAATGAGTATGTTTTACATTCGGGCATATGTTTTTAATACTCACCAGCTTCTTGAAGCTAACGACGTTGATGCGTCCTGGACATTCGTGTTCAGGCTTTTCAGGTTATGATATTGCTAGGCCGTACGACTACGCAAACTGAGAAACACTGCTGGATAGAGAATTTACTTTTATATGTTTTAAGTTATAACTGAATTCTGTAATAGACAATAGATAGTGTTTTGTTTTAAGGCGGCTTGTGCCCTAGCTGACCCAGAGCGGTAATATGTAATAAGTTAGAAAAATATTTGTAAGTCTTGATTGCTCTACTCTGATTATTATGTTTTTGTTGTTGACGTTTGGGACGGAATCGATCCTTCAAATTGTCGCGACCTACGGGTCCATAAAGGAAATTAAACGCTTTCCTTGTTTATGCTACGTCGGGGCGTGACATGTTACACGTGTCCTAATCCACTAGGGTGGGTTGGGGTGTGACAAGAATTATTAAATTAGGGACCATTTTTTAATTTTGAAAAGAAATTAGTTTTGACAACAAATTATTTTCTCACCAAATGTTTATTCTATATAAATTAAAAATCATTTTGGCAAGGAAATATTTCCTCGCTAATAGTAATTACCAAGCTTTTCTTTAGCGACGGAATATTTCCTCACCAAATGATAAAATACATGAAAATTTATAAGATTTTTATCGAGGAAACAATTTCGGCGGCGAAATCTAAAGCTAATAGTGAGGAAATATTTTGTTGCTAAAGCTTTCCTATGCCGAGGAAACATTATTTCCTCTCAAAATGATATAGTATTATGAAAACTTAATAGACATTTAGCAAGGAAATACTTGGTTATGGTGACGAAATTTGAAGCAGGAACAATTTTGTCGCTAAAAGCTTCCAATGGCGAGGAAATAAAATTTCGTCGCCAGCACCCCTTTACGACAACCCTACTACGAGGAATGTTAGCGAACAAAATTATTCCTCGCTAAAGCGTTTAGCGACGAAATTTGGGCTTTTAGCGAGGAAATCGATTCCTCGCAAATTTAATTTTTGTTGTAGTGAGGTATCATATGGAATTCAACTCGTAGAAATTTGAATTGAACATGCAAGAAGAGCTTTACTTTCAGAGAGATGGTGTTAAATTTAGAGGGTAGTTTTTTTTTTTCCTTTTGTATTAATTGGAGAAGTTGCTTATAAGAAAGCACGCCTTTTTTCCCCCCCTCAGGGGAAGGGTGACAGTAAAGTGCAATATAGGTTACTAAATCTAACATTGTGAATGCTATCCTCATTACTTTTGTGCCCATCTCATGTGTTCGAGTATATGTTACCATCAATGTAAGGGACCACTTATGGTGTTGTTTTTGTATATGGAAGCCTATGCACTGAACGCTATCTTTCTATTGCACTTCTCTTTCTCTAATTAACTGCTATGGCTTAAGGTTGTCTAGTTTATTTGTTTTTTTTTTTTTCTAACTTCTATATACTTGAACAGTGTTACTCTGTCGGGATTGCTTTGTTGTAAGTTGTTTTTGATGCATTTGCTTTATTTTTGTGCTATATTATTTGATATTGTTAAATACGCAATATGATCACAATAACAACGTAAGAAAAACGTACCCGCGCAATTAGTATGTTGTTAATGATTAAACAAAATCCAGCCATCACTTAGGCTTAGTTTGGCCCTCATTTTGGTGCTTCTCATTTTTTAAAGCACAATTTCATGTTAATTCATTTGGTAACTAAATTTTGAGTTTTGCAAAAATTGAACTTAGGGCTTTTTTGGAGGAGCTTTTAAAAGCTCTAGAATTGAGCTTTTAAAAGCTTAAGGTTGCTTTTTTGTTTCATGATATATATTTTTTTTAAGAGTAATGTGTCACTTGTACAAAATTATCAAACAACTTAATAATAAATTTCATAAACTACTTTAAAAAAGCCACGTGATGACCAAACTAATGCTAACCTTAATGATGAGCTTTTTATGTAGGACGTTATTGACAACATATTAGAGAGGCACTTAATCTTTATCTTTCTGCATATATGTCACGCCCCGGAGCAGCAAAAATAGAGAAAAAAAAATTCCTTTTTGGGTTCATAGGGAATGACGGGTGAATGTCACTAATGATCTACACCACACAGTACTAGTTTACAATAAGAATAGTAATAAAAATAAACTGAATACAAATAGTAGTTGCTTCTATTACAAACATCAGAGTTATTACAACAGTAAAGCTACAACGGAAGTATATAAGTTTTGGAAGCAACATATGTCCAAGTACCAAATATAACAAAACAGTCTAAACAGAACTAAATAAACTAATAACTATCTCCCAATCTTCAGCTGGCATAAACATCAGCGTAGTAGTCCTCCCCGGTATAGACATCACCAGTGGGGCCATCCTCGATGTATCCTCCTCCCGGATAGTAACCATCGAAGTAGGATCCGTCACCTGCAGAATAAGGTACGGGAAAGTCTGAACGGGAAAAATACATGCAATAAAGGCCATCTGCTTACTGAGAGCTGAGTGAGTATAAACTAACAAGGTACCCGTTATCTGAAGTAAAACAAATCTATAGAAGTTATAACATATATCTCTATTTAGTAATATCTTCTCTTTATTCAACCCTGCGTAATTCGAATCCACGTTTTATTGTATAAAGACCTATTGACTCCTATGACCCCGATCTGATTGTAATGTTCTTGGATATACCACTGCTCTTGTCGATCATGGTTTAAAACATAGAGTACATATTCTCAATCTACTGAAATTTATGGATACCACGCCTCGAGCACGATATATCATTATATTAGCACGACTTATGGATATCCTACCAGTGATCTCCCATCCACCACTCGTTAAGGACATAACCCGTCCATCGCTCGTTAAGGATATAACATAGATCACCGGACTATGTCTGAACTACTTAGTCCCGCCCACTGCTCGTTAAGGATATAACCTATCCACCGCTCATTAAGGGCATCGTATGACCAAACATCCACTTAAGTACCATTTCCCAAGAACTTATCGAACTTATCTAAGTTCCGTACTATGATTGATACATGACATCCCATCCCTATTTTGGCCTGACTACTATTGATTTAAAGGGACACAAATATCAAACTTATACATGAATCTACACGTTACCCACGTCGTCACATGAATCCATTATTCTTAATCATACTTATCTTTGTTGTTATATTATCCCTGATCAACCCAAAATCGCATAATGGAAGTCCGAATCAGGAAACGAATAAACGAACCCTTAATATAATAAATAGGCAAAAGAATCCATGTTCTGTTCATACCAATCGATTGGGATAAGGTCTAATTGATTGGAACAATCGATTGGAACAAAAATCATAACAATGGATTGAGGAAACTGGCAATCTATGTCAATCGATTGCTAACGTTGGTAATCAATTGGAATGTCAATCGATTGGAATCCAATCGATTGGGTCCATACTGATGGAAATCGATTGGGAATTATGTCAATCGATTGGCACTTTGTCTTTACCAGTAGATTGATAAAACAACATATACGTAAAAAAATCATGCATTTACACATCTAAAACTCACAATAACTTGTATAAATATCAAATAGAGGGACCAAGTGAGTTGTAACTCACCTAGGGGTGTGATTGGCTTGTGTGTGAGCTTAAACCTCCAAGCTTCTCTCTCTCCTCCTTCTATTTCTCCTTCTTTATCCTGCTCTCTCTCCTCTTCTTTTTTCTTCTTGTTCTCTTCTTTTCTTCTTCTCCTCTGCCAAGGCAGAGTGTGTGTGTGGATGTGGGTATATATATAGATATATGGATGTGTATATAATATACTCACAAGATGTGCCTCTCTCTCTCAAAGCTGTGCAAAACAAGCCCAAGGCCAAGAATGAATGCATATATATAGAAATTGAGAGTGCCACACGTTTAAAGCTCAAGCAAAGAAGAAAACTTATCTCAGCTTATGCCAATCGATTGGTTTAGATGGCAATCGATTGGGAAGAATGGCAATCAATTGGTATGTTGCCACATAATAAATTTTAGTCGGTAGAATGGCAATCGATTGGAAACATGTCAATCGATTGGTAACCAAAAGTGGCAATCGATTGGGAAGCAAAGGCAATCGATTGGTATCAAATTTTACCAAAAGAAAAGGAAAGGTTATACAAGTATAGAAATGAAATACCATGTCTTATTATATATAAAAAAAAATACAGGGTATCACATCATCCACCACTCATTAAGGATTTTGTCCTCGAAATCAAAACAAAACAAGTTTAAAACAAAAATGGAAACTTCTCTCGCATCTCTGACTCTAGCTCCCACGAAGCTTCTCCTTTATCATGATGCTTCTACTGAATCTTTACTAACAGAATCTCCTTGTTCCTGAGCTTCTTGATCCCTCGATCCAAAATACAAACCGGTCCTTCGTTGAATGTAACATTGTCGTTGACTTCAATATCTTCGAAGTTGATCTCGTACGATGGGTTGTGGGCACACTTCCTCAGTATACTGATGTGGAAAACGTTGTGCACTCCTGACATCTTCGGCGGTAATGCAAGGCAATAAGCAACCTTCCCAACACGCTCTAGAATCTCGAATGGTCTGATGAATCTTAGCGATAGCTTGCCTCTCTTCTGACCAAATCTGACAATGCCTCGAACATGCGAAACTTTGAGTAGCACGTGATCTCCAACGGCAAACTCTAAGTCTTGCGTCGCTTGTCAACATAACTCTTGTGTTGCGTCTGAGCTGTCTTCATCTTCTCACGTATAATATGAATCTTCTTGCTGGTTTTTCATACCATCGTTGGCCCAAGAAGTTGAGTATCTCCGACTTCGGTCCAACAAAGCGGCGATCGGAAGGTCTTCCGTACAAAGCTTCAAACGGTGCCATTTCCTATGCTTAAATGATAACTGTTGTTATAGGTGAACTCAATCAGAGATAGGTGCGTCTGCCAAGAACTCTCAAAATTAATGACACAAGCGCGTAACATGTCCTCGATTACTTGATTAACTCGTTCAGTCTGATCATCGGTCTGTGGATGAAAGGCTAAACTCAAGTTTAATGTTCCCATCGCTGCTTAGAGACTCTTCCAAAATTCTGCAGTAAAAGGCGAATCTCGATTTGACACGATAAAAACAGGTACATCGTGTAACCGTACTATGTGTTGTAGATACATCCGGCTTAAATGTTCTACTAGATACGTCATATTGTAGGCGATAAAATGTATCGTCTTTGTAAGTTGATCCACGATTACGTACCCAAATAGCATCATGGTTCTGCTGTGATTTCGGCAATCTTACCATGAAATCCATGGTGATGTGTTCTCATTTCCATTGAGGAATCGATAACGGTTGCAGTAGTCCGGGTGGTTTCTGATGTTCTGCCTTTACTTGTTTACAAGTAAGACATTAAGATACATGCTCAGCTGTTTCTCTCTTCATTCCTTCCTACTAGAAATTCCTCTTCAGATCCTTGTACATCTTCGTAACTCCTGGATGGATAGTCATCCGTGACTTATGTGCTTCATCCAATATTTCTTTCTGGAGATTTTCTTCGTCAGGTACACAGAGTCTACCTTTACATCGTAAGACTCCGTCCGTACTAATACTCCAGATCTCTGGTTCCTTTGGTGATATCTTGGCGAACCATAACTTCAAATCTCCCGTCGCCTGTTGAGCTTCTATGATGCGACTGATCAAAGTTGGTTGTACCATAAGGCATCCAAAATGTTGTCTTTCCATTGGTGCCACTGGCTGAAGATTGAATTCAGCTAAAACTTCTAATGCTTTCCATTATCAAATTAATGATTCCGCGATCACTAGTCGAGGTTTACGACTCAAAGTATCTGCTACAATATTTGCTTTACCCGGATGATATTGCAATGAAAAGTCATAGTCCTTGAGTAACTCCATCCATCTTTATTGTCGCATGTTCAACTCCTTCTGAGAGAACAAATACTTCAAGCTCTTATGATCGGAAAACAGATCAAACTTCTCTACATAGAGATAGTGTCTCCAAATCTTTAATGCAAACACTATTGCTGCTAGTTCTAAATCATGAGTAGGATAATTCTTCTAATATACCTTCAACTATCTTGATTCGTAAGCAATCACATTCTCGGTTTGCATAAGTACACATCCAAGTCCTTGGTGTGATGCATCACTATAGATCACATACCTTTCTCCACTCTTAGGTATTGCGAGTACTGGTGTTGAAGTCAATATTTCCTTTAACTCCCGAAATGTACCCTCATGCTTGTCTATTCACTCGTACTTCATCTCCTTCCTTGTCAAATTCGTCAAAGGTCCCGCTATCTTGGCGAATCCTTCTACAAATCTTCTGTAATATCCAACTAGGCCGAGGAAACTTCTAACCTCTGTAGTATTGGTTGGTCTATTCTAGCTTAAGACTGCATCAATCTTAGATCAGTCTACTGAAATACCGTTATGAGATATAACATGTCCCAAGAAATTGACTTCCCGTAGCCAAAACTCACACTTGCTGAACTTTGCATACAACTTATTATCTTGAAGTGTCTGTAAAGCAATTTGCAAGTGTTCCTTATGGTCTTCCTCCGTCTTCGAGTAGATCAGTATGTCGTCGATGAATACTATAATGAATTTATCCAGATATGGTCTGAATACTCTATTCATTAAGTCCATAAATACTGCTGGACCGTTCGTCAATCCAAAAGGCATAACTAGAAACTCATAATGCCCATATCTCGTCCTGAACGCAGTCTTCGATACATCCTCTAGTAGAACTAATAACTGGTGATATCCCGAATGTAAATTGATCTTGTAAAAGATCATGGATCCTTGTAACTGGTTGAATAGATCATCTATCCGAGGTAGTGGATACTTATTCTTGATCGTAACCTGGTTCAATTCCCTGTAGTCTATGCAGAATCGAAGTGTTTCGTCCTTCTTCTTTACAAATAGAACCGGTGCCCTACAAGGTGATATGCTTGGACGAACAAATCCTAAATATTCAAGTTCTTGAACTTGCTTCTTCAGTTCTAACATCTCAGTTAGTGCCATCCTATATGGAGACTTGGAAATAGGCAATGTTCCAGATACTAATTCCACGCAAAAGTCTATTTCTCTTTTTGGTGGAAGTCCTTTAATATCCTGGAATACATCCTGAAAGTCTTGTACAGTAGGAATCTGATCCATCTTGAGTTCCATACTACTGTCGATCGTAGCTAACTTACTCGCAAGAAACATGTTGCTTGCCGGCTGACACTAGAATCTAATCGTTGGGCGTCTTGGTATCGGAAACACAATCGTCCTAGTAGGGCAATCCAAATTGGCATTGTACTTAGTCAACCAATCCATCCCAAGGATAATGTCGAACTCTGACATCGACAGAATTACCAAGTCTGCTGGAAGATTCCTATCTCCCAAGGTTAATGGACAATCCTTACATACTTTACCCAACTTAATAGTCACTCCCAACGGTGACACAGCATTCAGTGCTGGCTCAAGTGTTTGGGGGTTCTAAACCCAACTGATGCATAATCTTAATAGCAATAAATGAACGTAAGGCTCCAGTATCAAACAAAGCTTTAAAGCCTTCTTCCCTTGGGATTATTGCATTCATCCTTGTCTGATCTAGAGGTCTTTGAATCCCTTGAACTGGAGCCCCATAGTATCTTCCCTGTGGTGCAAGACAATTCCTGCTCAAATGCCATGGCTTATTGTAATTTCGGCAGATAGCATCAATCCGGTGGTTAACCTTGGAAGCTGTGCAGAACTTAGCAATATGTCCTGGCTTTCCATAATTAAAACATCCTCTATTATTGCTTGGCGGGGCTGTTAGCAGTGCTTGAGGTTGTGATCCTCGATGTTGATATTGCTGGGGTCGAGGATAGCTCAACTGAGGCTTTCTGGTTTCGTCCTATGTTCTTTTGTTTCCTTGGAAATTTCCCTGAGGTCTCCACCCTTGGGTATTCCTTGGCAGCTATGTTTGGAAATTCCTCTGTTGGAAGTTCCTTAATGGCTGTGGTCGATGTACTGGATATGCGTCCTTCTCTAGACTTACATCAAGTCTGACCAGTCCTTCAAATCTTTCGTTCAGGTGACCAATCATCATGTGGCGAAGATGGGGATTTAATCCCTGGTGAAATCTTTTCACCTTCTTCTACGGTGTATTAATCATATGCTGGACGAATCGAGACTGTCTCTCAAACTGTGTGGTATATTCTCTTACAGTCCAATATCCTTGAACTAAGCTCATGAAATTCTTCTCATGCTGATCCTTTTCGTCTTTTGGAAAGTATTTCTCCAGAAATCTTCCTTTTAAGGTTTCCCACGGCATTGTTCTCACAGTGTTCATCCCTACAGTGGCTCGCTTAGCTTCCCACCAATCTGCGGTGGCGTAGGTGAGCTGGAACGTAGCAAGACGACGCTTCTCTTGCTCGCTGCATTTCAACGCTTCAAAGATCAACTCCATTTCTCTATCCATTGCTCGGCTATCCATGGTTCAGTAACTTCTGTTAGTCCATTGAACTTCTCGGGACGTAACCCACAGAAATTTGCTAGTAACTTGTCCCCTGTTTGCCTTTGCAGAAACGGTGGAACTGGGGGTTGGACAGGTCATTGATTGGTAGCGTTGCTGTAGGTGTCGCCTACATGTTCCATCCTCTGCATGAATAATTCAAAACTCCATATGGGTCCATCCCTTCCGGAATAGGTGCTCCAATACACGCTTGGTGATTTCTCAAGGGTCCTACCATATTGACAACGAGTCTTGCCTACAAGAGACACATCGATTAGCTAAAAGTCTTCTTGCATAAACAAAAACAAGATAGGGTGAGAAGCAACAAGAACTAACAGTTCTGCTAAATGACACATCAAAGCAACCATACGATCAATATCACAAGTACTGCTCGTATATAAATCAAAAGATGTACCGCATAGTACACACTAGTCAAACTGTGTACCATGTGGGACAAAGCTAAAGCAGTACTAAGTTAAGTTATTTACAATGCTACAACTACTACCGCTAATACTATACAAAGCTATGGTCAAATAGCTATCTCTCAAGCTCCCAAAAATCATGTGGACATGTCCTGATAAAACTGACAAAAACAAAAACCCCTGCAAATACCGACTCAAACGTCGTCAGCATCCGACCCTATTACTCGTGCATCATCCTCAGGTGCAATGTCCATCTCTACCGGTGGATCATCCTCAGCTGGTGCTGCTGCCCCTCCTACTACCATCCCAATATCCTAGTCCTCGACTATCATGTCGTCAACCTCCATCTCCTTAACATCAAATGATGGCTCGGCAACATCAGCAATCAACTCAGCAAAATCCCCAATAATAACCATAGCATCTGTTAACGCAACCTGTCCTATCGGAACTCCAACTGGCTGTGCAACCGTTGTTACTACCCATTCGGCTGCCATATTGGCAATAGCTGCCATATGAAGTACAGGTCCTGCTGGTAAATCAAACACCACAGGTATCTCTGGTACGACTACCTCCTCTACCTCAGGCTTAACTACAATGTCCTCCAAAATCTCATCTCCCACTACTCCTAAGTCATCCTCAACAACAACCTCTGCGTCCTCGTCATCTTCAACTGGCTCGATGTCCTCTACGGGATCCTCTTCTAGGTCAGCCTCTACCATCGGTCAGCCTCTGGTGACTCTGGCTCCTCAGGCTGCTCCTGTGGCTCTGGAATGGGTACCTCAGGTACCAGTGATGGTGGCACTACTGCAGGTGCTGCCTTAATAGGTCCCCCAAGAATGGCTCGTAGCTCAATAGCATCCACCTCCAGCTTACTCTGGAATAAACGTAAAATCTCCTAATAAATATCTCTGCCAATCCTAGCTGAATGGTAAGCATCCATACGCGTTTGGGTTGGGTGAGTCCGTCTATCAACATAGAGGGCCTTCCACATATCCTCCTCTAGATATCTACTAGCTGTATGATGTATGCGGTCATGATAAAACTCCAGATCAGCTGGCTCTACGGTATCCCCATGGATCACGTGTCCTCCTCAGGTATCGGTCACAAACTGATGGAACTCTGGATCCATAAAGCTAACCTGCAAGAAAACTATCTATCATCAGAAAGATGAACTTATCTCAAACTCATATCTCATCTCAGGGATCTTAAATGCTAGGACCAAATGGTGTGGAATCATTTAGTGAACAAAAGTATCACGACCTGAGGCTCTGATACCAAAAATCCTATCACACCTCAGAGCAGCAAATAGAGAAAGATAAATTTCCTTTTTGGGTCCATAGGGAATGACGGGTGAATGTCACTAATAATCCACACCACACAGTACTAGTCTACAATAAGAATAGTAATAAAAACAAACTGAATACAAATAGCAGTTGCTTCTATTACAAACATCAGAGTTATTACAATAGTAAATCTACATCGAAAGTATATAAGGTTTGGAAGCAACATATGCCCAAGTACCAAATATAACAAAACAGTCTAAACAGAACTAAATAAACTAATAACTATCTCCCAATCTTCAGCTGGCATAAACATTAGCATAGTAGTCCTCCCCGGTATAGACATCACCAGTGGGGCCATCTTCGATGTATCCTCATCTCGGATAGTAACCATCGATGTAGGATCCGTCACCTGCAGAATAAGGTACGGGAAAGTCTAGACGGGAAAAATCTAGGCAATAAAGGACGTCAGCTTACTGAGAGCTGAGTGAGTATAAACTAACAAGGTATCAGTTATCTGAAGTAAAACAAATCTATGGAAGTTATAAGATATATCTCTATTTAGTAATATCTTCCCTTTATTCAACCCTACTTAATTTGAATCCATGTTTTATTGTATAAAGACCTACTGACTCCTATGACCCTGATCTGATTGTAACATTCCTGGATACACCACTGCTCATGTCGACTATGGTTAAGAACATAGAGTACATTTCTCAATCTACCGAAATTCATGGATACCACGCCTCGAGCACGACATATCATTCTATTACCACGACTTATGGATATCCTGCCAGTGATCTCCCATCCACCACTCGTTAAGGACATAACCCGTCCACCACTCGTTAAGGATATAACATAGATCACCAGACTATCTCTTAACTACTTGGTCCCGCCCACTGCTCTTTAAGGATATAACCCATCCACTGCTCGTTAAAGGCGTCGTATGACTAAACGTTCACTTAAGTACCATTTCCCAAGAACTTATCGAACTTATCTAAGTTCCGTTCTATGATTGATACATGACATCCCATCCCTATTATGACCTGACTACTATTGATTTAAAAGGACACTGATATTAAACTTATACACGAATCTATATGTTACCCACGTCGTCACGTGAATTCGTATTCTTAATCATACTTATCTTTGTTGTTACAATAACCCTGATCAGCCCAAAATTGCATAACGGAAGTCCGAATTGGGAAATGAATAAACGAACCCTTAATATAATAAATAGGCAAAAGAATCCATGTTCTTCCCATACCAATCGATTGGGATAAGGTCCAATCGATTGGAACAAAAATCATAACAATCGATTGGGTCCAAAACTATATCAATCGATTGCTAACATTGGCAATCGATTGGAATTTTATCCAATCGATTGGGTCTAGACTGATGGCAATCGATTGGAAATTATGTCAATCGATTGACACTGTCTTTACCAGCAGATTGATAAAACAACATATATAAACGTAAAAAATCATGCATTTACACATCTAAACCTGACAATACCTTGTATAAACATCAAATAGAGGGACCAAGTGAGTTATAACTCACCTAGGGGTGTGTTTGGCTTGTTTGTGAGCTTAAACCTCCAAGCTTCCTCTCTCCTCCTTCTCTTTCTCCTTCTCTGCCCAGCTCTCTCTCTTCTCCTTTTTTTCTTCTTGTTCTCTTCTTTTCTTCTTCTCCTCTGCCAAGGCTCTGTGTGTGTGTGTGTGTGTATGTGTGTGGATGTGGGTATATATATAGATATATGGATGTGTATATAATATACTCACAAGATGTGCCTCTCTCTCTCTCTCTCTCTCTCTCTCTCTCAAAGTTGTGCAAAACAGGCCCAAGGCCAAGAATGAATGCATATATATAGAAGTTGAGAGTGCCACACGTCTAAAGCTCAAGCAAAGAAGAAAACTTGTCTCAGCTTATGCCAATCGATTGGTATAGATGGCAATCGATTGGTAACAGATATTTGAAGGCAATCGATTGGGAAGAATGACAATCGATTGGTATGTTGCCACATAATAAATTTTAGTTGGTAGAATGTCAATCAATTGGAAACATGTCAATCGATTGGTAACCAAAAAGTGGCAATCGATTGGGAAGCAAAGGCAATCGATTGATATCAAAATTTTACCAAAATAAAAGGAAATGTTATACAAATATAGAAATGAAATACCATGTCTTATTATATATAAAAAAATACAGTGTATTACAATATAATGGTTGATACACCCAAATTTGGCTCTATCCTATGACCGAGCGGTTCAAATCAGCAGTCAGTCCATGCCCGGGGCAAATCATGCACAATTCCACAGAAGCATCAGCCCAAGCGGTTCATCTACGACCCGGCCAACAGGTCGGGAAAACTGCACATGCACATCCCACCGCGGGAACAGCCCATCCGAGCCCACAAGCATGATCCCGAGCTTCACAGGTGTGATCCCGAGCATTACGGGCAATTTCCTACTCAAGCTAGAAGACTATTGGAAAGTGCACACTATTTCCTAATCCAATTAGGAAATCCCCATAATTAATGCCAATCTATATTAATAGGATTATATTTCCTTATTCATGTATGAGTAGGTCTCTTACATCTATAAAAGAGACCTCTCACCCCCCATTGAAGGGGCCGCCAATTCTTTAGTCTACACAGCATCTCTATAAAATTCACCATTATACGCATACACCCGGTCGGTATTACTGGTAGTGCCGCCCCTCTTTGTTGGTTCACCAGGCCCGCCGGTGATCTGCCAGTGAACGTGCTCAGACACACACGTGGACGTAGGTACCTTCATTAACAGGGCCGAACCACATACAAAAAATAGTCTCTCACTTTCTCTCTCTCCTAAAATTGCTCTACTTTACTCTTACCAATTTCTGGCATCATCAGTTTGGCGCCGTCTGTGGGAAACGACAAGTCTTCTCATAAACAAATCTCTTGACTGATCGTCATGCCACCGAAGAAGGGTAAGAAGGCTGATCAGCAGTCCGACCGGGATGTTCCTTCGGCCCCGGCACCGGCTGCGGCAGCCATGACATCTGAGCAGATCACCGCGACCCTCACACAACTCTTGGAGGGCCATCGTCAAATCCAACGACAGAGCAAAGCCCTACAGGCCCAGCAAAGTCGTCCTCCAGGAGCCGGGAAACGACCCTGGAACGTTGCGTACGGTCGGGAACCAATCTGGACCAGACAACGTGCCCGAGCCAACCCGTCCCGTGTTGAGGATGCCAGAGACATCAACAGTGGGCGTGCTGCCCGAGAGGAAAGGCGGGAGCATATGGCCCGGGAATCAGTCCAGGGTCACTCGGTCAAGAGCCGAGTCGTCCCTGGGGATACGGTTACCCGGAGTCATAGCCGAGCCCGATCACAGAGGATAGTACCCCGCCATGAAGAAGCATCTTCCACCAACCCGACTAGTTCCTCAGATACTGGTCGGGAAGGAGTGGAAGCCCGAATCAAGGACTTGCAGAAGCAGATCGACGGAGTGGCCAAAAAGCTTGGTCAAAACCGTGTTCCGAATCAAGCCAATACCGAGACAGAGTCACCGTTCTCCAGCCAGATCGCGAGGTTCTCCATCCCGCGTAAATTTAAGCAGCCTCGACTAGATTCATATAACGACTTGGGAAGCCCGGTCGACCACGTTCGAATCTATAAGGCTCAGATGGCCCTAGCTACCAACTCCGATGAACTACACTGCCTAGCCTTCCCCAGCACTTTGAAAGGCCCGGCCATGCAGTGGTTCTACTCCTTGGAGCCCGGATCGGTCTGCAGTTTCAAACAACTCAGCAAGCAGTTTATCAACCAGTTCGCCGGTATGCATGTGCGGGCAAAGACAGACATGCAGCTACTGACGGTCAGACAACGGAATAATGAGTCCCTCAAGGAGTTCACCAACCGGTTCAACCAACAGAAGCTTCAAATCCGCAATTTGAACGAGACAATTGCCATCATAGCCTTCTGCTCGGGAGTTCAACACACCAAGTGCGCCGCGTCGTTCCACCGAAATCGACCGGTAACCTTGGTCGAACTCGTAGTGAGGGTTGGAAAATACATTGACACTGAAGAATTTCTAAAGATCAAAGACCCCGAGCAAGAAAGCAACGAGTCTTCTAGAAGTAAGCGAAAGCGAGATCAGCCCGGGAGTTCCGACAGTTCTTCCAGTTCACAGAGTCCGGGTCAGGCAGCCCCGACCCGACCTCCAGCTCACAGCAAGTAGAGTCCGGCAGCCCCGACCCGACCTCCAGTTCATATCGGTCAGGATCAAGCAGTTCTGACTTTGTCTCCATCCTAAAGAAATCTGGAGCCCGACGATCCTGATCCGACCTCCTGTCTCCATCGGTCTAGAAGAGCCCGACTACAGTGGTACTTGCTCGATCACCACATAAGGCTCCACCGATCGTCAAAGAACTCATACAAAGACCTCGGGCCTAACCCAGAGGCATCAAAAGACCTCGGGCTCCGAACCCAGGCACTCAAAAGACCTCGGGCTCCGAACCTAGGCACTAAAGACCTCGGGGTCACGCCCGAGGCACCGACTTTGCTTAGGTCCAACTGACGATGGGGGGCAAACCCCCTAGGTGGCTGATGATGGCAAGCTTCAAAAGACCCTGCAACCACCATGTTCCAGGTCGGTTACCTACAGTTCATAGCTTCTATAAGACCATCGTCTTAGCGAAAGCTTGGGGGGCAAGACGGCGTAGTGAACTAAACAGGTAATCACACCGGGTATCTACAGGCCTCGCGGATAACCAAGTCAAAATCTTGGACAACCCGAGCACCTATAGTACTCAGAGGCATTAACTCCACTTAGGTCCAAACCAACGATAGAGGTGACTAAAATTTCTTAGGTTGACCGACGATAGAGGAGCAAAAGGACCATAAAGCAACGTGATTTAGGTCGGCTCCACCAACATGGTCAAGCTCTTCTCCCAACAGTCTTGACGAAGGCTGGCCGGGCGGAAGACAACCATCCTGGGGAGTTAACATAAAAAGGACCCTAGAGCAATACGCTTTAGGTCGGCTTTTCCAACATGGTAAAATCCTTCTACCCACAGCCTTTACGAAGGTTTACGGGCAGAAGATAACCATCCTGGGAGCTAACTCAAGGAAAAAAGACTCCGAAGTAGGCCGAGTCTCAACTCTCGGTCACTTTCCTAGCATTCAAAGACTCCGAATTAGGCCGGGTCTCAACTCCCGGTCAGTTCCCGAGCACCTAAAGGTCCCGAGCTAGGCTGAGTCTCAACTCTCAGTCAGTTCCTGAGGACTCACCAGGCTCAGAAGCCCCGAGGCAGCTTCTCCAAGCACTCAGACAGTGACAAGTAACATCAAACAAATTTCCAAACTTGCCCCGATATAGCATCTGGCCAACCTTGAAAATGGGGGGCAGCTGATACACCAAAATTTGGCTCTATCTTATGACCGAGCGGTTCAAATCAGCAGTCAGTCCATGCCCCGGGCAAATCATGCACAACTCCATAGAAGCATCAGCCCGAGCGGTTCATCTACGACCCGACCAACAGGTCGGGAAAACTGCACAGGCACATCTCACCGCGGGAACAGCCCATCCGGGCCCACAAGCATGATCTCGAGCTTCACAAGCGTGATCCCGAGCATTACGGGCAGTTTCCTACTTAGGCTAGAAGACTAATGGAAAGTGTACACTATTTTCTAATCCAATTAGGAAATCCCCATAATTAATGTCAATCTATATTAATAGGATTATATTTCCTTATCCATGTATGAGTAGGTCTCTTACATCTATAAAAGAGACCTCTCACCCCCCATTCAAGGGGCGCCCAATTCTTTAGTCTACACAGCACCTCTATAAAATTCACCATTATACGTATACACCCGGCCGATATTACTGGTAGTGTCGCCCCTCTTTGTTGGCTCACCAGGCCCGCCGGTGATCTGCTAATGAACGTGCTCAGACACACACGTGGACGTAGGTACCTTTATCAACAGGGCCGAACCACATACAAAAAATAGTCTCACTTTCTCTCTCTCCTAAAATTGCTCTACTTTACTCTTACCAATTTCTGGCATCATCAATGGTGTTGTTCAGTTCGAATACGCCCAAAACTACTATTCGAGTAAAGAGGGCGGGAAGAGTTCACTATAAGCATAAGACATAAACATTTGATAAACTTATAATTTTGATCGAGGTATAATTATTCTTGCCATTGTTTGTGCCCAATAACTTGAGCAAAAAGTAAGAGGGTGTCATTGTGCTATGTAACCAGATAAGAAGGATTTGACTTTTGAGCCACTTTCTTCCATACAAGAGGATTGGTGACAGTTTTAGAGTATGATTTGTGCTTCACTATGGGTAAGTCTTGTGCCATCTCAGTATTTAGTAATTTTTTCTTGCATATTTATCAATTACACAAAATAATAAATAAACCTCAATATATAAAAAAGAATAAATACCATTATAAAATGAACACCCCAACATAAAAACAAATAAATAAATAAAAACAAAGATATGCTTACTAAATTTTGTATCCTAATGTGATTCTTAAATACATATGACAATAGACTACTTTTAATAATGATGAGACTGTTTCAGCATCCTTCAATGAAACTGCCACTTGTGTTTGGGAACTATTTGAAATACAAATTAGGAAAGCATAACATTACTTTTTTAGATCCCAAATGTGATTCCCAACACATGTGGTAGTGAGATCACCTCCAATAATAGTGGAACCACTTCAACATCCTTCAATAAAAATCAAGTGGATCCATTGCCACATGAGTTGGAACTTGGAAACCACATGTGGGATGCAAATTTGAAAAACATTACATTAATAATAATAAAAAAAGAGTAATGATAGTCTTCCCAAATTTTTTATCCCAAAAATGCTTCTCAAATGATATGGTAGTGAGCTCATGCTAATACAGTGAGGTCATTTGAATTTTGATTAAAAGTTGTTTACCTGGCCCCACTATCACATCATTTAGGAAGCATTTTTAGAATAAAAATTTTAAAAACATAATAGTATTACTCTTAAAAAAAAAGAAGGGAAGGGGGGGGGGGGGGGGGGGGGGGGGGGTGTGGTGTTATAAGAAATACAAAGGGCATGAAGTATGGTGGGCACACACACATGCTATCTCCTTCTCCAATTTAAGTCGGGAGCATTTTTACGGACAATATTAGGGGGTATAACTTTTTTTTATAACTCATTTATAACCATCTCTATATTTCTTTTAAGTGGCACTGTGGGTTCGGTTAAATTTCAATGAGGCCCAATGCCACTTATGAGAGAGATAGAGATGGTTGTAAATAAGTTGTAAAAAGAAAAATACTTTAGCACAATTCCTTGTTCCTATCACAAGAGGAACAATGAAAACATGGGCAAAATTGTATTTTCACTGTTCCTCCTGTGGAAGAACAAGACGCACAATTCCTAAGGAACTGTGCTGAAGACTTGTCTTTGTTAAAAATAGTTGTACGCCTAAGTTCCTAACATTACTCCATTTTTACTAACCCAATTTTTGTTCACCATTGTTCACCCAAGCTTTCACTGGATGACATGTGTCTCATTTCAGTAATTATATTGATGTATAATGATTGGTGCAAATAAAATGTGCACATAAAGTGTGAGCATAAAGATCTAGCTCATTCATTTCGGTGGAGCCCATGCCTCCATACATGGGACCTAGCAAAATAAATGGCTTAGATCTTTATGTGCACACTTTATGTCCACCAATCATTGCTCTTATATTGATAGTACTGGGGTAAAATGAGAATGAAATGTAACACATGTGCACACTTTCTTTTTCGCGCGCCCTTTAAAACCATATAGTTTAATGATAAACCAGTCATTTATCAAGCTTATTTACAAGGTTTGTCATATTTTCTCTAAAATTATATTATTTTATAATATATATATATATATATATAAGTCACTATGCAAGCTCTTTATCAAACCTATTAACAAGTTTTTTTCACGAGCCTTAATCGATCGTGTTCATGAGCTCAAATGAGCGAGCCGAGCCGAGCCGAGCCGAGTCGAGCCTTTATCGAGCCGAGCTTCGAGCCCTTGTTGAGCGGCTCTGCTCGTGTCTACCCCTAGACACACCCAAAATCTACACAACCTTAAACACATACTCTAAAATGGACCAATAAGAAGAGAGAAAGAGATTACGGAGTCCGCTATTAATGTGGGTGTCACCAAAATAATGTGCGTGGAGTGTGTACTTGGGTGTGTCTATTAGTCCATAGCATTGCCCTGGAAATAGGGGTGTAAATCGGTCGGTCGGTTTTTTTTTATTTTTTTCGGTGTATAAAAATCGACCAATAGGGGTGTAAATCAGTCGGTCGGTCGGCTTTTTAGGGGTTCGGTCGGTTTTGCGGTCGGTTTTAGCTTGTACATGTATTTAGAAAACCGACCAATCGGTTTTCGGTTTGGTCGGTTTGCGGTCGGTTTGCGGTCCGTGGTTTTTTCTTACACCCCTACCTGGAAAGTGAAAGCAACGTTTTTATAGGATTTTCAGGATCTGTGGCACTCTCGTAATTATAAAACAATTGGTGGGCAAACCCGAATCCCACTCAGGCCCACCTCTTTCTAACTATAGTTAACCAAAACCCAACCTCTAGAGTTAACAATGTACTTGGAGAGAGAGAGAGAGAGAGAGAGAGAGAGAGAGGGGTATTGGTGTAGAGAGAGAAAGTAAATAAAAAAAGAACACCCAACAAACCGTAAAAAAAAAAAACAGCTTAGGGTTTGACTGAAATGCAAATTGTGTGAAATTCAGAGAGAAAAAGAGAAGAGTGTCGAATCAGTCGATTCCGGCAACTTCGGGGGGTTCGCCGGCCACAGATCGATCGATCTTCTCTGGGCCCCACAATTTCGCGTAAAAAAATTCCATCTTCTGTCTGCAGCAAAATTGTCGCTTTTTAGAGTGAGAAACCCAGATAGATGTAGAGAGAGAAAAGGACAGGGACGTTATTGGAACGTTGGGATCGGAGTGGGAAAGGACTTTAAACGACAGCGGTTTAAAGAAACCCGCGTGAATTTTGGAGGGATTTGATAGATGCGTTGTTGATTTTTGTGGGTATTTGTTTTTTCATATATATATATATATATAAAATATAATATTTGGTTGTATGCAATCTGGAGGTGGGGCCCAGCAGGGCCATGGGCGGAACACGACGCCGCTCGGGCCTTCGTCTTCTTCGGCGTCGCCGTCGTCTTCCTCGTCGGCCGTATCAGCACCTCACTTGGGGTTTGATTCAATGCAGCATCAACAGCAACAACAACAGCAACAGCATCAACAACAGCAGCAGCAGAGGCAGGTTAGGGTTTTCAGAAATTGGGTTATGTTTTGTTTCTCAATTTGATCAATGGGTTTTGGAACTGAATCTGTTTTCTCAAATGAGTGGGTTGAGAATTGAGATGGGTATTGTGTGACTGTCACTTACTATATAGTTGATCAGTTGTTGATTAGTGTTACTTTATTTTTTATTTACTACAAACTAAGCTACTTTGAGTTCAAGTAGGCGTAAATTCCAAGAAAATGACAACTGAAGGTAACACTGAAGTGTTAACAGTTAGGGCCAATGCATCGAGGGAGTGTTTCCCCCCCCCCCCCCCCCCCCCCCCCCCCCCCCCCCTCGAATTTCATGTGTTTTGAATTAGGCTTTATTCTTGGATAGGTATGTTAATAGGGTAATTAATTATCACATTTTTAAAAAAAGTGAAATTACCTTTCAGACTTTCAGTTGATTAGTTCAACTACTTAAGGAGTCGAACTAGATATATGCTAATATAGAAGAAGTGGGGAGCTTATATTGAGCTTCAACTTTTAGCTGCTTTAGTGTACTTTGCTCTTAGAGTCTTAGCTAATGTCAGCTCAGCGAAGCTTGTCACTGAACTATATGGTCATAGCTTTATGTTTGTTTCCTCTTCACTAGGGGCTGAGATTAATTTAGTTATGCTCAATCACAATGCTATTTTGATATTCGGTTGTTGATTCTGCTCAGTCTTGCTTGGAATTGAAACACGGGCGGTAAAAAAACCGGGGTTTTATGTTTGAGCTTGGGAAGTTACTCTGCTATCATTGGATGCATGTAACTTTTGTCTCAATTTGTCGAGGAATTAAAAAGTTTGATTGTGGTGCCTTATAATGGCATGCCTCTCACTCAAAATCTCTTGATTTTAAAGAAATGCTGGGACTTAACACTGTCACAGTCTAAGGTTGCCTTAGTTGGATTATTAGTATTGCCAGTTGTTTATGACCTCTTCAGACATTTATATTTTGATTCTGAGTTTTATACCAAACAAGAGTTTAGCTTTATGTATCAAACTTGAAATTGTAGCTGAATTCCAATAGGGTACAGTATTTTAATGGAAACCAATTCATTGAAGATAAGTTACGGCGCAAAACAAAGTGTTGTCGGGTGGTAACCCATTTTGTTGTTTATGTTTGTTTTGCTACTAAAAATAATGGCCCTAATGCAGCTTGATGATTTTTGTTTTTACAGTTACAAGTTTTAACTTGGCATGCCCCTTTTCTAGTACTGTTCACATAGAACTGTGTTACATTGACATTTTGTTCCTTCAGAGTCGTATAATATTCTATACGTTGGCATGTTTTTTTTTTGTTTTTTGTTTTTTGTTTCTTGTTTTGTTTTTTTTTTTTTTTTTTTTTTTTTGTTTTTTTTTAAAACAAAAACTTGTTGATTTGAGTTTGTAATTGTCTTTCCCTTCATTTTTTCAATGAGTGAATAATCTTTTAACTATATATTTGCTAGGGCACTATTGTGAGTCTGTGACTGTAAATTCTTATTGGCGGGTGGATCCTTCTATTTTCATTGTTGACAGTTCTTATGATTGGTTGAAACATTCGATTTTATTGTACGCAATTAGTAAACTTTCTTCACAGTCGATATGCTTAAGATATCATATTCCGAAACTGGGCTACTTCAAGTCTTAATTACTCACATCTCATGTTGCTTGGTTCTAATGTATGTGGCGGTTTATATAAAATGGCGTGCTTAGTTGACTTTGGTTCTATGATTTTTGTGGTTATTAACTTTAATAGCAGTCATTGCAACAGCAATTACTTCGAAAATCTGAAGGAAGTGAAGCCATTCTAGCCTACCAAGCCAGTGGGCTCCATGGAGTCATGGGAGGCGCTATGCAACTTCCTCAACAGTCCCGAAAATTGATCGATTTGGGTCAACAACATGGTTCTCCCCTCATTCGAGAGGAAATTCAAAATAGGAGTCAAGTAATTGAGCAACAAATGGCGAATTCGAACCAGCAAGCTTATCTCCAATATGCTTTTCAGGCAGCCCAACAGAAATCATCTACGGGGATGCCACCTCATCAGCAGGCAAAAATGGGATTGGTGGGGCCCTCATCAGGGAAGGATCAGGATCCACGAATGGCTATTATGAGAATGCAGGGCAATGCATCTTCATCCAAAAAATCATCTGATCATTTTGCTCAGCCAATTGATCAGCGGGGTGATCCAAAACCTCATATCCAGCCAACATCGGCTGGCCAATTAATGCAGGCGAATATTGTAAGGCCCATGCAGACCCCACAGACTCAGCAAAGCATGTCAAATAGCCAACTAGCCATGGCTGCACAAATGCAGGCAATGCAGGCTTTGGCATTGGAGCGTAATATAGATCTGTCTCACCCCGCGAATGCCAATTTTATGGCGCAGCTTATTCCACTTATGCAGTCTAGAATGCTCGCGCAGCAAAAGGCAAATGAAAGCAATGTTATGGGCACCCAGTCCTCACCTGCAACAATTCCAAAGCAACAGTCTCCACAGGTGGCGAGTGAGAGTTCTCCCCGGGGTAATTCTTCGAGTGAATTATCTGGGCAGTCCAGCTCTGCTAAAGCTTTTGGCACAATTTCAAATGCTCCAATAGTTAACAACTCTAACATCCCCGTGCAACAGTTTTCCGTTCATGGCAGAGAGAATCAGGTGGGTCCAAGACAGTCTATTATGCATCCCCCACAGTCAGCTGTGAACTTGAACCAGGTCACAGACCATTCATCGCATGCAAAAAGCACATTGGCTGGTTCAGAAACTTTTCAAATGCAGTACGCTAGTGCTAGGCAGTTGAACCGATCTTCTCCACAATCTGCAGCTTCCTCTAATGACGGGGCATCGGGAAATGTCTTTTCATCTCAGGGTGCAGCGGTGCCCCAAATGCCACAACAAGCCCGTTTGGGGTTTACCAAACAGCAACTGCATGTTCTAAAAGCGCAAATACTAGCATTTCGGCGTCTGAAGGTTTGCATATTCTTCAAAACACGAGCTTGTATTTTGGCTGCCCTGTGTTACTTGTTCTAAGAGCCCGTTTGGGAACTGCATCTAGCTGCCCAAGCGTGGTTTGGACGGGGCCAATTGCAATCCCAACCCATTTGGTAACACTTCAATCGCAAAGGCGTTGCCAAATGGGGCCTAAATACTCAACAAGCTCTCTTACCTTGTGCAGCAATGATGATGTTATGTTGTTTTTTACTATTCTTGTTCTTTTTCCTGCTTTCTGACAGAAAGGAGACGGCACCCTTCCCCAAGAACTACTTCAAGCTATTTCTCCACCACCTCTTCAAATGCAGCTGCAACAGGTGGTTCTTCCTGCAAAGAAGAGCGTAGAGGACCATGGACGACATACGGAGCCCGCTGAGAAGGATCCTCAGGCTGTGGCATCGTCCAGTGGACTGAGAGCTTCGAAAGAAGACGCTTTAGTAGGAGATGAGAAAACAACTTCCTCAACGGTACATATGCAGATTACAACGCCTGTGACAAATGCACCTGCTCTGGTGGGTGCCCCTGGAAAAGAAGAGCAGCAAAGTACTACATTGTCTGTTAAATCAGAACAGGAAGTCGAAAATGGTATGCAGAGAGCTACAATCAGAGCTGATGTTACAGTAGATCGGGGAAAGACAGTTGTACAATCGGCTCCTGTATCTGATGCAGTACAAGTTAAGAAAATTGTGCAAGCAAACACTGCCTCTAATCCCAAAGAAGTTGGGTCTACCAGAAAGTATCATGGTCCTCTATTTGATTTCCCTTTTTTCACTCGTAAACATGATTCTTTTGGATCTGCAATGATGGTGAGCAACAATAATAACTTAACACTGGCATATGATGCGAAGGATCTTCTTTCTGAGGAAGGTGTGGAAGTACTTCACAGGAAAAGGACAGAAAATTTAAAGAAAATCGGTGGTTTGCTGGCAGTAAATTTGGAGAGGAAAAGAATCAGGCCAGATCTTGTTTTGCGATTGCAAATTGAAGAGAAGAAACTTAGGCTTTTGGATCTTCAGGCGCGCTTGAGGGATGAAGTTGATCAACAGCAACAGGAGATAATGGCTATGCCCGACAGGCCATATCGGAAGTTTGTTCGACTGTGTGAGCGTCAACGCGGGGAGCTTACCCGGCAAGTGCAGGCCTCTCAGAGAGCCATGAGAGAGAAACAACTGAAATCCATTTTTCAGTGGCGTAAGAAGCTTCTCGAGGCTCATTGGGCCATCCGTGATGCTCGAACTGCCCGAAACAGGGGAGTTGCCAAATATCATGAAAGAATGTTGAGGGAGTTTTCAAAGAGGAAGGATGATGATCGAAACAAAAGGATGGAGGCGTTGAAGAATAATGATGTCGAGAGGTATAGAGAAATGCTGCTGGAGCAGCAGACTAGCATCCCCGGTGACACTGCTGAGAGATACGCCGTTCTATCATCGTTTTTGAGTCAGACAGAGGAGTATCTTCATAAGCTGGGGAGTAAAATAACGGCTGCAAAGAACCAGCAAGAGGTTGAGGAGGCAGCAAATGGCGCGGCAGCTGCTGCCCGAGCTCAGGCATGCTCTTTCACTCTCTAGACTGCTTCATTGTTTTTCCTTTTCTACAGCAACTGCTAATCCAGTTAACAGCTTTCTCAGACCCTGTATGCATTTACTTTGCTGTTCATCTTATCATACCATTTGTGTTTCTGTTTGTCGATAAAAGGGTCTCTCAGAAGAAGAAGTAAGAGCAGCCGCTGCCTGTGCTGGAGAGGAAGTACTGATAAGAAATCGTTTCTCTGAAATGAATGCACCCAAGGAAAGTTCATCCGTTAACAAGTAAGTTTGTAATCTATTTGGTTAGGTGCTTTGGATTTTGTCATTATAGAGGACACTGATAGTTAGAGTCTGTTCGGGTTAGCATTTATAATAATCACCTGTTGGAATAAGAGAGATTTTAAAAACCTACAAGTTGGAGGTTTTTTTTTTTTAATTTTTAATTTTTAAAGCTGTTTTTTAGATTTAAAAAGTAATTAGTTTTTGTAAGAAGCTGTGAAAAATCTGATTCAAATGGTCACAACTTTTTAAGCAATCATTTACAAGTCCTTGTTGGCCTTGAAAAAGCTATCCCAAACAAGTTATAACCCAATTAATCTCTTTTTTATCTTACCAATCTTTCCATTGGCTTTTCATCATTTATGGTTGTCACCAGGTATTACAACCTTGCTCATGCTGTAAGTGAGAGGGTTATAAGGCAGCCCTCTATGTTGCGCTGCGGAACATTGCGAGACTATCAGCTTGTAGGTTGCTAGTCTTTTTTATTTTTCTCCGTATTTGCTTGCCTCAATTGTGTATATTAGAACACATTCACATCTTGCATTTGTTTTATTTTGTACTACTTTGTTTTGCTGAAAGTAGGTCTTGTGTGTTAATTATTGCACCAAACCTTGCAGGTTGGGTTGCAATGGATGCTTTCTTTGTACAACAACAAACTAAATGGAATTTTGGCAGATGAGATGGGTCTGGGGAAGACTGTTCAGGTAGATTTATGTTATGTTTATTGGTTAACGTATCCCCCGTACTAGAAAGAAATATTGTTAATTTTCAAAGTTGAACTTTGAGCAATTTGTTATTGATTTTTGTGCTATGTTTAGTGGTTGTGACTTGTGAGCAATTTGTTATTAATTTTAGCGAGATGTAAGTTGAATTAGAGCACTTTATCTTTGTAATTGTTGTCTTATATGGGACGATTTGGAGCCCGTTGGGGTTAGCTTTTGTAAAAGAATAAGCTATACTTCCCAAATGCTTTAACGATTGTACCAGATGTGGCAGTGGTCGGTTGTATGCACATACATTCATACAACTATTAAAGCATTTGGGAAGCATATTATCACTCTTTGAAAACCACCTTTTGGAATTTGAGATTTTTCAAAAAGCTACATATCGGGAGTTTTTAAAAAAGCTGTTTTTTTTAGATTAAAAAGGAATCAAATTTTTTAAAAAGCTAACCGGCAATTGCCTAATCCAAACGGTCACTGCTTTTGTCACCAATCACCGAAAAAGCTGTCTCAGATGGGCTCCGAGTAGTTTTAATAACTTAAAATTGTGAGTTAGTGTACTAGGTAGAACTTATGGATGCATTTGCTTTTTTGTTTGGTCTTCTTGCCTGTACAGGTAATGGCGTTGATTGCGTATTTGATGGAGTTCAAAGGAAACTATGGCCCACATCTAATTATAGTGCCAAATGCTGTTTTGGTGAACTGGAAGGTCAGTAATTACTTTTGTGTTTTTTTGTCATGAATGATACCTTCGCACACTTTCTAAAATGCCTGACGTAGTTGGATTTCCAGAGTGAGTTACATAATTGGCTGCCATCCGTGTCCTGCATTTACTATGTTGGTGTAAAGGATCAACGAGCAAGACTATTTTCTCAAGTAAGATTTGGAGTTTGTATTCATTGTCGAGATTGTGCTTTTGATATATAGTTGTTTGAACTTCCATTTTGCAAATTTGTCATGTAGGATGTTGCTGCCATGAAATTTAATGTCCTTGTTACAACTTATGAGTTCATCATGTATGATCGATCAAAACTTTCAAAAGTGGATTGGAAGTATATCGTAATTGATGAAGCACAACGCATGAAAGACAGGGAGTCGGTTCTAGCACGTGATCTTGATAGATATCGCTGCCAGAGACGCTTACTTCTCACGGGGACACCTCTACAGGTATTTTCAGAAATTTTGCTTAAATGGGTTTTGTGCTTGAGGGCAATCTTTGAACTTATCTATTTTAGGTTATTATTTATTTGCTTGTCATGATGACCCAATGGGTTTCTTTTCTCCAAGACCTAATAAAGCATTGAGATATTGTTCTCCAGCAAAAACATAAGAATTGTTGCTGTATTTTTGTTGGAGAGCATTTTTGCTCATCCATTTCTGCTCACCCATTGCTCACCAAGGCCTCCACTGGGTGACGTGTCCCATTCCAAAAATGCTCTTTTTGTTAATTTTCAAAAAATGATATATATATATAGTAAAACCATCTTGATCTAAGAAGATCCTAATCTGGATGAATTCCGAGAAAGCTAACGCTGAACTTGTCTTATCAGCTACTTGCTCACGAGCTTGTCTTATTAGCTACATGCTCATTGTACACTCAAATAAGCCTGGGGATGAGTTCCAGAGAGTAATCTGTTCCAACACAGCAAACCATTGCGATGTCTGGGTGCATTAATTTATCATTTGACCATATATATACAGATGCTCCTATCTTCTACAAGTACATCATTTGTTGTAGATATGGTCACATGAATTATTTAGCATGATTACTTGGTGTTGACTGTAAGTTTGTACAAAATTTTTTTTGAGGACCACTAGGCTACTACTCACTAGTTGAGAGAATTTACAAGTATAGACATAGAAGTTACGAGTTGTGCCCATTATTTTTTTCTTTGTACTTCACTTTTGGTTGATTTTTCACGTTGAGCTGAGCATTGCGTGATTGTTTCCCCCTGCAGAACGATCTTAAAGAGCTCTGGTCACTTTTAAATCTCCTGCTTCCAGAAGTGTTTGATAATCGGAAAGCATTTCATGATTGGTTCTCAAAACCCTTTCAAAAGGAAACACATAATGCAGAGGATGATTGGCTTGAGACTGAGAAAAAGGTTATCATTATCCACCGTCTTCATCAAATTCTGGAGCCCTTCATGCTCAGACGTCGTGTTGAAGATGTGGAAGGTTCACTTCCTCCGAAGGTCTGCTATTCTAGCTGTTGTACAGGTGGCTTAAAGCCCGTTTGGGTTAGCTTTTAAAATAATCACTTTTTGGAATTAGAGATTTTTTAGGCGGCTACAAATTGGAGCTTTTTGATGAAGCTATTTTTTTAAAAAAAAAGGAATCAGATTTTTAAAAAAGCTGTGAAAAAGCTAATCCAAACGGTCACACCTTCTAAACAATTACTTGAAAAAGCTACGAGTGATTGTTGCCCGAAAAGCTATCCCAAACGGGCTCTTAGTGGACTATTTCTAATATCTATATTGGATTTCAGGTTTCCATTGTTTTAAGATGTAGAATGTCAGCGCTTCAGGGTGCCGTGTATGATTGGATAAAAACTACTGGAACTATTAGAGTTGATCCTGATGATGAGCAGCTTAGGGTTCAAAAAAATCCAACGTACCAGCCCAAAATATATAAAACTCTGACTAACAGATGTATGGAGCTCCGGAAAGCTTGCAATCATCCTTTGCTTAATTACCCATATTTCAATGACTTATCCAAGGATTTCCTTGTAAGATCGTGTGGAAAAATGTGGATTCTGGACAGGATCCTCATAAAGCTTCAGAGAACAGGGCATCGTGTACTACTTTTCAGTACAATGACAAAACTCTTAGATATATTGGAGGAATATCTACAGTGGCGACGACTTGTATATAGAAGGATCGATGGGACAACTAGCTTAGAAGACCGTGAGTCAGCTATTATGGACTTCAATCATCCTAATACTGATTGCTTTATCTTCTTGCTTAGTATTCGTGCTGCTGGACGGGGTTTGAATCTTCAGACTGCCGACACAGTCGTCATATACGATCCCGATCCGAACCCCAAGAATGAGGAACAGGCAGTTGCTAGAGCCCATCGCATTGGGCAGAAGAGAGAAGTGAAAGTCATCTATATGGAAGCGGTGGTTGGCAAAATCTCGAGCCATCAGAAAGAGGATGAACGTAGAAGTGGTGGTTTAGTTGATTCAGAGGATGATGACCTGGCTGGTAAAGATCGATATATAGGATCAATCGAGAGTCTTATACGGAATAATATTCAGCAGTATAAGATTGACATGGCGGACGAGGTTATAAATGCCGGGCGTTTTGACCAGAGAACAACACATGAAGAGAGACGTTTGACTCTGGAAACAATGTTGCATGATGAGGAAAGGTATCAAGAAACTGTCCACGATGTCCCCTCGCTGCAGGAGGTAAATCGGATGATTGCCCGGAGTGAAGAAGAAGTAGAGCTCTTTGATCAAATGGATGAAGAGCTTGACTGGACCGAAGAGATGACGAGGTATGATGAAGTACCCAAGTGGCTTCGAGCCAGCACTAGAGAAGTGAACGTGACTGTTGCTACTTTATCAAAAAAACCATCGAAGAGCACCTTATATGGGGGCAATGTCGGCACAGAAACCAGTGAAATTGCTTCCGATCTATCTCAAACGGAGAAGAGAAGAGGTCGGCCTAAGGGGAAAAAGTTTCCTATTTACAGGGAATTAGATGAGGAAAATGGAGAGTTCTCTGAGGCTAGTTCTGAAGAGAGGAATGGGTATTCTGCACAGGAAGAAGAGGGAGAAATCGGGGAATTTGAAGATGAAGAATTTAGTGGTGCTATTGCAGCAACTCCGGTAAATAAAGACCAATCAGAAGAAGATGCTCCCGCTTCCGCTGGTGGGTATGAATATCCCCGAGCTTTGGAGATCACTGGGAACAACCATATACTTGAAGAAGCTGGTTCCTCAGGATCATCCTTAGAGAGCCAAAGATTGACCCAGACGGTCTCGCCTTCTATATCTTCTCAGAAGTTTGGTTCACTTTCTGCGTTAGATGCTCGGCCGGGTTCTCTTTCAAAAAGACTAGTATGTCTCGTCTTATTCTTTCATAGTGCTCTTCTATTGGTCATTCAGAGTTAGAGTCGCTGATTCATGAGTCGATTCATACGAATCGATTCGAGTTTCATATAACCTGATACAATTCACGATCCAATGCAGCAATACAATTCAGACTGCATAATTTTGAACTTTGAAGTTTTAAGTGGAAAACTGTCAACATTTTGAGACTTTTTATAGCATGAAACTTGTGTTAAATTTTACTGTCCAAAAAAAAAGAAAAAGAAAGTGAATCTTACGATTCCTGATTTGACACGATTTATGATTCATAATTTTGGAAAACCGAGTCACAACTCGGTTAATGGTTTGACAACCATCTTTGTGGGTAGCTGCTTATTTTTAGTTCGATAAATGTTGCCAGCCTGACGAATTAGAGGAAGGGGAAATTGCTGTGTCGGGAGACTCACACATGGACCTCCAGCAATCTGGAAGTTGGATTCACGATCGTGAGGAAGGCGAAGACGAGCAAGTTTTGCAACCCAAAATAAAACGGAAGCGTAGTATTCGGCTTCGACCACGCTTACCTGCAGAAAGGCCAGAAGAGAAATTTCCCAATGAAAAACCATCTTCCCATCGTGGAGATTCCTCTCAATTGCCATTCCAAGTGGAAAACAAACATGCATTGCAGTTTAGGACCGACCCTGAACCCAAAACACCCGGAGAACCAGGCAACCTTCTCAAACATGAACAAAGTGATTCGTCCTTGAAAAGTAGACGAAATCTACCTTCAAGGAGAATAGCAAGTACATCAAAGCTTCACGCTTCGACAAAGTCTAGCAGATTGAATTCCATGTCTGTTACATCAGAAGATGCTTCTGAATACGTAAGAGAAAATTGGGATGTTAAAGCTATAAAGCCCAGTGGAACTTCAGTTGGTGGTACTAAGATGTCTGACGTCATTCAAAGAAGGGTATGTACCAGTGAACTTTCTGAACTTCCCCCCTTCCCAGCTTAAGAGTCCTTTATTCCAATGTCCCAATTAAGAGTCTTGTTCAAATAGTCAACGTACTTTAACTCAGAACTTTCCAAATTACCCACTAAAACTCTCCCAATTTTCATTGTAAATTTTTAATGTGACTCGTGGAATTTTAAATATAAACTAATAGAAGGGAAATATTCGAAACTTCAACAATTTCCCCCCAATAAAATAAGTTATTCAAGTTTGAATTCTCAAAAGGGTCCCTTAATTTGAGATGGAGGGTGCATTTCTTGTTCTAGATTTAAAATGTTGAAGCTTGATATACATTGTTTAAAGCATGGTATCAGAGCCTTGTTTGTGGAAGGTCTCAGGTTCGAGTCTCTTTTTCTGCTTTGGTGTGCATATTTGTAGTTTGTTGTTTGTCTTCACTATGATGGAGTTTAATTTGTTGCCTCTCCACGTGCGAAACGGGGTCACGCGTGAGAGAGGGTGTGAAGCTTGATAGACATTGTTGGGCCATTCTCTAAAACTTAAGCTTTTAGGGTAACTGGTAACTCAACATATGATATATATCTGTCTACTTTATACCTTTCTGTGTTACACCTTAAAAAGGTGAAAACTTCCATAATTCTAGGTGGCTGTAAGCTTTAGAGTTTTTGGTTGAAGGAATTGTTGTTCAATATTATGTTGAAAATTTGTGTGGGTTTTTGGAGGCTTTCTTTGCCATGTTTTGTATTGGCCACATTGTAAGGACAATTCGTATCCAGTATCAACGTTTATGTATGGGAAATGCTAACCTGCTACAAATATAAAACTACCACCTCATTAAAATGATATCCACTGAATTATTTGTACAGAGAAACTAAACTAAACTGTTCTAGTTGCCTTCGTTGGAATGACTTCAATGCCCGCATGACGTGGCAAGGACTTTTTGTAGTTTCTTTTATTTATTTGATTCCATTTTATCTCTTCTGGCTGTATAAGATTATAATCGTCACTTGAAATTCTTCATGTTTGCAGTGCAAGAATGTAGTTAGCAAACTCCAAAGAAGATTAGATAAGGAAGGTCATCAAATTGTACCCTTGCTGACAGATTTTTGGAAGAGAATTGAGAACTCTGGTCACATGAGCGGTGGCGGGAATAGTCTATTGGATTTAAGGAAGATTGATCAGCGTGTTGACAGATTGGAATATAATGGAGTAATGGAGCTTGTTTTTGATGTGCAGTTTATGTTAAAAAGTGCAATGCAATATTTTGGATTCTCGCACGAGGTATGATTGCTTTACTTGTGTTTATTTCTACTTAAATGGCCCATATTGCTTTGCTTCTTTTTCTGTAGGGCTCGTTTGGATTGGTTGTGGCTTTGTGTTTAGGCAGGAATAGAAGCCCTGATCTCAAGGGCACCATGGGTTAAGAAAACTTCATTGAAACCCAAATCTGCTTTCTTCATCACGTTCGGGATGAAGCACTTTTGGACTTGCATCAGCCAAAACATGCTTTTATGGCTCTAAACTGCTGCTTAAAGTTAATCTGAACAGGCTAATAAGTGCATTTTGTGTTCCAGAAGCACGTTTTAGCCGAAACGTATTCGAACAGGCCTTAGACTGTTGCTGCTAACAGTGCTGTATGAAAACTCATAGGAAGTAATTGGGGTGAAAACGGTTTGGTTCGGTTTTTACACTGCATGAATTTTTTGAAAACTGATCGGTTCGGTTGGTTTGCTTACAGCCCTAGGAAGTAATTACTTTTGAAGTTGCTTGATCAATTCTCAATGGCTTTGTGTAGGTGCCTTGTCCTAGAAAGAAAAGCAATATGTATAAAGTATGTTTTATTTGGGGCGTTATTATTTAAACCTCGAAAAAGGCCGCATCTGGATTTCAAAGATAATTTAAAGTGTCAATTGCACTTTTCACCCTTGTAGTTTGAGGGTCGTGACACATTAGTCCTTGCACTTTCAATTTGGACATTTTAGACCCTTTGGTTACATAAGTGTGACAATTAAGTCCAATTAGGTCTTTAATAATTAAAGTTAGAATCCTAATAATTTAAAGAATCGTACTGAACTCCCCATAAGGTTTATTAAATTTAGTATTTTCTCTTTTCTTTGAATACCTAATTATTTTTTACCACCACCTTCCATCAATCGGATTTTCAAGATTTTAATAAGTTCTTTTAATATTTTTGTTGTTTTTTGGTTTGGTTTGTTTTGTTTTTTTGTTTTTTTGTTTTTTGTTTTTTTGTTTTTTTTTTTTCTATTATGATTTGTAATGAGTTAACCTTAAACTTGGATTTCCTCTGTTTAAAAAGCTGTAATTTCCTCCTGCTATTCTTCTATAGTCTCTACTGTATTAAACTTTCTAGGGAAATTATTTCTTTGACTTGAACTTCTTTCTTCTTTTATTACCATGGTTTGTACATTATTAGTTTCTTTATTTTCTAGCATGCCGTTATTATTTTCCAAAACTTCAAGAGGAATGTGTTCCATTTCCTCAAGAACTATTTAACCTAATTGTTTATATAGTTTCGAGCGTGCAGTTACTAACATTTCTTCTAACTGTTCGAGTGTGTAGTTATAAACTTATAAAGACTCATTTTTATTTTTAGGTGGTTTTCTTTCTATGAATTACTAATTCAAGAGGATGTTTTGGAGGATCTTCTCTTATTAAACATAATAACTAGTTGTTTTTCTGTTTTTTGCACAAGATTTTGTAGATATCTGACTTCATTAACAATTTCTAATTGATGATTTTTAAGATTTTTAACAAGTTCTTTTAATATTTTTATTAATATATTGGTCTGTTATGATTTGTGATGATGTTGAATTATTTAAATTATCAGATTCTACTTCTTGTGTATTTATAATACTCATATAAGAAACCTAATACGTGACCAGGCTCTGTCGCTCTAATACCAGATTGATTGAAGGTGGTGGTAAAATATATTTACGTGCTCAAAGAAAAGAGAAAATACTAAATTTAAGATAATGTCTGGGGTTTTTAGTTTAATTCTTTAAATTACTACGGTTCTAACTTTAATTATAAAGATCTGAATAGACTTAATTGTCACACACATGAAACTCTAGGGTCTAAAATGTCCAAATTGAATGTGTAGGGACTGAGTGTCATGACCCTCATCAAACTACAAGGGTGAAAAGTGCATACGGTTCTAACTTTAATTATAATGACCTGAATAGACTTAATTGTCATACACATGAACCTCTAGGGTCTAAAATGTCCAAATTGAAAGTGTGGGGACTAAGTGTCATGACCCTCATCAAACTACAAGGGTGAAAAGTGCAATTTACCCTAATTTATAACTGTCCTTGAAGTTACTTCATTGGATGGTTTTCCTTGAAAAAGCACACCATCCTCGAAACTTATCTCCGGAGTCCCATCTTGGGGTCTGCGTATCTTTTGAACTTAGACATGTATAAATTTGTCTCCTTCAAAGATCGATTGCCTGATCATCATTGCGATTTGCCCTCTCTGCATCTAATTCCAGCACTAATTTGAAGTTCAATAGAAGTGCACCAGATGTGCAGAATGTGTGTATGTACTTGCTATGAAGATATTAAAACGTTTGTACCCTTCATGGAGTCGGCTAAGTGGAGTTGACTGGGGTCAAGTGACTCCACTGACATTTGAAATTTCGTGGGTCTAGTTTGAGATTTTTTAACAATTGACCCCCTCCAAAGTTAAATTATTGGATTTGAGAGAGCAGATTCTATTTAAGTTGAAAATATGGCCAAAGGTCATGACATATATGCGCCCTCCCGGAGTACATATACGTAAAGAGGAATAAGAAAAGGATAGAAGCATAATTTTTTTTTTACAGAAAATGCTTAGAGTAATAGTTACTTTTTTTGGGGGTTAAAACACATACACCCCCTGTGGTTTGGTCGATTTGCACTTACCCCCTTGTGGTTTAAATTTTGGCACTAATACCCCCTATGGTTCGGACTAAAGTGCAACCGTTAAAATTTGCTAATGGAGCAAGCCGAAATGACCAAATTACCCCAAGTTTTCGTAACAATGTTAAGAACAAAAGTGGTTTACTTCAATTCGTTTAGGGAGAAGCATATGGTTTTGAATTGGGTGAGAAATAACTTGACATTTTTAAAAGGATTTTTTTGGTATAGGTCATGTGCTTGACCCGAAGACATTAATTTATGACTTATTTTGTTTTTAATACGACTTTCAGGGGCATAAGAGTCCTTTTACCCTTCAAATTAGGGCTCCTGAGTGTAAAACCGTTAATTTGGATGAAAAAAGTCACAGTTGCACTTTAGTCTGAACCAGAAGGGGTATTAGTGCCAAAATTTAAAGCACAGGGGGTAAGTGTAAATCGGCCAAACCACAAGGGTGCAAGTGTATTTAACCCTTTTTTTTTTTTTTAATAACTTAAAAATCTCAGAATTGATAACCATCAATGGACTCTTCATAAATTCCATTTAAGATAAAAGCTTTGCTTTTATGAGAATCAATTATTGAGTTTTCATTTGGTATAGCAGCAATTCTGCAATTTGGAGTTTATTTCGATTACCTTTTCCGATGTTCATTATTATTATTGTTTTGATGAACTATATTGGGTTTTGTAAGGGTTTTCATTTATTGGACATCTTAGTATGTTTTGATGAAAACTATGTAGTTGGCTGAAATTTTTTCTTCAAATTGGTATAGTTATCAGTTATCACCACAGATACTAGCAATTTAGTCTTAAAAACTTCTTTTCTTTTTAAATGCATGTCTGAAAGTCAATGAAACAATTTATTTTGTGGCAATATTTATTCGTGTAAACTACATTATGTTGGTAATTGGTAAGGCAGTCGTCGACTCTACTGGGAAATTAATCAAAACTGACCCTACAGTGCTTCAAAGCATTGCATCTACTAAAATCTGGTTTCACGTTGGTGGAGATGACTTTTAAACTAACGTGGAACTAGGATTTCTGGAACGATTGCTGTAAATCTGAGTTAGTAATTCGGGAAGAGAATTCCTGCAATGCCTACATGTCTCTCTCTGTCTCTCTCTCTCTCTCTCTCACACACACACACACACACACACACACACACGCTCGTGCGCGCGCGCATACAAGGCGTGCATGCAAACACACACAAGCTTGTGAAATTCAGCGAGGTTCTGAAGCAACTGTGCAATTATTATGACCAGGTGAGATCTGAGGCAAGGAAAGTGCATGATCTTTTCTTCGATCTTTTGAAGATTGTGTTTCCCGACACAGATTTCCGAGAAGCCAGAAATGCGGTGTCCTTCTCTAGTCCATTAGCTACTTCTTCCTCTGCTCCACCTTCACGACAGGTGGTTTCCGGCCAAAGCAAACGGCACAAACTGATAAACGAAGTGGAACTTGACCCAAACCCGCCCCAGAAGCCACCGTCCAGAGGGCTTATCCTTGCCGGGGAAGAGTTGAGGACCCGGGCCCAACTGTCCCAGAAAGAGTCAAGGCTCGGAAGTAGTGGGAGCAGCAGAGAGCAGGGTGATTCTCGTCTTTTCACTCATCCGGGTGAGCTTGTTATCTGCAAAAAGAAGAGGAAAGACCGAGAAAAGTCGACAATGAAGCCTGGGTATGGCTCAGCCAGCCCAGTGTCACCGCCTAGCCTGGTTCGTAGTACTAGAAGCCCAGGTCCGGGCACAATCCCAAAAGAGACAAGATTGAGTCAGCAGACCGTGAACCAACAAGCATGGTCTAACCCGTCTCCCCAACCGGTCAATGGTGGTGGTGGCTCTGGTGGGAACGTTGGTTGGGCAAACCCTGTGAAGAGGATGAGAACTGATGCTGGGAAAAGGCGGCCGAGCCATTTGTGAGTGCTTCAAGGTTTTAGTGTATGATGGTGAAATTTATTGTTACTGCTTTCAGGTGCTGAGTGTAGTACAAGTCCCCCAAGGCGTTCAGTGAGCTCATATTGTTGATATAGTGTAAGCTTCACAATTGTGTATCTTTCTGTCCCATTTGTAATTGGAATTTGATAGTTTATAATTGTGCCGGGTAGGCATAACTTTATCCCATTCGAGTTTTCCAGAGTTGAGGCTAGTGCAACTCATTAGTGCTGTAAAATTCTGCTTTCTTTTATCTTCGATGGTAATTTTTTTTTCCCCTTCTTCTGGGGGAAATGTCTAAAACTAGATTAGGTTCAGTTTAAGTCTCACTTTCTATTTGATTTTTTTTATAAGAACCAATGTAATGTTGATTTTACAAAGAATCGGTTTTAAGACTAGACACAGACTCCTGTACAAGAAATTAATCATCACCAAACACTTGAAGTCTTGAACTTATAGAACTTGTAATATACCACAAAATCGGTTCTTTGTTTGCCCAATTAGTCTCTTAATATCAAATGCATAATTTATGGTTAATTCAATTATGTGTACATCTTGGGAAAAACAAAAAACGAACTAATCAAACAAGTTTGCTTAAATAACTTCAAGAAATGTGTTGATTGGTATAAACTATAAGAAATCATTTTTGTTCACCTTTTTGGGCTCACTGTTGCTCATCCTCCACTGGATGATATGTGTCACATTCTATGTCCATATTTTCCATAATTATTGGAATTGGACGCATGTCAGTCAGTGGATGCCAGGTTGAGCAAAGGGTGAGCAAAAATGCTCTCAAACTATAAACGCTTTTAGAGGTGTGAAACGGACGAATTGGCCTGGCCCAATATGACCTGGCAACCTGTTAGTAGTAGCCCGCCCTGCACACGGACCCAACTCCTTAACCAATTACCAACCCACCGGGTAGGGGTCTTGGTCGCCCCTCTCTCGACTTGGTCCGCTAATCCACCTACTCGCAAGCTCACCCACCTCCCCGCCGCCTTAAAGTCAACAAGCCCACGAGCCAGCCCATCTTGCTCAATAGATCCACGAGCTAGTGGATAGGTTCGGGCCATGAATTTGCGGGCCAGTCCGGCAAAGGGGCCCGGCCCATTTTACACCTCTTAAGTAATTTTGGATTCACACGGTTAGATTGCAATTTATTAGGTCAAGGCAAACTTCTTTTCGTCATGAAATGATTAAAGTGAAAATGTGATATTTATCAATTTTGAAGTCTATGGTTTAAAACTTCTGGAACAAATTTAGTGCCCGTTTGTTAGTCAATTATTTGAGATTTATAATAGATTATTTGCAAATTGGTTCTGTTTCGATATGGACAATTTATAACTTTTAAAAAAATCAAATTAACTTTTCTCCAAAAAAAAAAAAAGGCTGAACAAAACCTTCAAAACACTACCAGATTTATAAAAACCCAACAAAAATATTTTTTTTGGTGACCGTGAGTGTCCGGGGCAGCTTGCCTGCACATTGACTAATCCCACAAGGTCAGGGTGTCCGGGTGAATCACCTGTGGCCACTCCCTTGAGATTCGAACTTGAGACTTCTAGGTATAACACTCGGAGGCATTGTCATCCAGCCACAAAAGAAGTGATTTCTACAGAAAAAAAAAAACTGTTACAAAAAAATCGCTTATTACTGTAGTTACCAGAAAGGGTCCAAAAGGACACTTAGGCTCTCTACTAACCAAATTGTCTTCACTCTCTCTCTCTCAATCTCATGTGTCACCTCATTCGTGTCACGGTCCAACTAACACCACCAGTTGTCATCCACCGTGCTGAGAGAGAAAGCGTACATTTTATGTGTATTTCAGAGAGAGAGAGAGAGAGAGAGAGAGAGAGCTTTATTCAGATAAAAGGATGTCCCAATGGTGACATTTTATGCGTAGGGACTGGGTTCAAAATTGAGATTGCTAATTTGCTATCCTTATTGGTCCCCTTCATGCAACTTGTCTATTCCACTCAAAATAAACTAACTTAAAACCAAAGAGTAACGCTATACTTTTCAAATTTGAATCTCAAATTTAGTTTTCAAATGCTTTGTTTATTATACCATGCAATAACATGTAATACTACGGATAATTACCATGCTATACAACTGCTAAGCTATTTAAGAACCAAATTTAAAATTTAATCATTAATTTGATTTTCTGACTTGATCTTGTTGCATCCGACTTAATCACCCATTAATTTGATTTTCTCACCTTGTCATAAAAATTATACGAACAATAAAATTAAAAATAAATAAAAATAAATAAATAATGGGAATTAAGCATAGCATTATTCAAAACGAAATCAGTCCCACCAACAAACAATTCAATACCAACACCCTCCAAACCATAACAATACATTTATTTACAGCAAGTTCACAAAGGAAAAACTAACACAAGAGGTAAGGATATATCATTTTTCAATCCCTCCCAAAATGAATAGGGTCTATGTGCTTGTGAGTACAGATAAGATACAGTTAAGCTGAAACACCATGTACAGGGGGAGATAGATACAGTTACAAACAGGTTATAATGGAGGAGATGCTATGGATCCACAGGGCCAGCCATTTCCTCGTCGCCGGAGTCATACTCAGCTTCGCTCAGCTCCTCGTCGCTTGATGGTTCTTCGGGAGCAGCGCCCACATCTTCCGGCTTCGCGTATTTCTCACAGTACTCTGGATGATGAAACAATATGAGTAGAACATGATTCGACTTGTGAAATCGGTTTGTCAAAATTAAGAGTCATGAACCGTAATGAAACGTGAATTCGTAAGATTCGCTTTTTTCCAGAAAGAATAAAAAAACAATTTATAGGTATATTATTTATACATATAAAAGAACATTTTCAATACTAAAAATGAGCAAAATAACAATTTAACACAAGGTTCATGCAAATGATATCAGGGCTCAAAATGTTGAAATTTTTTCACATAAAACTTCAAACTTCAAAATTCAAATTTATGAATCATGAACCAGATGTTGCCATTTTACCAAAGAATAGCATGATTACTAACACGCCCTTGAGCTATTGTTTAACAAGAAGCATGGTTTGACTAAAAAGCACACAAACCATTTCCAAGCGTCAATGTTCATGTTCACACGGTCCAAGACACCTTTCGTTGTTGCCATATTACCAAAGAATAGCATGATTACACCTTTAGTTGCCATTTTACCAAAAAAATAGCATGATTACTTTGTTTCATATTCCAAAAGTACGAGGACCAAAGAAAAAAAACACGGGACTTGAAAAAAAAAAGAGGGCAAATCGCTGTGCCCTTTGAACGGAACTAAGATTTGACTTTGATTATTACCAAAGAATAGCATGATTACACCTTTAGTTGCCATTTTACCAAAAAAATAGCATGATTACTTTGTTGCATATTCCAAAAGTACGAGGACCAAAGAAAAAAAACACGGGACTTGAAAAAAAAAAAGAGGGCAAATCGCTGTGCCCTTTGAACGGAACTAAGATTTGACTTTGATTATTAGAATCTGAATCCAACATTGATTTTTGTGTTCTCATCAGTCATTTTAGTATGATTCTAAAAAAAATTGCCAAGTGAGGACAACACCGAATAACTTCATGAAAGCTCTGTTTGGTTCTAGGATTTAGTGAGGGAAAAGAAAAGAATACACAACATTTTCCTTTGTTTGGTTAGCAAGGAAAACGATGAGAAAAACAGGAAAGAAAAGAGAATAGTTGAGAAATAAATTAAACATTTTGAATGCTCCGAGTCATTTCTCTTTCTTTATTCGTATATTACAATCATAGTTCAGATCTTTTATTTTCTTTTATTTTAATTTATTCTAATTTTTAATGTTATTTAAGCATGAAGGAAAACACGAGGGACCAAGTTTTCCTTCCCCTTTTCTTTCCCCTCACGAAATCCATGAACCAGACAGGGCCGAAAGGTCTCAGAGTAAAAACTTCAAGCTCTAGTAGTATTTCACCGAAGGACTATAAGCTGATATACAGACTGCACTTTCGCAATGCGTTTTGTTACTGTCTTAGACTATGCAATTGCCTTACCTAACTCCAAAAAGCTATCCTAGCCACCATGGTAGAGCAATGGGCAATGTTTCTTACCAATACTACAAAGGAACAAAGCTTCTTGTAGGACAAGCACCTAACAATGGCGTTTGACAAACGGAGAAGATGACGCCAATATAGCTCTAGAAAGGAACAATTGCCTTACCTAACTCCAAAAAGCTATCCTAGCCACCATGGTAGAGCAATGGGCAATGTTTCTTACCAATACTACAAAGGAACAAAGCTTCTTGTAGGACAAGCACCTAACAATGGCGTTTGACAAACGGAGAAGATGACGCCAATATAGCTCTAGAAATTCATTAAAATACTTCTGGATATCATCCTCATCAAAATTGGAATTTCATAATAAGAAGTTTCTAACTACGGCAATTGTGCTACATAATTATTCATTTCTCTTCATGGTACAAAAAAGTCAAATAAATTGACAGTTTAGCGGAACTCAGAGATACCCACGACTAAGATCCAACTCCATGCACCATAGCGGGTGACATCTCACAGCTATGTTGCTAAGGTTTTAAGGGGAAAAATGCACAACTAGTTCCAAGACTGAGCATGATGCATTAAAAATTCAGCAAAGACTGCAGGTGGTGAACAGACAACAATTAAATAGCATTATAAGTTATAACTCCACCGTTGGTTCTAATCAGGCACATTTATAATTTTATAGGTCAAAGGCCCAAAACATTTTAGCTTTCTAAGTATAGCCAAACGATGTAAATATTTGCGCATTTCTTACTCGAGGATCACTGAATCAAGCATTCATTGCATGAAATAATGATCCCATGATGGACAGTAGGAAAGATAGCGTACAAGGAGCACAACAGACGAAATATCACGAGGCATAATAGTCTAATACAGTTAAAATTCAAAGCAGTGGAGAATTAAAGGTATAACTATTCGGAAGAAAATCGCATTTCATTCGAAGAAACAAGAAAATAGATCTTAATAGATGATTTGGAGTGTTTCTAGAGTTCTATGTTCTATTAGTGAAAAATGACCTTTTTTTAGTGGAAGTTGCAACTTCAACCATGCATAGAGGTGTAAAATGTGAGGAAGGCAAGAAATACATGTTTAAATGAAGATGCTGGCATGGAAAGTGGAAAAGGCAAGAAATAATTCATAATCTTCTTGTGAAGTTAAATATAAAACCACGTGGTAGCAAATAAGAGAAAGTTGCTACGATACTTGGTTTGTTTATGAAGTTAAATCTACCAAACAAGAAGTGATGGGGTAAAAAGAAAAGTATAAATAAAGTGGAAGTAGCCGAAAGACCAAGTAATAGAAATGGGAGAAATAACTCATGTCTATAATTCTCATCCAATCTACATTGAAAGGAATGTACATTTCTAAAAATATAAATTTCGATTCAATACCTTTAACTCGTTGGTCATAAGCAGTTCGGTCACGCATCATCAGAGCTGCGGCCTCCCCATTCAACGGGTCTGCTGGGTTGGGATACAAAAGAAGTTGTGGAAGGAACACTTCAAATATATTCACCAGATCTGGAAACAATTTGTATTCACATTAGGGGCAAATAACTCTAAAGGCACACTTGGATTGGTTGTGACTTTTTGCATTTATATCTTAGATTCTTTTTGCAGTTTGGTCACGAAACAGAACCTTGATGACAAAAATGTATTTTATATCTTCGATTCTTAATCACTAAAAGCCAAGGGGATATAAGTTTTATTACCAAACATAGGGCTCCATGTCTGATTAATAACGTCTAAACAAACTGAGCCTGACCTGAAATTAGAAATTATTGAAGACTGTCAGACATTAATCCTCTTCAAGCAGATAATATTGTTAACATCCCTATATAGAAAATTGTACATCTTAATATTAAATTACTCACATCTCATCAACATTTGGGTGGTACATCTTATTAACAAAGCCTATCGAGGGAGATTTATAGGGATAAGCATCCGGAAGCTCAACCCTTATCCTCCAAACACCTCCATGATAAGGACCTGCAATGATCGATTAAGAAGAAAATAAACACAGCCCAAAAAAGCTGCTTAAATCAAAACCACAGAGAGAGAGAGAGAGAGAGAGAGAGAGAGAGAGAGAGAGAGAGAGAGAGAGAGAGAGTGAGAGAGAGAGAGAGAGAGAGAGAAATATGTCAACTGCAAAATTAGTGAAACAAAAATATATATTTCAAATGCCTAGATTAGTATAGCAATAAACCACCTCAGCCCGCAAATAAATATCCCTTTTTTTTTTTAACTATGAAAGATTGTCATGAAAAGAAGATGCATATAAGAGCACATCACATATATAGATGATCAACATATATAAATCAAGAGGAGAATCAGAAAATATAGCAAAGACCCACAAAAGCAAAAATCTTAAAGACCCAAATTTACAAACTCATATAATAAGATTGAGATATGGGTATGGAAGATTTACTATCACTGGGCCCATGGAAGTGTACATAGAACTCTTGCATCCCATCATTGATCATCTCTACCTTGTAATCACTCATCATCCTAATTCAAACAAAATAACAAAAAGCTTAAATAAAAAAAAAATAAATCAAATAAGTGGAAATCAAATTTAACAATAAATTGAAGATAAACCCAGATTAATTAATTAGATCATTAACAGTTTCATCAAGTCCATCTCTCGGCGCTTGCTTGGGGAAGACATGGTTTCTCTCTGAATCGTTTTTGCCTCTTTCTGGTGGTTGGAGAGAGAGAGAGAGAGAGAGGAAAGAGCTACTTGCACAACAGAAGGAAGCAAAATGTTCAGACATCAATGAGTGAAGCTAGGACATATAGGAGGTAATATTTTTAATTAGGCCCCACAAACTTTTAATATTTTAATTACTTCTCTTCCACTTTCAAGATTATTCTCTTTCGACACCTCTTATCTCTGTATGTTCATTCATTTAAACACACTAGGGTCTGTTTGGGAATTTCTAAAATTACACTACTTTTTACTTTGTTATGTTAGTTTAACAAATGAGCAGTATTTGGACACAACTATTCACACAATTTTTAGGACATGATTCAAAAAATATGTCTATTTCTCACATGCGTCACTAGATTGTATCCAAAAAGTTGTGTGAATGGTCTTGTCCCAAGTATTTATCTTAAAGATATCCAATTTAAAGTGAGTTATTAGAAAGAGCACGAACTCCTATGCAATAGTTACTAGTTCTTGTTTTTTGTTTTTTTTGGTCTTTCCTTTGGAGGTTTTGTCCTTCTTTTGAGGGTTTGTCCCCTCTTGTAGGGGTTTGGTGTTTTTTTTTTTTTGGGAAAATACCTTTTACCCCCTGTTGTTACACCCATATTCTTATAACCCTTGTGGTTTATTTTGTAACACTTAACCCCCCTGTACTACGGACTAAAGTGAGATTGTTAACTTTTCTAACGGCAGTCCCACTTCAGTCATTAGTACAGGGGTTAAGTGTTACAAAAATGAACCACAGGGGGTTATGAGAACATGTGTGTAACCATAGGGGGGTAAAAGGTATTTTTTCCTAAAGAGTATGTATAGGGGATTGGGGGTATTAATGTCATTTCCTTTTTTCCGTTAAAAAAGTTAACAGTCTTACTTTAGTCCGTAGTACAGGGGGGTTAAGTGTTACAAAATGAACCACATGGGGGTTATGAGAAAATGGGTATAACCACAAGGGGGTAAAATGTATTTCCCCCTCTTTTTTTTTTTTTTTTTTTTTCTTGGGTTCTCCGGCGAAATCCTTTGATTTCATGGGTGTTGTGCCTTGATTCAGCTTTCTTTCATCCAGATCTACCATTTTTTCGTTAGATTTGGAGTTTGCGTGGGTTATTGTTGCGGAGTCAATGCTTTTGGAGTGATCCTCGCTGGTGGGTGTTTGTTCGACAGTTTCGTCTCAGTCCCAGCTTGGTAGCGGTGCCACGGTTCGCGATATCTTTGGATTTGGGCGACTGCAGTGCGGCTTCAAAAGATTTTTCTGTGTTTGTGTTTCTTGTTTCTGTTTGGTCTTTGCTGTTTCTTTGTTTGTTTGTTATTTTATTTCTTCTGTTGCTGTACTGGTTCCTTTTGGACTCCGATTGTTTGTTGATATGGAATGTTGACGGTTGTTGCTGATCACAAAAAAAAAAAAAATTAATAATAATAAAAGTAAAATAGGTAAATAAAAAAATAAAAATGCTAAGTTTAAAAAGAGATCGAATCGAAAAAAACTGACAAAATCACCGAATTGATTATATTTGGCCGGTTTTTATACATGCAAAAAATTGAAAAAAATCGACTGAACCAAACTGCTTACACTCTAACTACACACCAGAATTTGTGGAACCGATAAACTCTAAAAGTGATTCTTTGCTAAATTGTCTCTTAAGACTGAGGTCTTACGAGTTAACTAACACTAACTCCTCCCACGCCTTAGGTGCATATTTGAATCACCCTACCCAGTTGTTATTAATAAAAATAGAATTCATGCTTACATACCCAAGTAAATAAAATGTTTACATGCTTAAAATTATGTGTATATATTGCTACAAAAATATCAAATTTTCATTTTAATTTTAATCTTTTATCTTTATCATTTGGAGTAATAGTCTCGTGCGAGGATGTAAGTGTCGTGGCTGGAGAGGGGGCAATGTTTGAACCCTAATTTGAGCGAGACTGAAGAGTTGTTTTGCCAACTAAGCTAAACCATTGCTATATTACAAAATATCAATTGGCGTGTGTCAAATGAGAAGTTGAATAAATTAGCTCAATGTCATCTTAAATATATATATATATATATATATAAATAGTAATAATAATAATAAACTTCGATTTGCTTTTTCAAAATTAATCTCTTTTTTTTTTTCAACTTTAATGTTAAATTTATTTTTGAAAAATTTACAAAAAGTTGTCGCCATTTGGATTCTGATTTTTTCTACTATTGGTTATCAAGCAACAAGCAGAGGCACTAAGGACATTTGAAATTTCAATATTAGTCGTTTTTTAATGTAAATGTCAGGTACAATTCATTGGGTTATCATATAGATGGAAAGACTTCATGAATTATTTAGGCCCGTTTGGTAATGTTGCGATTTTGACTTTTCTCTCTTTACTTCATTTTTGTAAAGATGAAAAACTGAAAAAGTATTGGTAAACGTTTACTTTTTTTTTTTTTGGAAATAAAACCAGAAAATGTATTTGGTAATCATTTTTATTCTCTATTTTTCTTTGCTTTCTTCTCCTCTCTCTCTCTCTCTTTTTACAGTGAATACCACAACAAAGTTTGGCCTCTCAAAAAAAAAAATTTTCCGTTTCTATAAAGAGAAAACAAAAACTAGTTTGTATTTTTTAAAATTAAAAAAAAAATTAAAACGTTTGCAATTGAGCCCCAGTGTTACAAATTCAACTCATTCTTTGAATCATGCATGTGGTGGAAGATCACAAGAGTGAAATAAAACTAAAAGATCCAAGATAGCTTGATGCCTTGATGAATAGGGAAAGCACATTTTTAGTCTTCAATGGGGCCCTTTTATAGCACTAATTTGATGAATCATTCATTTATTGACCTAAACGAGTTAATCAACATATCCCTTTATTTTTGTCAATCAGAAAAGCATATGCATATTCAACCATAAGAAGAAAAGGTGATTTCTTTAGATGGCTTTGGAATTAAAGCATCACAATTCACGGTACAATATTGATTGACACATCTTTGTACCATATGATCTTATGATCTCACACACACACACACATATATATATATACAGGCTTCTCCACACAACTTTTTTTTTTTTGCTTTATGAATTTTGAAGTTAAAGAAGGCAAAGAAACCATTTTTCATTACTTGTTACCATAAAAATATAAGTTGGGATGACAAAAATATGCAGAAAAGAATCTTAATTTGCTTAATATTGTCCTTTTTTTTTTTGAAAAATTTAGTGGGAAATCCCATTCTACCAATGTTTGTTATAATAGACCCATCAATTGGTACTTCCCAATGAAAGACCCTATAATTGTGAATGTTGTTAGAGATTAATCCACAATCCCCAATTATAGATAGTTTTAGTGACCTTTTTACCCTTATACATATACACAGGCATACATATAGATATATATATATATATATATGGTAATAACTCTATTTTTAAAGATCCCATTGATTTGCATATCAAATATATGGAAATAAAATCCCATAACTTTAGCCTTGTACATTATGGGTCTTTTGATTATTTCTAATGCCATTTTTATGTGGGTATCCCATTTTTGTATGTTCTACCAATAATCATTGATCACATAACATATTAATCTGTTACTATGCACCATACATTTATGCGAGTATTGAATTTTACACTGCAACTAGTTCATTTTACACTACAATTGGTTCATTAGTGTAAAATTTTACACTGCAACTAGTTTGTTTTTATATTGCAACTAGTTCATTAGTGTGAAATTTTATACTCCAATTGGTCAAACTCAATCCCATAATCTTGCATATATTTTGGGAAGTTACCAAACTTATTTTATACTGTAATTGGTCAAACTCAATCCCATAATCTTGCATATATTTTGGGAAGTTACCAAACTTATTTTATACTGTAATTGGTCAAACTCAATCCCATAATTTTGGGAAGTTACTAAATCTTGCATATATTTTAGGAATTAAGTTACTAAATTCCATAATTGTAGGGCTTTATACGTTAGAATCTGTTTAATATTACACATATCTTTTTTAATTTCGTATTTCACCATTCTTGGGTGATCTAACAGTCATTCATCACCATCACAAAAAAAAAAATTGTGTTAAATTTCACACTAGAATGAATATAAGTGTTAAATTTCACACTCATATTCGAGTTATTCAACAAAGGAACACTGTCTTATCACAAATTCATTTGCACATGAGTGTTAAATTTTATACTACAACCTTTTGAACCATATCATTTGAACTACAACATAGTATACAGTTACACATCACAACTTTTGAAGCAAGAACAAGAGTGTTAAATTTTACACTACAACCTTTTGGACCACAACCTTTGAACCACAACATAATATACAATCGGGTTCCATTGTATAGCTTGAGAGAGAGCAAATCCGGTATTGCCATTATTGTTGAAACCCAGAAAGCTTCCAAGCATCATAAGTCAAAACATCAACCGGGTTCGAAACAATCACCAACATCGAATCGGGCGAGTACTTCGCAAGTTGGGGCACAATAATCAAGAACACCCTTGTTCCTCTGTATCAATTCAGCCTGGACTCACCGGGGTTCTGCCTAGCGCTGGCGATGACGATACAGAGAGCGGATCCGACGATGATCTTGGTCCTCGAGTAGTCCACGTCGGCCATGATCTTGGTCCCCGGGAGGAGCGCGGCGGCGTATTTGAGACTGAGCATCTTGCCATGGAGTTTATCTGGCTTGCGTCGACTAGCGTGAGGTCGCCGGAGAGGTCCTGTGTGAGGATGGTCTGAGCTATGGCCTGAGCTTTCTCTCTCTAAACAGGGAGAGAGAGAGAGAGAGAGAGAGAGAGAGAGAGAGAGAGAGAGAGAGAGAGACCTTGTTGATGCATATATAATGTGATTTATTCTCATTTAGGTATTTGGGATTTGAATTTTGAAAACCCCTAAAATAGTTGGGGTTATTAATTGCAGTTTTGAATGAGAAATGGAAAGGGTAGTTTGGTCCAAATTTTGTGGTGTGGACTTCAGACGAAATTGTTTCATACGTTGGGCCTATTGCAAGAAACCTAGAGTAAAATGGACATTATACTAATTAACTCTTTTTTTTTTTTTTGCTGGAAGAAACATTCGCATTAAAAACCAAAAGGAAATGGCAAAACAAACCTCAACCCCCTTGAGGAAATTCCTCAAAAACATAAATAGGAATCTCGTCAACCGGGATAGGCGCAAAAAAATTACAACGCATTGCCCATTGGGCTAAATTGTGAGCCACAAAGTTTGCCAATCTAGGAATCGTAACAAAGTACCAAGAAATAAAAGAGGTTGCAAGAAGCTGTCGACCATCCAATATGATACTTTCGATAGCTCAGTCGGGATTGTAATTCCAGTCCGAAAGAGGAAGACACACCAAACCGAATCCCCTTCAAAGATAACTTTCTTAAAACCCAACTCGATCGCAGATGAAATATTGAGTAAAGCTGCCATTGCTTCCGCCTTAGCAGGATCCATGGGCGATTGTTTCTATGATCTAGCATATAAAACTTTAGCCTGGTGGTCACGGATAGTGGTAGCAAGAGTCGTGCCATGGTCGCGAATAGCAACATCAAAATTAATTTTAACCCAATCCAGGGGGGAAGGGGTCCAGCCTTCTTTAAGATTACGGGCAGATTGGGAGGCTTTCTTTTGAAAGATCTGGTGCTCGAAAGCTAGAGAGATAGTTTGGGCAGCCCAGCGACGAGAATCCACTTTGACCTTCTGAAATAAGACTTTGTTTCTGAGGTCCCAAGTCTGGAATAAGACAATGGAAGCAAAGATAGAAAAATTCTTCACCTCCACCGAGGGGATGCTAAAAGCCCATGAATGGTTCAGGATCAAGTTAATCCACTGTTTCATATCAGTCACCAAAACAATAGAAGGGTCCAAAGGCCACCTCGAAAATCTTTGGGTGATTCTAACAATAGGGCAAAGTAAAAACAGATGTACCGGAAATTCCACAGAGAAGTCACAAAGCGAGCGACGGATATCATCTATATGGAAACGAGAAGCCAAAACTGATCTAGTAGGGATAACATTGGCCGCCACTTTCCAAAGGAAAGTTTCGAGGCGTTCGTGCAAATTAGCTCTCCAAATTTGATTCCAACTTTTCGGAGGAAAGAACAAGGAGGGGACCATTCTAGGTTTCGGGTCAATGAGGTAAGCCGATTTAACAGAAGCTAGACCTTTCTTTTCAAGAAGCCATCTCAGCGAGTCATTAGTGACGAAGGATGGGATGTGAATTTTCTGGATTGCCTCAGCTGATTCAGTGAGAAAGAGTTGATGAAGAAGAGGTCTATTCCATCCATCTTTAACTTGGTTGAAAAGGTCCTTGACAAGGGAGATTGGGGGCCGATGAAGAGACCTAGGAACTGGCCTAAAGTTTGGCAACGTAGGCACCCAAGGATCTTCCTAGAAGTTTCAAACCATTACTGATCAGAATGTTGGATAAATATGTGTTTTGGCCATGGTTAAGGGCTAATAAAAGTGGGACCCACTTAGATTTTAAGTGAGGTCCTTGTGGATTTGTGTTCTCCTCCATGAGGAAATGAAATTTGGATATTCACATGTCCAAAACTATTGATGGGTGAATAAGAAATTAATGCTCAAAGGTTGCCCCTTACAAGGAGTTGATAAAATGAAAAAGGTTTACGACTTGCCTTGTCCCACATAGGAACAATAGAAGTGGTCTTTAGTGTATTTATAAGGTAACTTCATGTTTTGGGTTTGGGCCCCAAGGGGTACCCAGTTTTATGGAAGGGGAGGACCCAAGGCCCTTTGAGTTTACTCCACACACGCGCGCGCCGTCGCTGCCGACCGGTCGTGCTGGGTCGTGGGTGCGGGTGCGGTCCGTACAAAATATTTCTTTTTGAACCCCAGAATTGCAAATGACCTTTGAAATTTTTTCACACTTAACATGTGACAGAAAGTGAAAAGTCCAAAGAGTTACAGATCTCCAAAAGACTGTTATTACAACCTTTGGAGTTTCTGAACTGATTTGGAATTAATCCACAGATTTATTCCACTCTCTCCTCTGTTTATATATTGAAGCTTTTCTTCAGTTGGAGACATACACAGAAATACAAGATCTTCTTCTTCTTTCATTCCTTGGTTTTTTGAGAGAGCACGAAGCATAGAAGTTCGTCAGAACAATAGTACGTTGTGCTAGTACTGCTGTTAGAAGCCGATGTATCCTGGAAATAGACGCCGACGATTTCCTCAAAGCACATCCGGTGAGGCGGGGAATCTGTTGTAAGGAAACTGTGAAATATCACAGGCCTCGGTTTGATCAAATTTTCTGTTTATGTTTTTCGTTTACTAGCTATAATTTTATTTCAAACATAGACAGTTTCAGTCTTTTGTGTTACAGATTATGTCTTGTACTTCTTCTACCTGTAATCCAGAATCTGTTTTTACCAATATTATTTTTCCAACACATAAAACAAACGCCTTTAGATAGGATGGGAAAAGACATGCCAAACCTAAGATGCATTGGCCACTTTTGGACAATTGAGCAGGGGATGCTTACGAAGATATTTAGCTTTAATGAGGTGAACCCATAGTTTTTCGGCCTTTGTAAGGATTTGCCATCCTAGTTTGGCAATAAGAGCCATGTTGTAGTCTTTCATTCTGCGCAGGCCCAAGCCCCCAAAGCTTTTGGGGAGGCAAATAGAGTCCCAAGCTTTGAGGCATAAATGATTCTTCTTATCCTCCGATTATGGTTCCACCAGAAATTTCTCATCATTGGTTTGAAGTCTTGAAGTATTTCTGGACCCATTTTAGCCAAACCAGGCATTTGGCGCTCTACACAGCTGACTAAAACTAATCCAAACATTTTAATGTGTTTTGGATCCCAAAAGCAAGTTTGGAACCATTTCCGTTTCTACGACTTTGTTTGGAGGGTTGGAAAAGTGGGTTTTTAAAAAAAGTGAGAGGGTAAATATGACATTATACATGAATTTTCATTTTCTATACCATTGTGCCATCCAAGAGGAAAACAACTCGCCAGCAAAACATTTAAATGACAAAACTTCTAGAAGTAGGTACTAGATGGCCACTACAAAAGGTCACATTATTTTATGGTACAAAATATATGCTTTGCAAATTTTTATTTAAAAAGTGTTTTTTAAATAATGTGGTAGCGGGTCAGGTAATAATTTTTAATTAAAATTCTAATGATTCTATTGTATTAGATTTACCCCCACTGTCACATCATTTGAGACGCACTTTTGACATATATATTTGGGAAACATAACATTACTCAAATGTAAATATTGCTATTAAAAGTATGTCATCTCCAATGGAGAGATTGATGGTTCGACTCCCCTTAGGGGAGTCTTTGCTTGCCCCCTGTTTGTTTTTTCAGTCGGAATGAGTGACCCTTGTTGGGCTTTGTTATGAGTCATTGTGGGACTTTGGGATTGGGTTGGGTTGGGTTGGGCTAAAAGTGTGTGTGTGTGTGTGTGTGTGTGGTGAGCGTGTGTGTCCAGCCATAATTCAAATAAATATCCAAAAAAAAAAAAAAAAAGAGAGAGAGAGAGACCAAAATCAAACATGCCCATGAAGAGAAAAAGAAAAAAAAAATAAAACTTTCAACTACAAAAGAAGTTCCAAATATAGTATACGGATAATCCACAAAGTGTAAAGCTTGCCTTATATGCTAGTAATAATCATAACAATTTGATAGTTGATGCTATATAAATATTATATCAGAATAATGCTAGATGTTTTAAGGGCTAATTACACTTTACACCCTTATACTATGATCGTGTTTTCAATTGGATATAATTTTTTTTTATTCAATCGAACCCTTGAACTTCAGAAATTCTTTCAATTAAAACCAAAGCCTGACGTCGTTAGCTTAATCTAAAGCAAATTATCAAGTGAGTTGCACGTAATATTTACTTGTCATAGGTTAGGTTAAGACAAATGAAGGAAATTGTGAATGGCGCAAAAAATCTGTTTCAGTCAGATCCAAAATCACATTAAATCAAATTCAAAATCACATTCAATCAGGTTCAAAGTCACATTCAATCATATCCAGAATCGCATTCAAGCAGCCCCAAAATTGCATCATTTTTACGCCATTCACAATCTCCTTCGTTTGGCTTAACCTAACCTATGACAGGTAAGCATTATGTGTAACTCAATCCAACTATGAAAAAGAGTTTCTAGCCATATACAAGTAGTCAAAAGACGAAGGTCTTACCTAGAAGGGAAGCTGTTTACCATTAAAACTGATCATCATAGTCTCATTAGAAGAGAAGGTTACTTTAATTTTACAACATAAATGGTTGTCCCAGTTAATGGGGTTGAACTATATGATTGAATACAAGAAGGGTATTCAAAACAAAGTGGCAATGACTTATATAGGTTGCATGAGGAAGAGGGTCAGCTATGGGCAATTTCTATGGTACAACCAAAGTGGCAAAAGGAAAATTTGGACAGTTATGATGGTGATGAAGAGATTTAGGGATTATTAATTCAATTGTCCATGGATTCCCAAGCCAATCCACATTTTCTCTGTCGAATGAATTACTGAAGCATGGAGAATAATTGTTTGTTGGTAAGAATGGACAGATGAAAGAGGTACATAATTCAGGATTAGGGGGTCACTCTTGGCATATTGGGTACCTATAAAAGGGTCTCAAGGTATTTCTATTGGTTTGAATTGAAAAGAGAGGTAAGGAATAGGTTGCCAAGTATGACACTTGCCAAAGGATGAAACATGAGTTAGTACCTTCTCCAGGATTATCGCAGCCTCTACCAATTCCAGTCCAACCATGGGTGGATATCACCATGGATTTTATTGAGTGCCTGAGAAAAGAAAAAAATATAATCCTTGTGGTAGCGGACAGGTTAACAAATATGGTCATTTCATGAGTCCCACTCATCCTTTTACAGCTGAACATGTTGCTGAGGTATTTTTTGAACAGATTCACAAGCTACATGGCTTACCCAATACAATTTTGACTGATAGACACAAGTATTTCTAAGCAAATTTTGACAGTAGCTATTCAAATTATTGGGGACCAAATTGCTACATACTACAGGCTACAGCCTATCATTCCCATACTAATGGCCAAATACAAAGACGAAATCAATGCTTAGAATCTTAATTATCTGGGGAGTATGACTAGTGATCTACCTCACAAATGGAATAAATGGTTGGCTTTGGCGGAATGGTGGTACAACACACACCACCACTTAGGATTAAAAATGTCCCATCATCAAGCATTGTATGATATTTATCCTCTCATGCCAGCCTATATTAAACTCCAAAGTCTTCTGTGATGGAGGTGGATAAGTTTCTGAAAGAAAGGGCCTCAATGTTACAACTGCTAAAGGACAACTTAGAGTTTGAAGAAAGAGAATTAGTTTACCTCATATTGTAGCCATATCAACAGTCCTCAGTGATTCTTAAGGGGAATTTCAAGTTGTCCCCCCGATTTTATGGTCTTTACCAAAATCTCCAGAAAATTGGATGAGTTGCTTACAGATTGGAGTTACCTTCTAGCTCAAAATTCACTATATATTTCATGTCTCCTTATTGAAGAAATGCATAGGCCAAGATGATAGAGTTTGTTCGAATTTGCTCCTACAGATCTGGAAGGTCAATTTATGGTCGAACCAGTTGCAATAATTGACAGAAGAATGGTGCGTAGGGGTAGTGTTGCAGATGTGCAAGTGCTGATTCAATGAGAGAACGGGCTACCAAAGAAGGCCACTTGGGAACGCTGGTCTAATATGCAATAGAAATTTCAAAATTTTGATCTCAACTAAATCCTTGAGGTCAAGGATTTGCCAAAGAAGGGGGTAAATTGTCATGACCCAAAGTGGAAGAATCAATCACAGCCCTTGAATTTGAAATAATTCATCTCAGTCATCCAATGATTTTATCGTTGGCCTACGTTGTCATTTGAATAAAGCAATTAACAAATCACTGTTGTTTTGGGAATACAAGTTGTAATCAATTGGTTTAGCGGGAAAGAACACGTGGCCAAATTCTGTTGGGTGTTCCAATTTTCTGTTAGAAGTAGTTAGAATTGTAATGGAATATAAGTGGAGAAGACTCTGTAACTGATTCATGTGATTAGTAAGAATATCTGTTCACTTTCTCTCTTTAAATCTCTCTTGATTCTTATCTCTTTTTCTTCTGTTCTTGTTCAGTTCTTCATTTCACTTGCTCTGTTTCTTAAATTCTTATGCAATTGTTCTTAATTCGAACTCATTTCTGTGAGATTTCAGCTAATCATTGCTACGTCTTACACAAGGTCTAGCTATTTTTCGCATAGTGTAGACTCGTTTTAGTTGTTTCTCACTTCATCTTGTGTATAAAAACTCTAGTATAAAAGAACATGTGTACATAACTTTTTGACATCAATGTTCTCTATACTTGTGTGTTTCTTTCTTCTTCTTGTTTTTGTACAACATTTGTGTGGTTTTGTGTGCTATATGCAAATGAAACCTATTCTTTTTATAGACATCATAATTACAATGAATGGTTATGATACACTTAATCCAACGAAGGCCAAAGAGTTTTCCAGAAAACTCTTGAAACTCTAGAATTCTCCACACTCATCTATTGTATCTTTGTAAAGAGTAATGCTATAACTCATTATACAATACACACATAGCACGTTGTGGAGAAAATTAGGTTTTTTTTTCAAATAATTACAACGAGGGAGTCAAAGAGGGCTATCGCAACGGTTGTGTAAGGTTGTAAGGTAGTTTGGTACGATTGCACAGAGAGAGAGAGAGACAGAATAAGGTGTGTTTGGTTGAATTTTTTCGGTAGGGATATCAAGTATGTGTTAGGTTGAGAGGACATTTTTTTGGTATATATGGACAAATTGGTGATTTAACAACTATTGTCTACAGTGTTACTTAGCAGGTAGGAGTAATTGATTTCACATAGATGAGGGGTCATTTATTCAATTTTTTTTTGTTTTGGGGGTGTTAGTGCAAACAGGTTAGAGTTTAGGGGTGTTCGTATAATTTACCCTAAATACTACCCCAAATTATTCACTTCTGCCTAGAGAGAGAGAGAGAGAGAGAGAGAGACAATTTCCAGACCCCAAATTGGCACCCAACGGCGACGACGAATTCGGCAACTCCTCCAGGTGAGTTTCCTCTTGTACCGTTTTGAACTTTGCCTTCCTTCCTCTTGAGAGAGAGAGAGAGAGATGCTGCTGAGCATATTTGCAGCGAGTCACACTCACTCACTCACTATTTTGGCTTCTAGGAGTTTAAAAATTGTAATATGGTTGATATGTGGATTTCACATACAGTGGGTTCAGTGCTGAAGCATTTCTATTATTCAAAGGCCAACCATTCATGCTTCTTTTTTTTTTTTATTTTTTTTATTTTTTTTTATTTTTTTGCCCTCCCTAACCAGTTTTACTCATAGAACAAAGAATCTTTTAGGTTCAAAGGGGATATCTTAAATATGTGAGGCTAACTGAGTCAAATCCAAAAGTGAGATAGATTTCTTAGTTTAAAAGGAGCAAATTGGAAAAATTTAAGTGGGGGGTACAAATGCTTTTAAGTATAGATTAGATAACATACTTACTAACTGTAGCTCCGTCCCTGCTCATTCCTGAATGTATACATAGACACACTTATTAACTCATGAAAATTATAGTAATGCTATACTTCCCAAATTTTGTATCCTAAAATGTGTTTCCAATGTATGTGACAGTGGGATGGGAACACTTCAACCTACTCTCAATGAAAATCAACTGGCCCACTGCCACATGTGTTGGGGACTTCATTTGGAATTCAAATTTGGGAAGCATAGCAGTCCTCTGAAAATCAATATTTTGCGTTGTTCTCTTCAGTACAAGGAGCTGCTCTGTGTCCAATGATGTTAACTTCTTGAAGAAGATGAGAGTGGACAAAGAGTTGGCTTCCTAATTTGCAAGGAAAATGTGGTATATGGGCTTGCAGAGTGTTTGCAAGCGGGACCTGCTAAAATGCACTGTATTCCGTAGCATGAAATTTGTAGTGGTTGGCATAGGTATGTTTTGCTTGCTTACCCAATTGAATGTTTTTGCTTACCCAAATTGCAAGTTTTAGATATTTAAGAATCTGTTTTGACCCTGTTGTTGGCTTTACAATATCTCAGTTTGAATTATTTGATTACGGAAAATATTGGAAACAAGTAGTACTATGTCTTGGCGCAACGGTTTGAGTTGCCGCCGTGTGACCAAAAGGTCACGGGTCGAGTCATGGAAACAGCCTCTTGCAAATAAGCAGGGTAAGGCTGCGTACATTTGACCCAATGTGGTCCGACCCTTCTCCGGACCCCGCACTGCGAGAGCTTCGTGCACCGGGCTGCCCTTTTAAGTAGTACTATGTCTAGCAGGATGTTTGAAAAATTTTATTAATTGGCTGTCTTATTGATACATATATCTACGCCTCCTACATTATTTTCCCATGTGATTACAATGCATGCTCACTTAAAGCAATGATGTAGTTAAACTAGATTAAAATTTTGAGTTGGGACTGTCTGTAGCTTTTACCTGCCTATGAATATATATATATATATATTTTATATTTTAAATAAGAGGGGTTTTTATCCCTTGAAATAGGTAGTCCCGTTGAAAGATTGGTGGGTCGTTCGGAATATTGTACTCTGGAAGCAGTTAGTGATGAGAATCATAAGGATGCAGGCAAAATGACTCTGGCAAAGAACTTAGCCTGGTTAGTTGAGGAATCTTCTAACGTTGATGAGAAAAAGTCGAAGTCGCATTTGGAGCTTAAGAGGTTCCTAGAACGGAATATAAAGAAGAGGGTCAAGGAACAATGTATCAATGGCAAGTTTAAAGATCTTATGTCAAAAGTGATTGCCAATCCATCAACTCTTCGAGACGCTTACAATTATATCAGGGTCAACTCAAATGTTGACTTAGATTTTGATGGAGACATCCCATTTGAATCGATGGCAGAAGAGCTCTTGTGCGGGAACTTTGATGTCACGGGTAATATATTCTCTCTCTCTACCAAGGGTGCAAAGAAAGAAGTCCTTGTCCTTCCTAATCTAAGTTTGAGGATTATTCAAGAAGCCATCAGAATAGCTTTGGAAGTTGTTTTCAAGCCCCATTTTTCTAAGATTTCACATGGTTGTCGAAGTGGAAGGGGTCACTTCTCTGCTTTGAAATACATCTGCAAAGAGATCCCTAATCCTGATTGGTGGTTCTCATTACTTGTTAGCAAAAAGATTGATGCTTGTATCCTTGCTAAACTCATCTCAACTATGGAGAGTAAGATAGAAGACCCCAGCTTATATGCGATCATCCAAAGCATGTTTGATGCTCAGGTACTCAATTTGGAATTCGGGGGTTTCCCAAAAGGTCATGGTCTTCCACAAGAGGGAGTGCTGTCTCCAATTCTAATGAACATATATCTTGACCTTGTTGACCGTGAACTGTACAGGATGTCTATGAGATATGAAGCTTTTGATAAAGAGTTACAGATTGAACAGAATGGATCACACTCGAAGCTGCGGAGCTGGTTTAGGAGGCAGATGAAAAACAGTGATGTCCAACATATCGATACAGAGAAATCTGGTGTAAGAGTATATTTTTGTAGGTCAATGGATGAGATATTTTTTGCAATTTCAGGTTCCAAAGAGATTGCATATTCTTTCAAGTCTGAGATTCAAAGTTACATGCAGAATTCTCTTCACTTGGATATTGATGATCAAACCACAGAAATTCTTCCATGTAGAGGTCCCCATGGTATACGATTTCTTGGCACTTTAATTAGAAAACGTGTGAGAGAAAGCCCTGCTGTAAGAGCTGTTCACAAGTTGAAGGAAAAGGTTAGCTTATTTGCTTCACAGAAACGAGATTCTTGGGATGATGGGACAATTAAAATAGGGAAGAAGTGGTTGGCTCATGGATTGAAGAAGGTTAAAGAATCGGAGATCAAGCATTTAGCCGATAGTAGCTCCGTTTTGAGCCAAATTTCTAGTTACCGTAAAGCTGGTATGGAAACTGATCATTGGTACAAGATGTTGCTAAAGATATGGATGCAAGACATGAATGCTAGATTTGCAGAGAATGAGGAATTCATTTTGTCAAAGTATATTGCAGAGCCAGCCCTTCCCCGAGAACTAATAGACTCGTTCTATGAGTTTCAAAAGCGTGCAGAAGAATATATTTCTTCTGAGACAGCCTCAACTCTCGCTCTTTTACCCACTTCCACCTTTTCTCCTGAATCTGAATCTCTCATCGTCACAGAGATTGTAGCTCCAATAAACGTCATAACGAAGCGTCTCTTACGATATGGGGTGACTAATGCGAAAGGAATCCCTCGTACAGTGCATGCTCTGATTTTACAAGATAGCGTTCAAATTATTGATTGGTTTGCAGGTATATCTTCCCGGTGGCTTAGATGGTACAGCGAATGTGATAACTTTAATGAGATAAAGCTTATCATTTCCTATAAACTAAGGAAGTCTTGCATCCGTACACTTGCAGCGAAATATAGGATACACGAAACTGAGATAGAGAAAAGATTTGATTTGGAATTGAGCAGAATTCCATCAACCGAAGATATTGAACAGGAGGTGGTGAACGAGACATTGGATTCACAAGGTTGTGAGTACATCGAGTCATCAATGTACGGAATTTATTTTAGTGGCATGTCTTTACTGTCCTTGGCAAGAATTGTGTCCCAGTCCAGGCCCTGCAATTGTTTTGTTATGGGTTGCGAAGCTGTGGCACCGTGTGTTTACACCCTTCATGTGATGGAGAGACAGAAGTTCCCTGGTTGGAAGACCGGGTTTTCCAGTTGTATTCATCCCAGCTTGAATAAAAGACGAATTGGGTTGTGCAAACAGCATTTGAAGGATTTGTATCGTGGTCGTATATCACTTCAGTATATTGATTTTGGTTCTTGGAAATGAAGTATCTTCTAACAATGTTGATATCTTTCAAGGATCAATTTGCCCTGTCTAATGACTTCTCAATAACCAAAAAATATGTACAGTTATACAGAGAAGTTTCACAGTGCAAAGGAGCTCTGTGGGTGTTTCAGCATTAAACTGTAGAACTGTACTTCTTTGAGGTTTGACCTCAGTTTGTTGGACCTCTGCATGGGCCGAACTTGATGAAGCTATATAATCCTCGTCAATTTCCAGGTCAGTATTTTCTCTGACTTCTATTAAGATTCAGTATCATTCTGCAAATTTTACAAAGATGCATACCAGAGAATTGATTTTTTACAGCATACTTTAAAAGCATACAGCTAGTCAAAATAACCTTATTTGTATATTCTCTTACTGCAATTCTTCATGGTAAATCGTGGTTCGACAGTTTTATTAAGTACTACAATTTTGGTCTCCAGTAAAACTTTCAAAAGGTGAAAATTTTGAAGTAGAGTCTCAAGATCACATTGCAGAAACGAACTGCAAAGACTGTTGCAATCTATTGCTGCTGTCTTTTTTTGATATGTTACTTTGTAATGCATTCATAGGTAGTTCTGCTGTCCTGTAAAATAAAATCCCCAAAATTTCATTAACAATATTGTACTGACTTCGATATCAGCAAGAAGGGGTGCTTCACTATCTTTACTCGCATATCTTTCATTGGAGTGTCATTTTTTTTCCCGGGTAAATATCACCTACCTTCCCTGAGGTTTGACCTTCATACACATACCTCCTCTCACGTTTCAGGAATCTCACTTAACTCCCTTATTTTGAATTTTAGTAGCAGATCCCCTCCTCCCTTTGACAAACGTTAGAATATTTAACAGAATGTGGTACTAGAATTCAAAAATAAGGGAGGTAAGTGAGATTCCTGAGATGTGAGGGGAGGTGTACATGTATTAAGGCCAAACCTCAGGGTAGGTAAGTGATTTTTACCCTTTTTTCTCTTTCTAATATGTACAAAACACTATGTTGCATTTGGAACCGAAGTGACTTTTTTTTTTTCTCTTAAAAATGTGTTATTATTGATATACTATAGATATATAGAGGCCTAGAGGGAAAAACAAAAGAGGCTTAGGGAAGACGGAGCTATGATAGAGTGAGAATTATCTATGTAGAAACTAAAATCGGAAGCCTCACACTAATGTGTCATTTTTTTTATAACTCCTCTTCGTTATTTTCTTTTTACTTTTATTTTTATTCTTCCCTCCCTCTCTGGAACTCAGTCTTCCCCTCTCTACAATAGCTTTATTATGAGCTCTCTCTTTCTTTTTTATGTCTGTCGGTTTACTGTTGCCCCAAAATCCCAAGTCTTTCATAGAGCCATTTGATGCATGGACACTATATCTTATATATCTCAGGTTTCTTTTATATCAGAGGAATTGTGCATTGGATGTGGGATATGCGTGAAAGTTGGTAAAAATTGCCGCCGCCGCCTCCTGCGCAGTCACTTTTCTCTAAATTTTGGGACGACATGCCGAAAGGAAGACTAATTTTTTTTGTCTATTTATGCTGGCACAGAAATGCCCATTTGATGCCACTGGAATCATTAATTTGCCAAAAGACTTGGATGAGGATAAACTCATCGTTATGGACCAAACACTTAAAAATTGCACAGGTAATTTTACTTCTTTTAGCTCATAGATATAGGCCGCCGTTTTTGGATTCACTTTTCAAAGGCCGAACATGTGTCTAGTACCAAAACGCATAATAGTACCAAAACGCATAACTTAGTGTGTTTGGATAATTTATAAGAAGCACTTTTGAGTTCCGAAATTAATGCATTGTATAAATCTTAATATTCAATTGTACAATTATCAACCAGAACGGATTTAAAAGTGGTAGTTGAGATATACAAATTTTTTGTATTGTTGCTGGTGAGGATCTTCTGTTTTGGTAGTGGACATGGAACACAGCTTCTAAGTTCTAAATTTAAGGCATTAGTTGGAGTGGATAAAAGAATTGGTTTCCATTGTTAATCAAGTGATCTGGGTTTCTAGGGATGCCTCGCTGATTCAAATTTGATAACTGAGATTTGTCGGTCTAAATAAGTAAATTTGAAAAAATCCTAAGAGGTTACAGGATAGACTGTAGTGTCCTTTAAAAAAAAAAGACTTAAAAAGTGCTGTCCATAGCTTGTCTTTACCAAGGTCAAGGTTCAAGTTCTAAAGTTTCAATGTAATATTGAAGGTTCATGTTTTTTGGGCATTTGGAATGTATGGTAAAATGTGGTTTTAGGCTTGTACCAAATACTACGGTCGTGTAAGAAAAGTTGAATGTGGTGCCTAAGCAGATTTGAGTTTTAATAAATTAACTTAATTACTATGGTGCCCTTGTGATTAGGGCTTCTACTTTTGCCAGAACGTGAAAGCCAAAGCCAATTCGAACGGGCCATAATGGCTTTCCTTCAACTTCAATTCAGATAACTGAGAATTATAATTGCAGGTTGCCAGTGCCCATGGCAGGACAAGTCCATAATAGATGGAAAATCCATGTTAAGTACCAGCCAAATCTTTCCATGAACAATGTGCTTTCCCACTTTGCTTTTTCTTTTCTGAAAAGCTACAGAGGGGAAAAAAAAAGAGAAAGTAACAAGATGAAGCATAGAGTTTGGAAGAGAAATAATGTATTTATTTGATAGTTAGATATGTTAGTCCAATATCAAAGGAAGCTTCAGGATTAACAAAGTTTTATGGTTATTTGGTAAACTGTTGGTGAAAGAAAGTTGTATAATAATGTGACAAGACATTCCTTTAGTTTATTATTGTTGGTGAAAGTTTGGGCATTTTTATCTTTTAAAACTGTTTCACTCTTTTTTTTTTCCCCTCTGACGTCTGGTGTTTGATTTAATGGTCTCGAGCAAGGACATAAGTGGGGGCAAGGGTCGGGGTTCGAACTCCAGTAATGAGCGTGGTGTGGAGCGGAGCGCCCATTTTTCAAATTCCTCATTGTATACTTATTTATATCTGTTTGGTTTAAATTTTTATAGAAATTATAAACTTCAAAAATTCACTCCACGCTATTTTAAAGCAAAAATAGTCGTTTTTACAACCAAAGGGCCCAGTATGAGATGACTAGCATGAAAAAAAAAAAAAAAATTACATTTGGTCCAATGCATTATTAAAATCTAATTTCCGTTTGTGTACATTTTACAAATTGCTGAAAGCAAAATGCTAGATTATGATTTAAAAAAAATAAAAATAAAAATACTCACCAGCTATATAGTTTATGATTTATATGACAAGCAATCATGTTACATCCTATTTTGCTAGAAGTTGAGGAACATGTGGTTTCGTCAACTTTCAACTCATGTCATTAACTGCAAATATAGTGGAATTACTTTTTTGGGAAAGTAAAATATGTATGAAAATGATTTTTAAAATAACTTGAACAAGTGGATAACATATCTTTTACCCAAGTATGTTCCATCTTAAGTGATGAGAGGACATTAAATGTCATTCCAAACACTCCCTTGTCTTTCTGTGAATGGAGAAATTGTTCTAACAAAAGATTCATTGTTGTCCGGGTAAAAAATGCTTGTAAAAAAATGCTATAAGTTCATAAATAATGATAACACCACATGTAAACACGATGAAAACAGAGGCCCTCTCTTTAACAAAGAGAGGGCGCCCTCTCTGGAGAATTTTCGATATATATATATATATATATATATTGAGAAAGTCAATTTCGTTCATTCACAAAGGCATCTTCCAAAAATGAGCCAAATTAATATAAT